>CAXAMN010024917.1:740229-918418 GCA_963970005.1 Durusdinium trenchii
TGAGAACTGGCGACTTTGTAGTACAACTTTAGTACGCGGAGTATCTGTGGAGCTGGAAGCTGAGAACTGGCGACTTTCTAGTACAACTTTAGTACGCGGAGCAATCTGTAGAGCTGGAAGCTGAGAACTTTGTAGTGCAACTTTAGTACGCGGAGTATCTGTGGAGCTGGATGGTGAGAACTGGCGACTTTCTAGTACAACTTTAGTACGCGGAGCAATCTGTAGAGCTGGAAGCTGAGAACTGGCGACTTTGTAGTACAACTTTAGCACGCGGAGTATCTGGCAAGCTGGACGATGAGAACTGGCGACTTTGTAGTACAACTTCAGCACGCGGAGCAATCTGTGCAGCTAGAAGCTGAGGACTGGCGACTTCGTAGTACAACTAGAGTTGTACTGGCGAACAGTGTAGTACGCGGAGGAGTCATCTCTCGCTGCTCATTCATCTGTCGCTGCTGAGTCAGCTCTCGCTATAGCCATCTCTCGCGGCTGAGTCATCTCTCGCCACTGAGTCATCTCTCGCTGCTGAGTCATCTCTCGCGGCGTGCACGTTCAGTTCATACTGATAGTATTTGGTTGCAGTTATGCAGGACAGGACATTCAACTGCTGGTCAATGTGTGATATGCAAGGTTTGCCGCCACTGATGAATGCCACGGTGGGATGTGTGTCGATGTGGACCGCATCCTTGGCAAGTCGTGGTGGCCGGATGTGTGTCATCTCTCGCAGGGGGGCACACACACCTTACACACGTGGAATCCCGTGGGTCAAAAGTCCGGAGCGCGTGCGTTTGACTGGAGGACGCGCATGTTGGAGAGAACGTGGGCACTCCTATAGGTCAACTTCTTCTTATAGGAAACTTCCGCCGCCGGCTTGCCCGGGCACTACTTGTATGTTGGAGCTTTGCCCACTGACCTGTAGGGATTCGCTTCCATCTATGCTTCCTTCTTGATCCCGCATGTTTGATGTTGCGGCTTTGATGCATCAATCCCAACTCTGTCCTCATGTGGGCGATTGATAGCTCTTGTGCCCACTGCCTCGCATTCCAACTTCAAAAAGTCAGCCTGGGACGCGGGGGAACATTCAAAAAAGCACGACAATAACGGTGCGGCCTTCGGCCTTTGGCCTTCGGTCACACATTTCTTCCAGGCACCCGCGATGGCAATGTGAAGAGTCGTTTCATGAGCTTCGTCCGGGGAATCTGGCTGAGAGATTTGCAGGCGAGAAGACCATCTCTTGGCCGTGCTCCATCTTTCGAGCCTCAAATCAACAGCCGAAGGTGAAGGATCTCAAGGATCTCTCTCTTGCTTTCGAGAGTGAACAACTGCATCCTTTTCTTTCTTATTTTTCTCTAATCCCCTTCCCTCCTTTCCCCTACTTTCCAAGCTGCGCTGGTTTCTAGTTCATTCGAATCATTCGTCTTCGGCCCCCAAAAGAGCACCCACGCCAGGTTAGCCGAGAAGTGGGGGACTTTTTGAAGGACTTTCCCATGGACTTGCAGGCCATGGTCGAGTCCTCCGATAGACCATCATCGTGGAAATTCTTTTGCTTTCCACCTGGGGAAAGTGCGGTGGAAACCGAACCCGAATCATCCGGCTTTCTTCGTTTGAGCACAATAGTCAGCAAAGGAAAGACCCAATCAGCCAAGTTTGCCCTGGCCAGGTTTTGGGTTCCCAGAACTCCCGAACTCCAGACATGGAAAGAAGGACCACACCGATCCGACCGAGCCACGTGGTGAAACACGGCTGATCAGCCTGAAGGCCGTGTGAAACACGGCTGTTGCTGATCAGTCTTTGTCGACTGGTTGAAAGCCCACGGCGCGTGTCTCAGATCGCTGCAACTGGTCCAGGGGGCGTAGGTATAGAGCAGTGATGGCGGCAGGTGGATGTCATGAAGAATTTTGACTCTTCTGGAAGCAAGGCAGGGTGTGAAGTGTGGTGATGAGTGGGCTTGCTCGTGTTTCTGCTGACGTTTCGCTTTTCCTTCAAAGGGATGAAGCAAACACATCTCACCCAAAGCAGCCGGACAAGGAAGCAAGCAGTGGGACAAACTGGGAAGTGTTTGCATGGTACAAGTGGTGAACCATCGGAGTGCTATAGACCTTGACCCAGGATGGCAATGTGTCCGCGCGGCTGCAGAGCTTCGCGACACGCCGCTGGCGGAATGCCAAGAGTGGCCGGGCGCCGAAGGTGCGCCGTTGGTTGTCGATGCGACCGAGTGGGGTGCCCCGCCCTTGGGGCACCCCGCAGCTAGGCTGTGCATGGGTTGATTGAACTTGAAACAGCTAGCAGCTAGCGAGTTCCAAGGACCTGCGGCATTTGTTGGCCCTTGGAGCCACATCTCTGATGAACTCACTCTTGTCACTGACTGGTCACTCTTTCCTTCTTAGAACGAGCCACTCGTTGTGCCTCTCATCCATCGACCCAACGACCCATCGACTTCGGGTGCCGCGTTCCGCCAGAAGCGGGACGCGACTCTGGAGAACTTCGTGTGGCAGTGGGAGTTGGACTCTTGGGCCCTTGAGGTGGGGAGATGGGGAGATGGGGATAGGGTGCAGCTCAGGTGTGGATGGGGGATGGTCATGAGCGACCTGGGCACAGCAAACTCTCAAGAAACCTCTGCCAGATGCGGCAGATGCAACAGGAAGGCACAATTTCAACCTGAGACTGTATAGTCTTAAAACGATTGGTAGACAATTTGCACTTTCAGCATGAGCATGAGTGTATTCGTCCGCATGAGGAGATTTCGTTTGCAGTTCACAAGCCGTACCTTCAAATAGATACTAGCAAATTAATAAACACATTCCTGAGTTTGTTCCAACAATCACAGGGTGTGATTCCAGCCGCGTGCGCGCATGCAAACATGAGACATCCCAGCAGGGAGAAGGGTCTGGCAAGCAGCAAACACCGACACCGTTTGTTTGACCAGGTGCTGCAAGCCCTCCCCAACGAAGTGCAGCAAGAGGTGTGGAAGCAACTGGTCCAGCGACACACTTGTCGGCTTATCATGTATCAAGCAGCAAGTTAGGATGGCTTGCCAGTGTAGCCCAGTGATGACCGCGGACGAGAGGAATGGCCTTTGACTTGACTCGTGACCATGATTGTAGTGACAAGTCAGCTGGCACAACTGGGCCGGGCCCCACTTAGAAGGACTGACGCAGAGTCACATGACGTGACTGGAGGCGTTAAATTCTTTTGACTTCGCCCCTTTTCTGTGAATCTCACTTTCTTTCACCTCCACTGTCACACACAAACACGCCCGCGGTGTTTCACACATACCTGCTGAAGGCTCCCCCCACCAGACCACTGATGTGCAGGTCTTGACCGGCTTCGATGCGAGCAGCACTCGTGATGGCAACATCGGAGGTCGCTTCTTGGGCTACGTGCGGGGCAAGTGGTCTCGGTACTTGGAGCTGGAGGAGGCCGCCTGGTAGCGAAGAGGGTTAGACCGCGCCGCGTGGTTGGTTTTTGGCCGGGCTGAAATGAGGCTTTTGGTGGGTTGGTCCAGGTTGGCGGGTTGGGAGGGAGCTTGGATGCATCTTCCCGAACACCAGGCCAACCCTACGACCACACTATCTTCTGCAGGGATTGTTGGAAGGCCTGACTCTCTCGCTGTCCTCGCCCTCCGAGGACGTCATTTTTCGAATTAAGCGGCTGCCTCAAGAAGGCCAAGTGATGTGCCTGACGCAGTTTGACCCCACTTCGACGCGAGACGGCTCCTTGGCACTTCGTGCCTTCGTGCCTTCGTGACCTCTGCGGGGGGGTGGATGGTCACCCGGCATCCGGGCGGGTTGGTCAAGGGCACAGACGTGGGATCTTTGCTGAGTCTAAGTCAACAGCACCGGTCGCTGGCGTTTGATCAGTCTCCGGTGCAACTCAGGAAATGTGTCAGGTCGGATGCGTGGTTTCCTGTGGAAGATCGCTCCTCGACAGCATGGATGGCCGGATGGCGATCGTTTGGCCGGATGTCCCTGAGTCGATCTCAGCAGATGGAGACATCCAGCAACTGGATCAAGAAAAACACAACAGGATCCAAAGAAAAGACAAGGTCAACAAAAACATCCCCTAGTCCATTGGTCCCTTGGTCTCCGCATCTTCTGGTCATCCTCTTCCGCTGGTCAGGTGGTCTTCTTCTGTGTTACTTCTCAGCCACTTGCCCCTTCAAGTGTATGCCGTGGGCATTTGTAATGGTCTTGGGGTGCTTTGGCGCTTTCTACCAAAAAAAGGGGCGGGAGTTGCGAGGAATTTTGCAATGTTCACGACGTTTGGGTTGCGAATTAGCCCCGTCTTGCGGCGACCAATTGGCTCGTGTTTTTGGCTCGCCTCTGGGGGGTGGTGCTGCGTCCTCTCCCCCTACCCCCTTCCACGCCGGCCATGAAAAGCCGGAAAACATGTCTTTGGTTCGCTCTGGGAAAGGCACCGCGCCCTCCCCCCAACCCCCCTTCCAGCGCCACGCAATCTGAACTACTTCTGCCAATGCATCGTGCCTACCACAAAAGCTGATGCTGATTGTTTGAAGGTCAACCCACTGTATGCACCTTGCAAAAAGCATATCCTTTCACAATTGATTCGATTGCCTTCATTTTTGTGAAAACTTGGTAGAGCTAGACTGTGTGTTGGTGGTTCATGTATTTGTATCCCTGCGTGCCATTTTGGTTACAGTGCAATTATATATCTCGAATGGGTGTTTCTGGTGGACACGTGAGAGCCCATTCATATGATAGCGCATATGAGGGGGCACATGCACCAAACATGCAAATATAGTTTGACAACGTCAACCGCGGCCCCTAGGATTCTCAGCTGGCAGATGTTGGGTTGCCCAGCGAGTGCCAAAACCGGGCGCGCTACCGAGAGTTGGCTTGGAGGATTCTGAAGGGTTTTGGCCTAGTCCATGACCCATAAGGTTCTGGGGAGAGCATAGGCCATAAGATCCAAAAGCCAAAGACGATTGGATCCCTCTCTCTCTATATGTATCAGAGTAGGGATTGACGTGGAAAGGGCACTAAGGTGGCCGCTCCTCGGCAAGATGTTCCGATGTTTTGTTGCAGAAAGGGCATTGCATTGCGCTCATCCAGTGAGGCCCTGTTGCAGGCCAGATTCGTTGTAGGCACACTCATCATCGCTTACAGCTTTGGAACTGGGAAATGCCAAGCTCTTGTGGACCTAAGCCCTCACTTGATGCCCGATTGCCCCATCTAAGGCAGCAAAGCACGACAAGAGCTATGGCTATGACCGAAGCTATCGGGGCGACTACCAAGCGAGGTTTAAAAAAACATGACATAGCGAACCAGCCGTAGGGAAGCAAGAAATCGAATCAGTTCGATTTTTCTTCGAGATTCGCTTGTGCAATGGGTTTCGAGTTTGGAGCTGAAAGTCGAAGTCGGCCAAGAAATGCCAAGGAACTTGCCCAAGCAGATAAACATGTGCGGATATACGTGTGCCAGGACTACCGGTCCTACCAGTCCTACCCAAACTACGAGGTCCGGAGGTGGAGCTACGACGACTATGGCGCTTCGGACAGCTACTACGGCCACGGCGGCCACTCCGAGGCCAAAGATACAGGGATGCGCGATGCCATCCTGAAGCTGCTGAGCTGCCAGGGCTTTTGGACACCTGGATGGGCGATTCTCAAGCAGCCCCCGTAGGACAATTGATGACTCATGCGGCTGGTGTAGTCATTGGTGCAAGACCAGTATATGTATATATATATACATCTCAAAGATTGAAGTGTCGAAGTGCCCCCTTCGGGTTGGCAAAGAAAGGCCATGGCTCAACTTTAGATGCCTGTTTTGATGGTACCAGTAAGCCGGCAAGCCCTTCCTTTAGCGTTCCTTTCGCTTGCGTATCCAGGTTTATATATACAGTTGATTGTAGTTGAGGCCTATTCTTGGTTGATATTTTCCTGTGGGGGGTGTCCATGTGAATTGACTTCGCCATTTATGCTCCGTCTTAATTTGCCCTCCATTTTTCCAGAAGTTGCTTAGCTTTCCATCTTTGCCCTATGCCACAGTAGGATTCCAAGGGGTCCTTGCATTGTTTCGCCCAGGTTCGTGTCTCGATGGAACTTGGAAATCGCCGTGGGCGCCTACTTGGAAACCCTGCTGCTTGCCAGAATTGCTCCCGTCGCTCCGTGATGCTCCGTGCTGTGCCGGTCTCGACCGGTCCAACGGTGTCCAGGAAGGATCCGGATGTGGTGGCTCGAGTCTTGGAGGAGTTTGACCCCAGTGGCACGCAGGACCGGTTTGCCCTGCGGCGGGTTTTAAAGGAACTCAAGACCAAGAAATGTCACCAGGGGCTGAAAAGGGTTCAGTGCACCACTTAGCGACCATGGGACAGGTGTGCCTTCTAAGATCTCACACGATCCCACGGCCCTTCTCGCCCGGACATCTCGATGTGGTGGGAAGGGGGGCCAAACTATCTCCCGTGCTGTTCCAGTCCAATGTGGTTGACCACATCTGTACATGGTCCAGTCCAAAGAGTCCACCCCTGTGTCGGACAGCCTTGAGGAGTCTTCCCAGAAAGTCAAGGAGTCCAGTTCCACGTGATGTGTTCGTCAAGAAGTGCACGGGAATCCCGTGCACTGCTTCTGCCGAGGTCCCAGATGCTGCAAAAAACCCGTGGCACCTCAAAGCCTATAGGGATTGCTTCCGCAGGTGCACAAATAAAGAAGTGTACCAAGTTTTCATGAGAGTCCAAGGTGCGAGAACACGCACTTAAATCAAGAAGTGTACCAAAGAAGGGTGAACATGAAGCCCTTTGTTGTTCAAGCGGCAAAAGGGTGGCCGCTACTGCTGCAGGTTATGAGCCCAACGTGTTGGTAGGGGCGGTAAGTCCACCCAGTGGGCACCGTGTGGGTGCGCTGGTTGCTGGTCCCCATGGCCAAGCGGAGCGCAGCGGCCGCATCTTCGACCCCGGAGGAGGGCTCGATGGAGTCGGCGAAGGAAGAGGAGGTCCTGGCGCTGGAAGACGCTCGGGATGCCATGGTGCCGGTGACGGCGATGGTCTTGGCGGAGGGGCCGCCAGTGTCCTATGGGCCCCAGCGGAGGGGCGAAGCCCATGGAAAGGGGAAGGGTGATGGTGCGAAGGTGGTGCCGGTCAACCCGTTCTGGAGCGAGCGACTTCAGGCAGAAGCTCGACTGAGAGCTATGAGGCCAGCGGCATTGCCGGATGGAGATGCTGCAGACGGGCCCCAACCCTCAGGACGGGTGGAGCCTGCGGATGAGGTGGGGGGGGTTTCAATGGACGTCAAGGAACTCCTCCGGGCAGTGATGACACAGAATGCCGCCTTGAAGAAGGAGCTGGGAGAGTTGAGACGGGAGGTCAAGTCGTCAAGAGAAAAGGTGAAGGGAGAGGCCAGTGGAGAAGCCCCAAGACCTCCTACCTCGACTCCACCACCGTCACCTCCAAAGGATCCACCCCCGTGCACCCCGGTGAAGGGAAGGATGGAGCCTTCGAATCAGGCATGGGCCGATGTGAAGATCCCGGACTTCCCCGTGGGCATCGAGGGCGACACTATGGGGAGAGGCGCGGTTCCACGAGGTTTGGGAGTACCTGACGTGCCCGGATCTTGGGGAGCTGGAGGGTGGGGCCTACAAGGTGGACTCCATCGAGGGCAAGAGCGAGAAGTCCCTGGGAATGGGGACGCAGGCCGAGACATGGTCAAAGGGCCTCCGCTGGAGCAGGCGGCCCAGACAGTGTTGAGGCAGTTGGGAACCACTTCATCAGAGGGCCAATGGGCGGAAGCCATCAGGTCAGTGGAACTGCCACCTCTTCAGGACCTCCATGAAGGAGATTTGGGGTCAATCATCCTTGGGGATTGGATCCAATTGGTGACTCCAACTATGAAGGATTTGAGTGCGACCAGCTGGAAGTGGTGGGAGGAGGTGTTGAGCTTCGCCATGATGGCCTATCGGGAGTGGCTGCAGGCTGAACCAGTTCAAAGGCTATACATTCGGCCGAGGGTCCCAGTCGAATGCTCAGGGGTGTGGAGTCGGCTTGAGCAGAGGGGGCAGTTGATGTTGCTCAATGCCGTACCGCAGAGCATCAAGGCAGAGATCCTCTCGAGCCGGACTACCAGTTCAGTGGAGGTGCTGTACGCCCTGCTCAGACGCTACCAACCAGGAGGCTTGGCTGAGCGATCACGACTCCTTCGACAGCTAGTTGAACCAAAAGCCCCGCAAACGATGAATGAAGTGGTGGAAGCACTGAGGGGGTGGCGTCGAAGCTTGAGGCGAGCTCAGGAACTAGAGATTGCCACTCCAGATGCCACGTTGCTGCTGGGCGCCTTGGATCGGATGTCAGAACTGGTGGGAAAAACGTCGAACCAAGTGGCATTCCGAATGTCCTCCACGAGAGCTACGTTGGGAGTGGACGTGACGCCGAGCCTGGAGACGGTCTTGAGCTTCTCGGATATGCTCACAGCGGAAGCAGAGTCCCTGGCCATCAGTGAACTGCAGCCCACAATGGAGGCTCGGACGGCTCCTATGCCCACAAAGGTGAAGGCCCTGGTGGCGCCGAATGACGAGAAGGGGGAAAAGGGCTCCGGCAAGGCCAAGGGCGAGGGCAAGCACGATGAGAAGATCTGCAGGTTCTGGGGCTCGGAGGACGGGTGCAGGAAGGGGCAAGACTGCCGTTTCAAGCACGATTGGGGCAGCCTGGAAAAGAAAGGCAGGTGCTTTGGGTGTTCATCAACGAAACACACCAAGAAGGAGTGCCCGACAGTCAAGCCGAAGGCCGACCCCGAGAAGCATGTAAAGACCTTCAAGAAGGAAGCTGGAAAGGGGGCAAGCGCCAAGAAGATGGAGCGAGAGATGGCAGAGGAGAACCCTCCGGCTGCAAGTGAGGATGTGGTGGACGAGAAGAAGGTCGAGAAGCCTGTGCGAGCTCGGGGGAGGTTCAAGCTCTGCTTTCGGAGGCAACGACATTGCTGAAGAGCTTGAGGCCAGCCAACGAAGGAAGAACGGCTGTCAAGTCCATCAAGTTGAGCAGCTTGGAAGTCAGATCCAATGATCGAGCTCTCCTCGATGGTGGAGCAACCCATTGTCTCCGAAGAGCAGAGTCCGAGGAGGAATGGAATCGAGCTCAAGAAGTCAGAGTAGAACTAGCAGAGGGCTCAGTGATGCTCAGGCAGATTCCATGGACGAAGACCCTTTTGACCCAGAATGAGGTCCAGACGATCGTTCCACTTGGGGTGCTGATCTCACTGGGCTATGAAGCCTATTGGGAGAAGGACAGGTTCACCCTCACGGACCCGAGTGGAGTACTGCTGGACGTGATGGTGGAAGGGATGTGCCCAACAGTGGATGAAGGCTTGGGACGTGAGCTCATCAAGGAGATCGAACGAAGTATGGTCAGAGAACGAGCCCGCTTGGCAGTTCTGAAAGGGGAGGGTGGCCGAGGCGAGCTGGAGGTCGAAGAGGCTCACCATCTACGAGAGCTGCGAGAGCTATTTCCTGAAGTCCCCCTTCAAATCCTCGTGAGGATCTTGCCTAAGGTTGGATGGACGGGGGAGTCTCTCCCATGGAACAGGCATGAGAGAAGGAGGGTAAGGAAGGCAAAAGAAGTGGTCGTACACCTCTTCAGCGGGGACACCAAGAAGTTCTGGCAACGAGAGCTCGAGTCTGAAGGCAGAGCAGTACTCTGTGTCGACACGGTGATCGACCGAGGGATGAACATCCTCAGGGACGACGTCTTTGCCTACCTGCTGGAGATCGCCGATGGCGGCACACTACGAGCCTTACTCGGAGGCCCACCGTGCAGGACGATGAGCCGGTTGAGGTATCGACAACCCGGACCTCCACCACTTCGAGGGAGGGACCCGGGAGGTTTGGCCTGCCGAATCTGGACCCGGTGCTGAAGCAGCAGGTGGAGGACGACACTTTGTTGTGGTTGAGACAGATCTATCTCCACCATCGAGCCTCGAGGGCGGCTTCGCCTCAAAAGGTGGTCACGGCATTGGAGCAGCCTGATGATCCAGAAGCCTACCTGGGGGAGTCCAAGAAGGAGATCGGACGATGCAGGCATCAGACCACAGAAGGAGAGACAGAGGAGGGGGACAGACACCCTCGCTACCCAACGTACTGGTCGTGGCCGGAGTGGCAGAAGGTCAAGATGATGTGGGACCTCTTCGAGGTACGATTCGACCAGGGACCGATGGGGCACCCCCGCCGTAAACCGACGCGGCTGGGCACGAACATGCCAAGGCTCAGGGAGCTCGAAGGGCTTCGAGGACAAGGGCAAGGTGGAGAAGACCATCGAGGAGACTCCATCCAGGAGAGGATTGCGAGATCGAAGTCATGGGCAGCACGGGCTCCTGGACTGAAGGCAGCGTTGGTGGTGGCTGTCAGAGAGTCGCTGGAGAAGGGTGACCCTCAGCTGAGGAGGATGGACCTTAATGCCTGGCAGAAACACCTTCTCAACGGGCATTTGCCCTATAGTCGAGAATGCAGGGCATGTGTCGTTGCTGCCTCGAAGAGCAAGGCCCACAGACGTGTCCCACACCCGGACGCCTACACTCTTTCGATCGATACTGCAGGACCATTCGAAGCTGCAGAAGATCAACTAGGGAAGGGGCGCTATCTGCTTGTGGGCGTCTATCTCGCTCCGGTGACCAAGGATGGACAGTCGCTCATCCCGATCAATGAGGAGGAGGAACTTTCGGGAGCCCTTGGGGATGGACCGGAGCTGACGGTGGTCGAGACTGAAGAGGAAGCGGGTGTGCGAGGAGAGTGGCCACGCTTGGATGATGAGAAGGCTTGGCTGGAGAAGGTAGAAGCAGAGAGGGACTTCCAAGTCAAGCAGATCCTGGTCGTTGAAGTGCTGGAGAACCGAGGAGGACCAGCAGTGGTCGAGGCGATCGGGAGGATGGCGGCCAAGCTTGACTTTTTGGGGCTCCCGGTCAAGCGACTACACTCGGATCGCGCGGGAGAGTATCAGTCCCGAGCATTCCACAAGTGGTGCCATGACAGGGGCATCATGAGAACCTTCAACGATGGCGACAACTTCAAGGGGAATGGCCGCGCAGAGAATGCGATTGCCCAGGTGAAACGTGGGGCACGAACCCTCCTCATCGCGGCCGGCTTGGGCGAGAGCTTCTGGTGTGATGCGGCCAGGCATTGGGCAGAGGGTCGCTTGAGACGCCAGCTGGAATCGATGGGGTGGAAGAAGCGGGACTTGGCACCATTCGGTCAGGTGGTTTGGGCGAAAAGAAAGTACTACAGCGACAGGCAGAAGTACCTCTCGACGACCCGCACCCAGGTCCGGGTGTTGTGCCCAGCAGTGACTATGTCGATGACGACTCCGGGGTACTTTGTCCAGGAGATTGAGTCCGGCAAGCTGTTCCACACCGGAGACATCATCCAGGTTGGGGAGACCCCAGCGGAGTTGGAGGTTCCGGAGAGGGAGGCCGGTTTCATCCACGAGGTTGACGACCGGGAGGAAGTGGATCAGCCTCGGAAGAGGCCCGGGAGAGTGAGGAAGTGCATGAGGCACCTTCAGGGCCAGGCGGAGGAAATCCAGGCTGTAGACTGGGGGGAGTTGCACCACCGAGGAGCCAGACATCTAGCCCGGGAGTTGACGCTCCTCGAAGAGGATGAAGGGGAGATTGTCAACGAGAAGTTCATCAAGATGTTGACGGCAGAGGTGGAAGAGATCGCAGAGGAGGCGATGATCCAGGGGCGACAGGACGAGACGGCCCGACTGGCAGCAGCCGAACAGGCCCGAGAAGGTGAGCAAGAGTTCCTCCAAACGAGGATGGTCGGACTAGCTGAAGTCAGAAAGAACCTGGAGGAGTGGCGACCTTCGATGGTGGAGGAGTATACCGCTCTGATCACTGAATCTGAAGCTGTGGTGCCAATCGACCGAGAACAGACTGACCAGCTGAAGGCAGAGGCGGAGGCTCTGGGGAAGGACTTTGACCTCGTCCCGGCGAAGGCCATCTTCAGCCGAAAGGCAGGATCCGGACGGCGCAAGTGTCGTGGCGTGGCTTGCGGGAACTTCATGAACGCCAAGAGCACGGAGTCGACCTTTGCATCTGGGGCCAGTGGGATTGAGGTGAGGATGCTGATCAAGCTGGCAGCGGTCAACCAGTGGTCCCTGGCGACGCTAGACGTCAAGACTGCTTTCCTCAACGCCCCGGCAGCCCACGAACGAGGCACAATCATCGTGCAACCACCAAAGATCTTCCAGGAGGCCGAGGTGTTGGCGAATCCCAAGGAGTTGTGGTGGGTGAAGAAAGCACTCTACGGGTTAGTGACGTCTCCCCGGGATTGGTGTGATCATCGGGACGGGAAGATCAAGAACTTCCGATGGAGTCGACAAGGAAGACCAGTCCGAGTGCAGGCCACCCCCCAGACGGACATCTGGTTGATCCAGGAGGAAGATGAGAAGTCTGAATGGAGGACGAAGGGGGCGTTGGCAACGTACGTGGACGACGTTCTCATGGTGGGCGAAGGGGACATCATCACTGGGTTCATCGAACAGGTGAAAACCCACTGGAAGATTGGAGAGCCAGAATGGGTGGTGGAAGGACGAGAGCCCGTGAGGTTCCTGGGAATGGAGGTGGAGAAGCGTGGGGTCGACTATGTCATCCACCAGCAGGCTTACATCACCAACTTGCTGAGCGAGTACGAAGAGACTGGAAGAGGTGCCTTAGGCCAAGTCCGAACTCCCGAGGAGGAGGAAGAACCAACGGCGGACCAAGTCCTCCAGGCGCAGAAGGAGACGGGTGAGCTGTTGTGGGTGGCGGGAAGATCACGACCCGACCTGTCTCTGGGTGTTGGCATCATGTCTCAATGGGCGTCGAAGAGACCGGCGCAGGTGATCAAGATTGGGAAACAGATTCGGACCCACCTCAAGGAGACACTGGAGGAGGTCTTGGTCTTTTCTGCGGATGACGGTGGCACCCGGGAGAATGCCAACAGCGATGAGAAGGCCACGATCAGGACGGTTGACATCTACACGGATGCCTCCTATGGTTCGTCAGAGCTGAAGAGCATCTCCGGAGTAGTCGTCTTTGTCGGAGGAACCCCGGTGGGATGGTAGACGACACGACAGCCATTCATAACCCTCTCAACTGCGGAGGCCGAGCTGATGGCAATGTTGGAAGGACTCATCGCGGGGAGATCCACGGCAGCCTTGATGGAAGCAGTTTTGAGGGAGAAGGCGGAGGTGAGGCTTCACTCGGACTCGACAGCCGCCATCGCCATCGCAACGGGGACGACATCGTCATGGAGGACGAGACACCTACGGATCAGGGCAGCTGGACTCACCGAGGCGATCCGGGAGAAGGAGATCACCTTGGATCATGTGTCCGGGAAGGTCCTCGTTGCCGATGGCTTCACCAAGCAACTCACAGGACCCGCATTGGGAAGGTTCAAGGAAGCCCTGGGGCTGAAGGGGGCAGAGAAGAGGCCGATTGAGGTCAAGAAGATTGAGGTCCACAAGGGAGTTGAACCCGGCTTCACCAGGGGCATTGGACTGCTGGTTGCTGCAGCGAGCCTGTTGGGAAAGGTGGAAGCGGCGACTGAAGAGCAGAAGGAAACCACAGGAGAGTGGTGGATCATCGTGTTGATCACGGCAGCCATCGCTATTTTGGTGGACATCGCCTTCCGCGTGGGAACCTCTGGCATCCAACGGTGGTTCAAGCCGAAGGAGGAAGTCAAAGTCAAGCTGCTCAACCCTGAGGCAAGACTGCCTACGAGAGGGTCCGACCATGCCGCGGGACTGGACCTGTACTCCGTCATTGAGACGCTGGTTCCTCCGGGTGAGAGCGTGCTGATCAAAACGGGACTGGCGGTTGAACTACCCGCCGGAACATACGGCAGAATCGCACCGAGATCCTCGTTGGCCATCAGAGGGATAGAAACGGGAGCTGGAGTTGTTGACCGAGACTTCAGAGGGGAAGTGAAGGTACTGCTCCGGAACTGGTCGGATGATGACCTACGAATCTACAAGGGGGATCGTGTGGCCCAATTGGTGGTGGAGCGCATCCTGGAGGTGGGAGTGAGCCATGTGGAGGATCTGAGCGAGACCCAGAGAGGCAACAGAGGATTTGGGTATTCTGCTCATGAAGAAGCATACCCCTGGGCTGAACCAGACGATCCGCTCTACCAGAGGCAGGAGCTCGGGACAAGCGCTCCAGTTGGCCGCATCTCCATGAGAACAATGAGGGTGCATTTGAGTCCCAACAGCGCAACCATGGCGTCTTCTGGGCAGACATCGGCCACGGCCAGAGATGGACCATTTCCTGACCGACCTGAACCAGCAGGACACCATGGAGAAGCCGATCAGGGACTATTGCATCAGAGTACCCAGATAGAGGAGGTGCACGGTGAGAGTTTGAGTGGTGACCATCAAGGAGGCCCTGATGTACTTCGAGTACACGATTCAGAACTCCGGCATCGAGGAAGCTACGACCCCGAGAATGAGAGGAGGCGGCGGGCAGAGTTGGGGCTGCCGATGAGCGCGTGGGATCGCTACATGATCCGTCGAGGACCACGACGTGACCACGGAGGAACATGGGTGATGCTCGATAGCGAGGGAGTTCACTTCGTGGCGCGAGATCCAGGTGACGGACGAGGACCGAACGAATGGGCCGAGATGATGGCACAGGGAAGTGAAGAAGTTCGGGCACAGCCTCAAGGAGGAGAAGGTCCACGGGATGGAGGCCATCAGCCGAGTCTCCCAAGAGTGGAACCTTTAAGGTTGATCACCACGGTCGAGCCGGGCATTGTGCTGGGAAAGTGGTGCCACGAGGAGGAAATGGCGGACTACTTGAGGACGCCGGGATTCCAGAGAGGCTTCATCAATGAAGCGGTGCAAAGGGTTCTCTCGATTCCACCACGGAGAACCTCGGCCAAGGACTCATGGGACTACCTGATTGACTTCGAGGGGGGCAAGAAGGTGGGGATCAGAGTCCACTACCAGGACAGGAAGAAGTTGTATGACTTCGAGGGTGAGACGCTTCTCGAAGAGAGGTGGGGAAAGTGGAGGATGACGGTGGCATGGCACATCGCGTCCAAGAGGAAAACGATCCTCGTGGATGAGAGGAACGGCAAGCGAGGGTGCCTGCTGGAGCTGTGGTGGGGCTATACCGTCTTCAAGACGACGTGAAGGGGCTTGAGCCTCCCCGAAAAGGGGATTTTGGACAAAAGAGCACCTCAGTTCGCTTAGCAGCGAAGGGGGAGCGCAGGTGCACAAATAAAGAAGTGTACCAAGTTTTCATGAGAGTCCAAGGTGCGAGAACACGCACTTAAATCAAGAAGTGTACCAAAGAAGGGTGAACATGAAGCCCTTTGTTGTTCAAGCGGCAAAAGGGTGGCCGCTACTGCTGCAGCTTCGACCCCAGACCCCTCCAGATGATGGTTCAGGAGGGGCACAACATCGTCACATCCGCCGTGCTCTATTCCGCGAGGACGGCAACGTGCTCTACCGGCTGAAGTCCTTCGTCCGGCTGCTGTGCTCGCGGCGGAAGCGGGGCGAATGGGAGGCCGAGGCCGTGGAGCGGCATCCACCTCGAAGGCCAGAAACCGATGAGACGTCAAGAGAGGGGGAGTGATGCCTGTTTTTGTTGCATGTCCTTCTTTTTTGTACTTGTTCTTCCTGGGGTGGGCTGCTGAGCAGCTGGGGGGCTTGCCAGAAGAGGACAGAAGAGCGACCCCTTTCAATCCACCGGATGACCACTCCCTTCAGAGTCGCCCAGGGCGACACGCGCCGTTTTTCGACAGGAAAGAGAGATGGCAGAAGAAGCCTGAAGCTGGAGGAGGCGACCGAGACGGTCCGACCGAGAGGGCCCGACCATCCGACAGACAGGAAGCTCCGGACCTGGTTTGGAAGTCAATTCAGCAACTAGAACTTCTCGTGGGTGATGGGTGTGCCTTCAAGAAGAAAGAGAGAGAGGGAGAGAGAGAGACAAATATTAGTATATTGCGTATGTATATATGTATGTATTACATATGTATATCTTTTTTGCTTCCCTCAGTGGCTTTGTAATCAGAGAGGTGTCAGGGAGTTCGGTAGCTAAAGCTAGCTCCGCAATCTTCACGACCGCAGGCGCACCGGCGGGCGAGTGAGCTCAAGTGAGCACGGGTGTTCTCCCTTGTGTGGAAGATGATATGGCAGGGTGCGCGGTTCAGTCTGGGGGCCAGCGCTCGCACTACTCTGGGTTGTCGTCATTCCATCCCAAGCTCACCCCCCCCCCACGGCGGCACTTAAGCTTTGGTTTTGATGGCCAGACTCTTGATAACGCGATCGCGACATTTCCCTTCCCATATTTTTAAAACACATAGCGGCGTCATCCCTTCCAAGTGGGACTCACTTGTTGAGATTAAAGTTGTTGCTGGTCCAGACAAGGTACTGCCCAGGGGTGGTGCAGTGTAAGTCAATGTTCACTCGCTGTTGAATTGTCTTGGCCCGCCAAACTACAAAGTTGCCCCAAACCTGAGGAAGATGATGTGCATGTGCACATCAGTGGTGAGATAGGTGTTTTTCTTTTTTTGGTGCAGTGGTTCGTGATATTCTTGCACAGAGGAGTAGGGCAGGGCACCTCTGCACATGGCACCTTCTTCAGCAGCGCTCCAGCGTTCCATCCGGGGTTGGGCGATTTGGCGGCTTTTTCCCAGTTTGTGATCAAAGGAAGGTCGGTGATCGTGCCACCTGAGTGAATGTCATCAGCTACCATGCCCGAACCCTCCCGCATGGGTCCAATGGAGCAACAGAAGAGCACACATGAAGTCTAGAGTAGAGAGAGACAGAGAGAGAGAGAGAGAGAGTATCTGTTGCAAGTCCATCAAGTTTCAATTCCCTGTGGGATGTGATGGGTTTGAAGTTGCCAAGGCAAGGACCACACCATAGGTTGCAAGAATATTAATAATCTTCGAGTTATGACCCGGATCAGGTCTCCTTGATGGCATGAGTCTTCAACGCAAGGCCGTCAGGTTTCCTCAACCCCACGGCAATGTCGTAGTATACGTCCTTGTACTGGTCCTCCTTGAGGACCGCAGGCGGCCGTTTCAAAAAAGAGGGGGCGTCCAGCGCATGTTCCATTTGCGACTGGCTGCCGTTCGGACGACGAAGGGTTTGGCATCACGGCCTCCATATGGGGAGAGAGAGAGAGAGAGAGCTGCGCGGCTTGTGGGGCATATATCAGTTCAAAAGTCGATGCAACAGGCAAGTAGGGAAATGCCTCAATGTGTTGATATCTTCGATTTCGACTCGTGGCCTTGAGCTCCTTTTAGCCGAGCCAACGGGCATCGAGATAAGCCGCTTTGAGGTGCAATCGTCCAGAGAGTTCTGCCGCCAATCTGTCGAGTTACCAAGGGCAGGGCCGCTGGGGCTGGTCCGGCAGGGCACAGTGAGGTGGTTCATGGCAAACTGGGCAACCTTGGATTTTGTTTCGAGCATTTTGATGCATTTTGTCGTGCACTTTCCAACAGCGCCGTTCTTTTGAGAAGCACATGTTGCACGTTGCGTTAGGTACATGTGTCTCATGATCTCTCACTATTATTCGGAAATTATCTTTTGCCAATCACAAAATGTCCTTGTAATGCAAATATGCTGATTCTTCGCAAGCTCCTCCCCCATCGAGCTTCGCAGAGGCAGTCTTGAAGGGACTTGCGAGGGCTGCCAGTGAAGCGATGCCATATTCAAGACCTCGAGGAAGAATTGGAGAAGCTAACTCTGCACGACTTGAAGCACGCCAAGATTCAACAAGAGAGGTTCTATTCTTCGGCTGACAGCGTTCGTCTCCCACCTCCCACCTCGGCTGGTTCTTCTGACAGCGAACGCCAGGCCCTGGCTTCTCCCTGGCGATCGCTGAGCTGTTGCATGCGATGCCCTCCCAAGCCTTGACGGCGCGGCGTGCTTCGCGCATGCGCTTCGCGCCGCGGGTCCGGTTATTCACTTCTTGAATCGTTTTGAGGGGTTGTTCTTCATGTGCAGAGAGGATTTTGAAGCAGAGATGGTCGAAGCCGCTGGGCCATCTCCGCGGGGGGTGATACCTTGTTGCTTAGCCTTCCGGACAGGGCATGTTGATGCTTCATTGCTTCCCTGTTTGGACCGTCGACGTGCTTCGTAGAATCGAAGCAGAGGCAGAAACCCATAGGAATTTGTAGCTCTTGGATTGATTCCTCTGCTTTTTTCTCGGGAGAGGATCGATTTTGGGTCGAGGGCACCGGAATCCAACGCATCAAACTTCCAAACTTGGGAAGAATTGCAAGAACCTCGGCAATCTGCAAATGCATGCTGGATCTCACAAGCTGCACCTGTCTACATAGACTCTCAGCCGAAAGGCTTTCTGCGCCGGTCCCATGGTTCCAAATGGCACCTCCTAAACCATACCAAGCCCTAGAGGGCCTCCTAAACCATATCATGACCTCCCGGACGGGTTAGCACCTCCCTGTGAGGTGCTGAAGGAGATTGACAAGGCCACCGAGCTTCAGTCTGGCCTCAGGGTGGTCGTGCCCAGTTGATCGGGTTCGCAAAGGAGCAGCGCCTTCCAACCAAGGGCCTGGCTTGGTGTTTCAGCAGCCGCAGCAACAGCTTTCTCCAAAATTTCCCCATGCGCGCCCATTTTGGGAGAAAACACATGCTTTTTTCCCTCCTCTCTCTCCCCGGCAACGACGTACTCATGTCTTCACTCGTTGGACTACGCCGAAGGTTCTCAACCACGCACCCTCCCCCGCCGCTCGGGGAGCTCCATTCCACTCCCGAGGCCAACGAGGCCAAGGACCGGCTCTTGGGGCGTTGCTTCGTGTACGGTGCCATCCTTCAGGCGCTTGGTGTTTGCGAGTTGGAACTCGGGCGCTTCGTTTTGGTCTGAATTTGGGGAATGAGGCTGCAATTTGGGATCCTTTGCCTCAAGGATTCAGTATGTAAGTCTTTTTTTAAGAATACATTTAACCTGAACCTAACCCACCTCCCAGTTGTGTGGTGACTTTGGTACTGCAAGGGGTGCAGGAAGTTCGATGGCCCTGGGGTGCCCAAGAAACAGGCAAGACGGGCTCTCCGACCAGGATGCGGGGACTGACTCCACCCAGTGATTGCTCATAGCTTTGAAAGTGGCGCGTCCCTAAGGGTGCAGGTGACATTGGAAGTTGCCCACCTTGGATCTCCATTTGTTTTGGACTTGCGGTAATGGAGCGGTGAAGGAGAAGCTCATTCGGTTGGTTCCAAAGGCATGCCGCCTTGGAGATCGCTCCAGATGGCGACTGCGGGGGGTCCAGAGTTCGACCTTCGCCGCTGCACAGACGGCTCATGGTAGTCAAAGAGGTTCGGAGGGTCATGTCAAGGAAGACCTTCCCTTTGCTAATCCAGGACTGTGCCCTTTGGGCTGGGGAAAGGTTGGGTGAGGGCAGCCTGGCTGCCTGGATGGATCTTAGAATCTTAGTTGGCCGAGTGCATGCCATGAGTCAATCCAAAGAGTGGACGCTCCACAAACAGATGTTTAGACAGAGACCGTCAGAAGTCCTGTCTGACTCAGTGCGCGCAGGACACGTCTGACTCAGACAATCAGCTCCTTGCATTGCAAATATCGGTCAAGCTGCAGAGTGGGCACGGGGTGATGAGAGGTGAACAACCTTCCAGGTGGGTATGCAAGGAGTTACTGCAACTGCAACTAGATTCATGCTTCTAGCATGTAGAATGAGGCCTGTATTGGGCCTTGATAGATGAGACATCCATGAACATAAGGGCAGGCTTTGCAACTTGGGGCTTTAGCAGCTTCGTCTCATTCTGAGGCTTGCGCTGTTCGGTTTCCTGCAAGATGTCCTTCAGGACACTGGTCCTGCGCTTTTATTTGGTGTTTGTTGGGCTGCATAGTGAGCACACCCTCCGGAGTAGCACGAGCTCCCTAAAATCCATTTCTCACTTCTGAACATAGGTCAGCCCCATTCATCGGTCCGCCCGGCCCAAGCTCCGTCTTCTCCACGCCTCGGCCGGCAGGACTTGTCACAGGTGACGGGAGTAAGTGGCCTTTGGGGAGTGAGCCCTCGACATGTGGATCTCAGCTTCCCGAGCGCCTTCAACAGGGCCGTAGTCCGGGGCCTCGGGACTGGTCTGGGGAGGTCGAAGGCTTGGGCTGGACGCAGCCGAAGCCAACGCTGCTCTCCGTCAACTCGGCCGGCCAACTCGGCCTCCCAGTTCTTGAGATTGGACAACTCGGCACGACGGCCACGACGGCCCAAACTTGAGGAAGCCACTGATCGAAGTGGATCGGAGGTGTTGTGGGCTCGTGGGCCATGCTATGCGATGCTAGTAACTAGTGGCTACTAGTGTAGTGAGTGTTCTTCGATGCCGAGGCTGGCAATCGTCCAGATTTCCGAGCTTTTGACCCCGCCCCTTGGCTGTCGACAGACCTCCAAGACCGGAGGGTCTGGCAATGGAGCAAGGGCACGACATGGCACGACCGAAACTGGGCCAAGGTCAAGAACTTCCATGAGGGCACTGGAATGGTAGCGAGAGCAGATCAGGTCCCTAGCTCAGTTCGAAGTTTATTTCCCGTAAACAAGGGATTGACTGTGCACGCTGACATGAAGGATGGTGCCATTGACTCATCAGCTTGGTAGACTTGACAATGATGGCTTTTTGGTGCGTCTTAGGGTTGCCCCTTGATGAGAGCCTGTTTAACGTTTAAACGCCGCGGTGTCTCAACCCCTGTGTGAGAATTCATTTCAAGAAAGACAGATTCCAAGTAAGAGTATGCTTTCATCATGCATCGTGCAGGTCTATTCTTTATTTGGCGTGTGTCTGTGTGTGACGGTTGTGCCTATTATGATGCCCAGCAGCTTCCTTCTTTGCTCGTTGCTCCTGGACCGGAGCTCCGAGGAGATGGATCCTGAGCTCCTCAGCAGGGCACAGGAGAGGGCGAAAACCGGGCTCTTCTGGAAAGTCTTGTGGTCGTTCGTTTTGAGGCATTAACTTGCAACTTGCGTATCGGAGACCTAGGGCGTAGGGGCTTCGCACAGCGGCTGAACAGGAAACAGGGGTAGAGAGAGAGAGAGAGAGAGTTGATGGAAAGGCCAGGGGTATTCTCGCCGTGGTAGCAGCGGTAGTGGTAGCACTGAGTTTCCACCTTTCCAGCTTGATTCCCCTCGAGCAATCAGGAGGATAGCAATCTCATTCTACGGAATGAGATCCGAAGAATGCAGCTTGGCAGATGAGGGCCACGGGCCCTTAGCCTTAGTCAAAGATCGTGATATGGTAGGAGCAGGGGACCTGTGAGCGTGTGTGGTGAAGCTTTGTACCTCTTTCAAGTCTCATCAGAAAGACAGCTGGTGGGTGCTGTGCATGTCGCTGAAGACGTACATTGGCCGCATGCTGGCTCGTGTTCCATATCCCAGGTATTCAGTGATAATGATGGCATTGGGCTTGGACCCGATGCATCAATCCTCTTGGGAGCTGATTCTCAGATGTTTCCCTTGTTGCGCGCCTTGGCTGCTCCAGATCGTTTGAGCTGCTTGAGATCGTAGCGAGCAGGTGCACGTGTTCACGGTACAACGGAAATCGGGGGCCCTATGAGGTCCGATGAACCGTACACATCGGTTTCGTTTACAGAGTGTCAGTTGAGTTCTTTCACGAGCTTCCTATGCAAGGAATAGCAAGGGCACCTCTTCAACCGGGGTGTTCTTGGATCGCTGTTGTTCTGGTGTTTCTATTCTCACACCACATTCCTTCGGGTCAACATTGCTGATGCCGCCACCCATGCCATATATGGGCCCCATACATGCCCATACCATGACAAGAAGATGATGAGATATTTTTCTTTTTCCGACCGTGCACGTTGTCACGCCTCGGATGCCGCGTCACGCTACGTCTTCGGCAGTCCGGACCTGAAAGAGGGCTCAGTGGCCACGAAACAGCCGCTGAGTCTCGGCCAACCCCCCTGTCCTTTGAACACATTTTTTGCCCGCCACTTGTGAGAACTGGTCGGTCGTGGTTGGGGCCATGATGAAAGGCTAGACCTGAAGATGGTATACAGTCTGGGCGCTTGTGCCATTAAGGCTCCACTAGGCGCCAAAGAGGCCGCAGAAAAGGCTCCACAATGGACACACTAAATTGAGCTAAGTTGCATACTGTAAATCATACTAAATCCATATCATGGAATAATGGACGCCTGAAACTCGCCTCCGAAGATAGATCCATATAGATCCTGTGTGTGTGTTTCTGTGCATGCTGAAGGCTCGTTGCACTAGCTGGCCAGGTACTTCCGTTTCCGGAAGAGCATCTCTTGCTGCCTGGCTGGGCATGTATTGAGAAAGGCACAACAGCGCGGATGGGCACTGCAATGGATTAGTGTCGTTTGGGGGACTGTGCAAGGCTGCCAACGCCATAAAACTTATATACGTTGTCTGGTTGCTTGATGTTGCTTATGTACTATGCACCAACCCCCGTGATTCAAAGGAACACACGACTGAGACTATTGACTATTGGAGTTCAAGTCCACCAGAGCCTCGCCACCTTTGGGGCCGGCTCGGATGGTCTCTTCACTCGACTCGTGAACGGCTGAACCGGGAATCGAACCTGGGCAAGAGAACGTGGCGAACGCATGCGAACGCTCTGAGGTCTCACCATTATTTTGCCCGCGAATTTCTTTTTGATCGCGGGGATCTAGAGGGCAACCACTTTGGCCATCCACTGTGCCTTGGAGTGAGCAGTGGATGGCACTGCAGGGCGCGCGTGCAAGTGCGGAGACGGCACGGACGTGCACCACAAGTCGGCTGGAACCAGGAACAGCCGGGCAACATGCTGCAAAACTCATGGATTTCCTTTTATGGGTTTTTTGGGCTTGCGGTTGGGCTGGAGATTTGGCAAAGTGTTGTGGTGTTTCCACCAGACTTTGGGGTACCTCCAACGGCGCCACGGTGGCCTTCGAGACTCGTGGGGGTGAAACACCGCCACGCGTCACCGACGAGACCGCCGCCACGCGGAGAGAAGAGACCGCGAGGTCTGCCAAGACCTACAATCGGATCTTAAACGAGATCGATGGGGAGGCCGCCGATCGGATGTGGGAGCGAAGACGAATCGGATGGGTGGGGTTTTGGACGGGGACTCGGACTGTTGGGAACATGACGTGTCATGAAGGTCTCCCAAAAGCAGCTTGAGGATGCTTGAGGGCTCACCTTCCAGCACTTTCCCTGAGCTGTCCTGTGATTCGGTACACCTCTTGGGGCACGGGCCTGTATGCAAGGTAGATATTGTAGAGCCCACCGACAACCTCAGCCTCAAGCGATCAGTCAGAACAGCACGGAAAGGCTCATTGCGCCTTTCCTGCCTCTTTTTTGACAGGTTGCAGTGGATGCAAATGGTGCATACGACAGAAAGGCAGATGTGACTTCGCCAGATTTGACATTTTTTTTTGATTGTTTGTTCTCAGGGTCATGGGGCACCTAGGCTTAGGCTGAGACCAACGCGGGCGATTTGATGCCTCGCTCAACATCACTCAGCAATGGGCCAACATCTGAGTATGATTTCATGCCCCAAGGTTTCGCAGGGCTTTGCGCAGAAGCGGCGACAACGGGCACGAAAGCTCGTACAAGATGCGTTCCTCGGCACTGAAAGAATGGCCGATGAGAAAGGATGTGAATGGCCACACCTCTAAAGTCGAAGTGTTGGATTCTTCATACTCACATACTCCCAGCAGTGTGAATGTGCAGGTTACATGTATGGCCGGTGCATGAGATTTTCCAGTCCAAGAGCCACACAGAATTTTTTGGGGCCTTCACCCCTCTTCCACCCCACCACCCGCAGACCCCCGAATCCCAAAAACACTCCACACACTCCGCGATGCCCAACACCGCATGTTTGCCGCAATCATTGAGATTGCTGCCTACTCCTTCGTATTGGCTTTACCTCTGAGCAAACCTCTGTCTGCTCCTCTTCTTGTGTGAGCACATTTCCTCGCAATGCTGCTTTCTCTTGGTCTAAGAAGAGACATACACGCACACATGGAATTGACTGAAATTTGTTGGGACTTCGCCGCAGCTGCAGTCGCGACGGCCCCCGTGGCGGGGGCGCCCAAAGCCATCGGCGATGGAGGCTTTGGAGGGCTGGGTTTTGGCCCTGCCGAAGGTGGAGCTGCATGTGCACTTGGATGGTGCCTTCGATCGGGCCTTGTTGTTTGAGCTGGCCAAGCGCAAAGTGGAGGACTTGCCTTTGGAGGTGTGGGTGTTATTTCTAGAAAATGCATGTACACATAGGCTCAGAACCAGTGGGACTTCAAAAGCTCACAAACATTTTTACTAAGGATATTTGTTTGTGTGTCATCATGGCTCACTTTATGACTCACCAACCGGAGCCCATATCAATGCTTGCTATGATAGTGAGTCACAGGTGGAGAGCGCTGCCACCGGGAAGGCCATTCCACTGAGAGAGATGGTGAGGGCGTGTGAGGGTGTCAAGGACTTCGAGAAGCTCATCACCTGCCGAGGTCAAAGATCTTTGAAGGCCATGTTGGATGCTTTGTTGGAATTTGAGTCGATGGAGAGGTTAGCGGGAACCCAGCGGGAACCACTTCAAATTTTGGTAATGTGGTGGATGGCAGCCAGGGCTCTGATGAAAAGAATTGCACAAAGAGATCCGATTTGCATAAATGAGGTTGAGCCTGCACTCTGGGTGGGTGTGGGATAGAGGCAAATGTGACTGATGTATGAGGAGTGGGGCGCAAGCCCAGCCCCCAAGCTGGAAGAACGATGGGGGAATTCTGGCGGACGAGGAGTCTCCAAGAGGTCAATCCCGAAGATGTTTTTCACTCGACTTCTACCCCTGATTTTGCTGAAGATGGATGGCAGGACTCTCATGTGGTAGAACTGCACCCCCAATCATCTACCTGGTCATAGCTCGCCTCAGGGTCCTCGACCCTACAACTCCAAGCCTCATTAACTTTTCAACATGTTTCAACCTTCCATTCCTGCAGCGGGCATTTCCAGCAGCTTCCTAAGGACTGCTTCAGCAGCTTCCTCCCCTGCGTGCGCGGGGACATGGCTGCCGTGGAGGAGCTGAGCTACCGCTTTTGTGGGAGCCAAGCAGCTCAAGGCATCGCATATACCGAGGTGCGCTATTCGCCTCACCTGCTGCTGGACGGTGAGTACTTCTCGCATGGAGGCTCTGACCCCGAGCCGGCCTTGGCTGCTGTGACTCGGGGCTTGCGCCGGGGATGTGAGGAACATCAGATTGTGGTGAATCAAATTATTTGTTGCATCTCCTTCCAGCCCAAGTGGTCCTTGGCCATCATTGACCTGGCTGAGAAGTATCGCTCTGCTTATCCCTGTGCCGTGGTGGGTGTCGATGTGGCAGCTGGCGAGGTCGGAGATGACCCTGTTGGCCATGCAGAGGCCTTTGCCCGGGCACAGGCCCTGAAGCTCCCCGTCACCCTCCATGCTGGGGAGATGGGCAACGCGTCCAACGTGCGCCATGCCGTCTTTGACTTCGGGGCACGGAGGGTGGGACATGGCTATGCTGCGGCCGACCACGTGGAGCTGATGAAATCCCTCGTGGCTCGAGGAGCGCATTTCGAGGTTTGCCCCACGTCCTCGCAGGAAACGGGCGCCTGGAGGCATAGCGCCAGTAGCGAGGAAGAGCCACCATGGCCGTCACACCCTCTTCGCAGCATGCTGGAGGCCGGTGCCTCTGTGTCCATCAATTCAGATGATCCTTCAGTCTTCCTCACAACGCTTTCGGAGGAGTTTTGGGGGTTGTTAAGTCATTGCAATAAATACAGGCAGATATATACATATATATATATATATATAAGTGCAATAATAAATCATCATGTTTACTAGAGATATCTATACTATTTTTGTAATTGCATAGTTAGTTGGAATGTGTTGGAATCACCTTGTGGGGACCCGCTACCGATACCGGCAACTTTTGCCGTGGAATGTGGCGTGTACTTTGGGGCTGGTGCACTGTGCTTTGCGCTCCAACTGTTCTGTTTAACGAATCAATGTGTAGTGTGAGGGTGAGCGTGTGTGTTCTCAGTCTCGCTGAGTGTGTGTAACCAGCCATCCCCTCCACCGATGGCCGAGGAGTTCCTCCTGTGCATGCGGAAGGTGGGCCTCTCACAGCACGAGGTGGTCCAATTGACGCTGCAAGCGCTGGACGCCGCCTTTGCTCCGGCCGATCGGCTGACCGTGCTGCGAGAAAGGATCGAAGACTATGCCAAGCAGACCTTGGGCTAAGATCGAGTGGAGGCCAAGCAGCTTTCGAGTTGAGATGGGTGGGGGTGATGGTGAGACCTTTCTGTCCGCAAGGCCCACGGTCTGGTGAAGATGCTCCATGGTTGGAAGGGCCAGCCGCTTGAGAAGACAGATGGTGACTGGCCCGGCGCTTGTGTGGTCGAAGATCTACGCCAGGCGCTGTTATCAGCTCACCACCCTGTTAGTAGCAGACTTGGTGAGGGAGCCAGTGGTCAAAAAGGCATGTGGCCGAACGAGTTGCTTGATGCAATGTTTGATCCCTGGATGTTTTGAGGTTAGACCGTTGGGACGCCGTGTTGGGGACCTCCCACATGGACTGGATCGACGATTGTGAGCGAATATGTGCAAACTTCATGGGTTCCGTGACTGATGTGATGCTTGGCCAATTCAGCTAGTCAAAGCAGCAAGGGCAGAAAGAGAGCATGGATCCAGGTTCTTTTTGGTTTTGTTGTCCCCTATCCTTTTGAAAGCTTTTGACTCGACTGAAGTGACATAAACTGACCAATGACTTGCACGAGCAGACTGCCGCAATGACTGATGCTGTAAGGATTGTCATGGCACCAATCACAATGACCGATGAGTTATGGTCCAGGCCTCAGGAGCTGCGTGAATTGTCACGCGCATTTCGTGGCGATCTCCATCGGCGTACTCGCACGGCGAAACCTGCCCGGCGAGGCTTCGGGTGTGGGAGTCGCCCATGATTTGCGCGACATGAAGATGAGAGCTGGAGGTTGAGCTTTGAAGAACATCGTTAGGCAATGTTTAGGCTAGACTTTTCATCATCCATGTAGGCATTAGTTGATGCCACAAGCTCTTTAGAGCACCTTTGTTGAAACAGAAAAAAGGTGACGGCCATTCCGCTCGCGGTCGCATGCGGCCTCCTAGCGTGCGAATGGCCCATTTTTCCCTAGGTCAAAGCTGCGAACGGTCAAGAGACTTTGGGGCATGTTCTTTGCACTGGACAATGCCGCCGAATATGGCCATTGGGTGGTGGATGACAAAGCACCCTGGCAGTTACTGTATTATTAGAAATCGAATTGCAGTAAAGATGCCCAGGTGTTAGGCTCCTCGAAACTTTTGGCTGGAAAGCCATCGCAGACCCAAAGTTCAGCCTGCCATCCATCGGAACAACTGGCCTCGCCAAGGCTAAAAACATTTTCCGGAACAACTTCAACACAGCACTGAGCGAGCAGGGAACACTGCGAATGCTCAGGCAGATCCACAGGAAGGCTTGGACAGGGTCCGTGCGTAGTTTTTCAAGGATGCTTGCGTGCAACACCTCCTTTGGCCCCACCCGCAATTCCAAAAGATTGATATTTTGGCTACCAAATCTTACATTTGAAGTGGCAGAAGGGACAGTAAAGCTGCCTTTCATAAAGCACACTGGCCTTGAGTAGAACAACTCCCAAAAAACGGAAAAGTCGCCACCGTCGGTGCTCCGCCGAGCGGAGCGGAGCGGAGCGATGCCAGGAGTTGCGTGCGCATTTTCACCCCACAGAGCTCTTCAAGGTCGGACCGCCCCGCGCGCCGGAGTAGTAAGCGTGATAACCCAACAAAGGACATGGACCAATCCAAACGACCTGGAACATCCTGAAACCGACATATTCCAACATGTACAGGCGTTTGTACCTTTTGGTTGATCCTCATCGGCCCAAACATCTCTGAGATGTTTGGGTGCTACCAACGAACTCTCAAAGTCAGAACATGACAAGGAGGGCTCTCAACTTGTCACGTCCATGGAGTCCTAGAATTGCAAACCGACGGATGAGGGAACATGTTCCGAATATTTCATCATACTTGTAGTCATCAATCGTCATTTTCCATCATTTTCCCGGACTTCGCCACCAGGGAGAGCTGGGGCAAGTGAGCTGGGCACCCGCCCGAGACCTCGTGAAGCCGGTGTACGAGGCCATGACCAGCGGAGGCGCGAAACCGGCAAAAGACCTCGCTCGTGAATTCGAAGAGCGAAGATGTCAGACATTTGGTGCCTCAAATGAGTATATTATGTATATATATAATAGCTAATTTCTCACGTGAGAAAAGGATCATTACTCATTCCAGATACCAGTCTTCAAGTACTTCTGAGACCTCTTTGAAGCGGTGGGATCTGAAAAGTGGGACGATCGAGTAGTCAGAGTATTGCTCCGAAGGTCCGAGGGTAAGTTTGGGCTTTCAGCGGAAGGCATATTGAGTATTGGTTGTGCCTGTAGCGAGCAGTCCTTAGCATCCTTAGCAACTTGCTGCCCAACAAGTCGCAGGTGATTTGTCAGAAGTGTCTCCTATGCTTGGCGTTTACAACTGCATCTCAGCTGCGACAAGGATCCCATGACGGCGGTGTTTTTGTGGGCCAAACAGACGACTGCATGCACATGGGGGATAGATAGGTCAAAGATTATCGTCATGTTTTAAACGAAAGTTTGGGTTGTTGGAATCTGCCTCTGAGGAAAGCGATGGTCCCGATCGAGATTTGGTTGACAAAGGTTGACCGGTATTTTATGTCTTCCGACCCGAGGATCATGCCGTATGAATGTCAAGGTCAGGTGTATTGGGTGACACTACCTTGCCACCTGAATTCACGAAATTACAAAAAAACAACCACCATTGTTGGGCTGTAGTAATAGCATCGCATCCAAGCCACCCTTCACAAACTGGGTTCCAGTCCAGCAGCATGTTCATCAAGCCCCTGTGTGTTTTGTTGTTCCCTTTTCTGGGACCTGAGGTTATAATTGCGCCAAGTCGCCCAAGGGGGATCCGCAGCAGATTTCGGACCCGCTGACTGTCTTTGAGTTTCTGTGGCTCGGTGCACTGCTCGGCTTTCGGGGGAGACGGGTAGATGTACGTGGATGTTTGTGGTCCTTTAGGCTCCAAAGGAATGTTCACCATTTGGGTTGGAGGAGGGACAAAAAGAAGCAGCAAACGTGTCGGAGCAATCATGATGATGTGTCACGGTGTCCGCGTTTTTGGGCTTTGTCCCTCAAGCCATCGTTCCTCCAGCAGGAGGCAAGACAACCACCAACTATGCGTTTGTGTTCCTGGCCTTGGGAGGTGGTGATGAGGGCTGATGAGGGCTGATCTGCTATCGTCTTCCGAGGAACTTCTCGAAGAGATACGAAAAGCAAGATGTGCCTTGACTAAAGCGAAAACGAGGCCATTTGAGGCCATTGCGAAGTTGTGCGGTGCACGGGCAGGTCCAGTACGGTAGCCATGCACAGTTCAGGATTTTTCAAGTACCCTTTGCAATATGCGCATGCATGTATAATACATGTACTATGATGTACCCACACGTGTATCTATGACCTACATCTCTGCGTCAGATGAAGAGGGAAAGCCAGTGAATCTTGATGATCCGAAGTTGTGAGGTCGAAAACTCCTTCAACCCCGAGGAGTACATGCCAGTGGCTTTGGATGGGTGTGGGTCAGGGCATCTTATGGGGCAGCGTGGGGGCGCAGGCACAGGAGGTCGGTGGCAACCCAAACCGCCGTGCGATGTAAGTGTATGATGTAAGATCCGTGCCGGGACAAGGATGGATGAACTCCCCCCAACTGAAACCTAAAAAGTGAAGATAGGTCAAGATCAAAAGCTATCGAACCAAGGATGAATTGGCTTTGCTCTCACATACCTCTAGTGGCGCGACTTGTAGGTGTACCAGGTTTTGACTGACACGCAAAGTGGACTTGCTGGGACAGCAAGGGCAGCTGTGGCTGTTCAGCTGGATTTTGCACATTCTTTAAGCTGCCAAGCCAACTCTTGAAACATGATCGTGGAACAGGACGTCCTGAATTTCTTTGGAACAACTCTCGGACATCGGAACGCGAATGAATTCAGAACCGAAAATGATGCGCACAGTACGACACAGTCTATACAAACACCTTCTTGGCATTTCTCGGCCACCATTTCAAACTACCTTGGCTACACCTCTTGATGTCACCCCGTTTCTCAGGTGGCCTCTTACAGTCCGTCTCTCATCATGGCAGACCATGCCACCACAGAGCAGTGGCTCGGAGCAGCCTTCATACCGGGATCCGTTTGGATTTTTTTAAGTATCGGTGCGTTCTTTCGCTCCCCACTTTGGGCGAAAAGAGGAGAGTTTCTCCAAAGCTTCGGGCTTTTGAGACTCGCAGCACGGGTGCCCTCTAGCGACTACTTGGTGCCATCTACGGTTCTTTGACTTTTCATTCGCTTAAAGCGACTACTTGACGATTTGGAGAGTTTCTAGTCTTTGGACTTGGGGTGCAGATGCCGCAGATGCCGAGCCGTCGGCGTCCGGAGGAACTACTTGGCCGCCCTCGACTTTGCGAAGAGCAAAGGTATCAGCCAGCAACGGCTTCAGCAAGCCGTGCGAAAGGAGCCGGGCGGACGGTTTTTTGCAACGGACCCGAAGAGTGTGTAACTGATCCAGTCTGAATGCCACCAGGAGGATCAGTAGCCTTTTATGTCTTTTCTTTTGTATCCTTTTATGCCCCCACCCTCCCTTGGTGACGCGTGAAGCTCGCGATGAAGCGGTGCTTCATGGCTCGTGTTGCTTCAGGAGCAAGTCTTCGTGGTTAAGTTTATTTACGAGCCCATGAACAATGGCATGTATACTGGCCATGGGCTTGTGTGGCCAGGTGGCAAGGAAGAGTTCAATTTTTGTTCGTGCATGGCTCATGACAATCCAAATGACTTGCGTTGCATGGGCAGGTTCGATACTATTGGGATTTATTGGGGCAGCCTGTCGCACCAAGGAAGAGGATGCTACCAGAGTATGGTAAGTGGCTGACCAGCCTGCTTAACGCGAAGCCCGAGCTGAAGGTGGGGGGTGGCGACAACGCGTCTCTTTTGCGTCGACTGGGCATGGATCACAGGAGGAGAACTACCCTGGCCGGTTTGCTTCACTCCTGCATGTTTCGTGTGATGCCCTGCACACATTGGTCGATGTAGTCGTTCTTCGCATCCTGCATGACTTGACCGACGTAAACCGCCGTCCTGGGCGTCGGTCAGGCCCCTGACGGACTGGCATCCTGCACACCGATCTTGGAGACCACCAGAGGCTTGGCTTTTTCAGGAAGCGGCAGGTGAATTCCCCCCCCAAATACGCCCAGTCCGTAGAAATCGCGTATTCATGTCATTTGTCTCACTTTTGGCAAGAACACTGTAGTTGATATTATTTGGCTTCAAGGTCTTCCAACTTGGTTGTTTTGCCTTGGGCCGATGGCACAGCAGGCTACCTGCCAAATTCAAGGAAAGACGGCCCATTGTTTTCGTCTGGGTGTATAGGGGCTTCATACCGACTCCTGACATTTGGTGTCGTCCTACCTTCCGCTTCGCACACGTCGCCGCTTCGTTGATCACAGCCGAGGACAGGTCTTTGTGAATAACACCTCGGTGGACGACTGTGCACCAGCGGCTTTACCCGTTTGTGCCTTGGCAGGTTTTTCTCCAGGCGGCGACTATGGGGGCAATCGTAGAAGAGTCTGGGATCTGAGTATCGGCTCTGACTTGTGTCAGCCTGCTCCTGTGCGGACATACACTTAGATATAAAGCTCAACTGGTCGAGCATGCAATCAGTTCCTGAGTGCCGGATACATGACCTTGGCTGATTCAACGGCAAGAAACGATGGGTCAGCAGAACAGAATGTTTGAACAAAGGCGCATTAGCGCTTTACTGGAAGAAGGTCGTCACAGCTTGAAAACATCACAGCCAGGCAGGTACGTCACTGGACGTCTCCAGTGATATCCTCACGACACTGCAGGGAGTTTTGTTAAGGGGAGCTCTGCAGGCCTGCTCCACTCCCCTACTGAATTGAGCTATAAGGCTAAAAGCTGCATATTGGCATGTTTATGGAAGGTTTGTGACACTGAGTCTGGAGTTGCTCAGGTGGCCACTCCAATTGCCTGTTGATGTGAGAAGGCCGGTGTCGAACAATTCGTTGCTGTCGCTTCACTCGTGAAGCTGCGTAGCGACCTGTGGTGATCATTCCAACAGGTTAGGTTGCAAACCCCGTGCTGTCCGGTGAACGCTCGAATCTCTGAATTGAGATTCGCCGATGTTGGAAGGACTTCAGTTGAAAAGCAACTTTGCAATTTGAAAAAAAATAGGCGTTGGCGCCATCTCGTCACTCTTTGAGTCTAGAGCCTTCGTAGCGTACTGGCCGCGGCCATTTGGCCGCCAGGTTTGAGCGGGTTGCCCGCGTGAAATTGGCGGCGAAGCCGGGCAGAACATGGGGCGCGCGCATCCTTCAGCTGTTTGCTTGGCGAAGCCGCCTGATAGGGCCACAGGTGGCCGTGGTGTTAGGGTTCATTGGTGATGGGTCAAAAAGGAGATGTCTCACTTGGCGTGGGGAAATTCACCGGTGAAATTCAAGCACCTGGTTGTTATTTCAATGTTCTGTTGACTGATAAATTGATTTAAGACCAAGGATGGTGAAGCACCAAGTTGGCCGCGTTTTTGACCCAACCCACTGGATCCTTGGTAAGTGAGATGCACCCGCCCTTGGCCGAACTTTTGATTGTGCGGTTCCGACCGCTGCACGAGAAATCCAAGCAGTTCGAGTGGATCACGAGTGACATTGAATGAAGAAGGATGAAGGTCTCCTGGTTACCAATGTGAGAACTTGGAAGACCAAAGAGGAATGTAACTGCAGCCCCTACGCTGCAACTTTTTTCATCAAACCTTTTATCAGAGATCGACGACACCAACTTCGATAACCGAAGATCGGTGCTTTTGGGATAGAGACAGATACAATGGGGTTCGATGATTCCTCCACGTCTCTGCAGTATCACTTCCAGTTTTTCTGGGAACCTGATGCGGCCTGAGGCTGAGCACCATCACAAGCAAAACATCAACAGAGACGGGGGCTATGTACACTGGGGGTGCACTTCTCCTGAACAACAACATGCATTTTGCATCATTTTGCCCTTTTTCCACCCTTAAAAAAGAGCCCAAAGACGAATGCCCAAGACGCGGCGGACGGACGCTGCGAAAAAGCACGCTGCCCGGGGCACGTGTTGCCTTGTGTCGCCTTGCTGCCGGATAGGCCGAGCGAGCGTGGCCCGGGGCCCGTGGTCCGAGCGACCAAGAGCCCTATCCGAGTTCCATCTCTCAGAGATGGAGCGAGACCAATGTGGCTGGAGGAGAAAGACGAGATGAGACACCGAGATGTGGGAATGTGGTCGAGAAGATGGGTGTCTTGAATTGATTTTAGGTCATAGTTTTGGAATGCTTTGGAGAGTGACCTACCGCATGCTTCTCTTCTGCTGTGGGCTCTGGCCCAAAGCCTGCAGGCTGGCTGCTTGCGCGTTGAGGCCCTGGTTGCTTTAGCTTACATTTATATAATATATATATATATATTATGGCTTCTATTTCTGGAAGCTGTTTGTAGACAAAGCCTTCTACTCTTTGAGTCCACCTCAAGGCATCTAGACTCTAGACTGACTAGGGTCACCTTGTTTTCGGGGCTTGTTCACACACTTGGGAATGAACGGTTCTTCGGTTCAAACACCTTGATACTTGTACTTGCTTTTGACTTGTTGTGTTGTTGATACCTCCAACCAAGCGGCCAGGAGAAGGCAGTTGCAGACATCATTGCCCGCCTGAGCAGGCTGTGGGGAGGGAGGGAGGGACGGAGGGGGGGAGAGAGTGAAAGCTCCTGAAATTCACATGTTGAATGCTGCAACAATCTCTTGGCGAAAAGGGACATGCTTCGTATGTAGCATGATGCCGGATGGCCGCTCTAGTGCGGCCGGGTTGAGGTGGCAGTATTCCCCCAAAGAGAGGGCATTTTCGGTAAGTCTGCTGGTATGCCAGGGGCCTTTGGCAGATCTACAGCGTTTGGCAGCTAAGGGACGACGTGAATGAGCAAGCTCTTGAGTGAAGTCGTGGAATAGTCTCAGTCAGACGAGTCATATGAGAGCCTCACAGTGGCGTGTCCTGCGATCTGTTTGAGCGCATGATTTTGGTCCTTTTCTGAGCCGAAGTTCTACACCTTTCTTTTTTGGGAGGAGTTTGTGGAGCTGATCCTTTACCTTCCGGACTGAGGCCAGGTCTTACCTGAACGCCTGCAGCATGTTGGGCTCCCCAGCTTTGCCAATCGTTTGGGTGACCCGATGCGAACGCTTCCACTGAAGAGCAACGCATGGTAGTCATTTTCTGTGAACCCCTAGTATGTAACAGCATTCATTACATGTCCATTTCTGGAGTTACGGTTCACACCGGACATGTAAACACATGTTCCGTCCGTGACTCACTTTGGCTCAAGGCTCAAGGAAAATTGTGCGCCCGCGCAGTTTTCCTTCAGGGTGCCGTGTGGGCTACACTGTGTGTGGCCGCACCTTTCGCTTTGCTCTCGCACCTGCCGTCCTTCGTCCGTTCGTTCGCACGCTGCCACACGTCGTTCGTTCGGCTCGTTGCAACCACGGGGTCTCGTCCGTCCGACTCGCCCCGTGTCCCCATTAATATAGACCGTGCATCTAGGGATTTCGCTTACTTCTTTTACCACCTCCCGGTGGATAGGATAAGCTGGGCGTTCCCCTACGTCCCACCTGGATTGTACACTCAATTGGTTATCAGCCGTAGCCGTGAGCTACAGGCATCATCACTCGACCCCATTGAGTGGACCCTTGCAGCACGTTTTTTCGTACCTCCATAGACCACCAATGGGTCGAGTCAATCCCCAGCCGCAAGCAACAGGCGCCGCTGCATCATCATCGGCTGCAGCACCAGCCACGGCGCCTGCTGGGGACCCTCAGGATCAAGAAGCACCCGCTTCCCCTGAGGGTGTGGTCGGAACCGCGCTTAGCGCGGAGACCACGGACCAAGAGTTCGGGGAGGCCGTGCAGCCACCCCTTACTCCCCGTGTCGCCTCAGGCATTTCGTCATCCCAGCCTACATTCACGCCTCTAGGTTCAGAAACCGCAGGGGCGGAGGAGGTTGACGATCTTCAGCAAGAAGAGCCTGTCGCAGAGCCGACCACCATTGAATTGCCGCCTGAGACCAACACCCTTGGTTCTCTTAACGACGAAACCCCTCTTATCGAAGCAGAGCTCCAGACCGGAACCGCTGCTTCGCGCGGAGAGGTCTCGTCAGCTCAGGACGATTCGTTAGGCCCACATAACGCCGAGGAACCGCCCTTCGATGCCTTTTCGTTGTTAGGCCCACCTAAGATAGAGCCCACCACTAAGGAGGAAGTAGAGGAGGACGTGTATGCCGATCCCTCAACCTCTCCCGTGGGCCTACCCCCACTGCATACTCACAATCATCCAACGCAGTTTGAGTCATTGGCCACTGACCCGGTCTTTGACGAAGCGGAGGTTGACTTTGGAGGCGAAGAGCCTGACGACGACCTTGACGATCAGGCGGGACCCACTCCCAAAGAAGAGCAGCAGGAAGGGGACGAGGCTGACGACGAAACCGCGCCTAGCGCGGAGGCATCACAAACTGCTTCGGCGGCCGTCGATCCTCAACCCAAGCGTACGCGCGGAGCGAGAGGAGGCCAGAAGCACCAATTTGAACAATCGGACAAGAAGTATGCCCTAACGTGTGACCTAATTGCAAGTCACTTGGCATCACATACCTATCGTCGAGTCGGCAAAACTTACCATTTGCCGTTCGTGAAACCGCTGTTAGCGCGGAAAGATTATTCTGAATGGTACAAATACGTCGTGTTTCATGCCGACGCATGGGCTGAATCCCCCGAAGAAGGTGACATTTCCGACGGGGCTCCTGGGCGAGTGGCGCACCTTGCCGTGGTGCTCAGGCTTAGGGACTCGACTGCATTAGTGTAGAAACTCGAACTCCAGCAGAACTACAGAAAAAAGGGCGCTGACGCGCTGCTTCCTGCACAGTGACGCTAGAACAGTCCAGTCCTGACCAACTACATACCCTTTGGGTGTTCGCTCTCATGGCGGTGCATACACATTGCCAAGGGACATCCTTCACTTTGATCCGAAGTTTCCGCATGTCATGTACTTGGAGTTTTAAAGCTGCGAGCGACGTAGAGCCACACACACACACACACACTTCGCGGCCCCCATACTCCAGGTGCTTCGCCTTAGAGGTTGCAAGGTGAGGTTCCAGGCTGTATCTCGAGGTGTTGGTGGCCTCCACTTCGGTGGTTGTCACTGCCTCGCCGATACGTGGAGGTCGCTCCGGGCAGTTTTTTGGGTGGACTGCCGGGTAAAGATACGTTGCTTAATGTCGTATTTGAGGGTTTTGCTGACTACACACCCCTGTGTCTCCACATGGCATCTGTTCACATACCGTACCTTTGGCTTTTAGCTACATGCCCTCATATCTGGCCGACCTGATGGTCCGGGGAATCAGTAAACGCAAACTTCGTCGTAAACGTAGGGCCCGTAAGTTGGCCATCTATCGACGACTCAAAAATTGGCTTCACCTCAAGTCTGGTACACACGGACGCCAACGTAGTCAATGGAAGCTTGGCTTATGGAACGTTCGCCGCTGGGGAAGTAACAACGTGCCGTATGATCCGTACTCCAAAACCTGCTGCCTTCTGCGACTGGCTGCCCGTCGTCAATGGAACGCTTGCCTTTTCACTGATGTGACGTTCTCTTCTGATGTCAGCCTTCAGATCGAAGTCGACGCCATACCTTGGCATCTTGAACTTGCAGGCAAAGTGGCTATCGCCCTTGACCCTTCTATGCTGGCTTCGTGGCAGGCCGGCGGCTGTCACCGAATTCGCCCTCGAGCCCAATCTGAACGAGTTTTTGCCCTCCACATTCCCAGACAAGGACACCGTGTAGGCCTCGCGCTGGTCGTAGCTTATGCCCCTGTCAGTAGCGCCCCCGCAGCAGAAAGGAACGCGTTCCTCACTCAGCTCTCCGAAGTTCGTAGTAAGATCCCAGCCGGCGACCTGACCATCATCGGAGGGGATTTCAATGCTGAGATACATCATGCTCTTCACGGCCAACATCCTTCAATCCTGGGCCCCTGGGGCAGCACCCGTACCAGTCCTAGTGGCCACCGTCTGCTTGAATGGTGTACTCGCGAGGACATGACACTGGTGGACACCAAGTTCTCCCAACCACATGCCAAGCGATGCACCTGGTGGCACCCAGCGCGCTCCACAGGCCACATCCTCGATCATGTCCTAACACCAGCGCATCAGCTCTGCTACTTTGACAACGTCAAAACTGTGCATGAAGGCCGCCGAGGCAACGCTGGCGCTCCTCTTCGCCGGGTCGATCCTCAGCATGTTGCTCCATCTGATCGGCTGTATTGGGACGACTTCACGGACCACCTCCCGGTGGAAATCAAGTTCCACTACTGGCCCCGGTTCGCCCCTCGTCCGACTGATCCGGTGACGGCCCCACGTCCACAGGTTAACCGCCTGGCTCTCCCCGGCGAACAAAGCCACATCCTTCAACAACACTGGCATCGACAATTGGACCAAGCCCTCCAAGCTGCCGGTGCACATCAGCAACAACTGAGCTGGGACACTCTCTCCTCCCTCTGTCTGCGCACATCCACAGCCGTCCTAGGTCTCCAACACAAAATCAGTAAGCGTCCCCATCTCGTCGGCCATGAAATTGAGAACGCACAATTGGACATAGCTGTTCATGATGCACACGCATACCTGCGAACTTTTGACCATGACATGTTACCACGAGATGCAGCACGCCAACGCATGTATGATGATGCCAAACACGCATACCGACAAGCTGGACACCATCGACGTCAGACACGCTTGCGTTGGAAATGGACCTGGTTAGATTCTCTTACGGATGAACTAATCACTGCGCAACAACAAGGGGATTCTCGGTCAGTTTTTGCTATCCATAAGATATTAGGCCTCCGGGACCACTACTTAAAACGCAGCCCACATACACACACAGTCCCCAACCCCGAAGCAGAACGCGAAGCCTGGAAACTTCATTTTCAACAACTGCAAGCCGGCCGCGAACACGCAGCCGCACATGTTTGGAACAATGTCTCCCGCGGTAACCCGGCCGGCCCCGCATTAAACACCCCCCCGAGTGATGAAGAATTAGCTGCCTGTGCCAAACATATGAAAAACGGTAAAGCAGCGGGGTCCGATGGTTTCCTAGCTGAGTTCTACAAATATGGTAGTCCCACACTACGTAATCAAATCAATAATTTGGTCCGACACATGTGGCAGGCGGCTACCGAAGCACCCCCAGGACAAGAAGCAACCAACTGGCCCACTGCATGGAACACGGGCGCCGTCATCCCACCATGGAAAAAGAAAGGTTCCCCACAAGATAAAAACACATATCGCGGTATCACATTGCTGAGCGTGGGGTCCAAACTTTTAGCTAGGGTAGTGGCACAAAGACTCCAAACGTGGACCGAAACTTGGCTTCATGAAACACAAATTTGGTTTCGACGCGGCAGATCCGTAGATGATGCCTTACAGGTCACTAGGCGCATAGTCGAAGAAGCGGCGGCTAGTCACGATACACAGGATGTTGTCTTAATCCGGCTGTTTGACATAGAGAAAGCCTACCCGCGCGTCAGTCGAGACACACTATGGACATTACTGGCACACAAGGGCGCTCCAGCTGAGTTTATTAAGGTTTGCAAGGCGTTGCATGAACACACACAATATGTGGTTCGCATCCATAAAGGTTTCTCCACCCCCTACTCAGTAGATAAGGGCCTGCGCGAGGGATGTCCATCATCACCCCCTCTTTTTAACCTGTATCATCACGCTGTGATGGAAGACTTCCGCGTCCGCCGCGCACAACAGGCAAACCAATCCGGTTACTCCCCAGGGATCCCCTGGACAACCAAGATAGACGGTAGGGTCCACCATGGATATCATAGCCGGCAACATTTACACAAAAAGGCCGAACAAACAGTCCTAGGAGACATAGGTTTTGCGGATGACACAGGTCTAGTTGGACTCGCCGCAGAAATGAGTCAGGCCGAAATCCTGTTGGAAACAACGATGCGGGATTGGCAAGAAAAGGTGCACCCGGAAAAAACGGAAGGGCTTCGTTTGCAGACCTTCCCTCGCGCACCTACTGATGTCCGTCACAAAGGGGAACAAGCAACCATCCGTCATGCCGGGGGTTTTTTTCAAGAATCCGGAAGCACCCGCACCGATACCATGACCAGAAAGTCTAGAGCCTATCACAAAATTTATCAAACAGCTAAGGCATGGCATTTTGGGGCCCGTGCAACACGCCGGAATTTGCCGCACAGCTTACGCATCCGGATAATGAAAGCAGTAGTAATGCCGACGCTCACCAGCTTTGGCCGTTCTCGAGCATGGAACCGCGAACAAATTAAACAACTTCAAGCAGTCGTCAATTGGGCGGTCCAGCGCTGTTTACTTATCACCCGAAGATGGAAACGCGAGAACCACGTAAACAGCCGCTTACTTAATGAGTTAGCACAATGGGAACCTTTTGAAACAACGATAGCGCGTCAGAGTCTGTTTTGGTTAGGGCATGTAGCGCGAATGGACAAAGCTCGACTCCCTAAACAAGCTCTATTTGGTTTTTGGCAAGACCACCTGATCAAGCCTCACGCGCCTTTCCGTCAGGGGCAATGGTTGCAGTACCTCATTGCACAGATAGATGTCAATGAATTGGACTGGTTCAGACTGGCCCAGGATCGTGACGCTTGGAAACAAGCCGTGCTCAATGCGTACCCAGTCACTAAGATAAATAAGCAGACCGAAATGGCACTCAATAGATGGCGCCCCAGCACCCGAGCCCGGCCACCCCCTGTGCAATTTCAGTTCAACCGCGAACGACCTAAGCGACACCGCGTGATGCAACCGGATCCTGCCACAGGACAATATAAATGTCCCCGCTGTGATCAATCATACGAGAAGTCTAATAGCCTCAAAGCCCACTATGAAGATGAGCATGCCGTGGCCGTCCCACATCTTATCACAGTTGCTACCTACGCACGCCCACATTGCGGAAATAATTGGCGTAGTGAAAAGCGCAGACGCACCCACATTTGCCCAGTTGCGCCGCGCCCTGTCCGAGGCCCTAAAATTCACCATACTCAAGCATGTAGGCTCTGCCATGAAACATTTACCACACCTAATCTAGCACGTCATGAGGCCCTGTGTCGCGGCCCCGACCCCGCGAACCGCACGTGTGAATTTTGCCACAACATTTTTAGTTCCACGGTTTCGCGCAAGAACCATGAAGCTAAATGTCCACAACGCGGCTAACAACAGGATACCCCCCCTCTCCTCACCCAACCGCTGTAGGTCGACTCACCCGGCACGTCCGAGGTGTCTCCTTCGGGAGGGATGGAGGGTCATGAACTATACTTCATCAGTCACCTACTGGCCAACCGGACCACGTGTCACGGTATACCCCCCATTGTCTGCTCCCCACCCTCACACACCGTCACACCCCAATAGGCTGTTGAACAAAGGATCACGACACCCATTCACTTTCATCACCTGTGTCCACCATAGCATTGTCGGATCAAGTGCTCAGCGTAGAGTTCTCCCTCTTTTAAGCCTCGGCACGAGTAATGGCAAAGGCAGAAACCAAGGCCCAGCTGAAGGACATGAAAAAGGCCATCGACTCTCTCCAAGAAGGAGTCACGAAGCTGGAGACCAGGGTTGACAGGCATGAGACGAGATTGGACCGGATTGAAAAAAGTACACAACTGGTCGTCGAGTTTGCACCCGACCTCGAGACGATTTATCAGCAGGCCCAAGTGACCCGTGAGTTTAAGAACCTCTGCAAAGACGGCGCAGCGGCTGTCCTGAAGGCCTTGGGCCATGTTCTGCATCTGCCCTACCCAATACCATCTGACCAATCATCATCTGACTGGCACAAGGCCAACCCCGACCCGCAAAGCTCGGCGGTAGTGGACCAATGGTATATGCTGTGCCCAGCGTTGGAACACAGTACGCGTTTCATCAGTCCCAACCGTACCAGAGGCACTTTTGACGACGCTTCCCAGTCATGGATCAGGGCCAAAAACCATTTCGTTCTCCGCCTTGAGTTTGGCTTGGCTTCCCAGACCATCCAAGATGTCTTAGCACATGAACTTGGAAAGGCCCTCCTATCTTCACGTCAAAAGGCGAAGGACGACGGAGCAGGAGACAACGATGTCATCAATGTATTCATAAATCGCACCAGAGAAGAAATCCAGAAACGCAACCGGCCTGGCCCAAAAGGCAAAGGGAAACAGCACAAAGGCAAAGGGAAAGGCCGCGGAGGCGGCAAGGGCAACGCTCAATGAGCTCCACCCTGGTGTCACCCTGGTTCGGGATATCGTAGCCACACACACACCATTTAGGTTTGACAGCGCTCACTTTGATTCTAACGTCACCGACAACCACACGACATGCTTCTTTAGCGGCACACGTTCCTCCATGTGTTGACATGATTTCAACCCGGACCACTAATCAAACTGGAATTCACACGTTTCACCACCTTGACGCCATGTTGGACGATGGGCTGCGGATTTACAACTTTTGAGCATCTTGGTTCTTGCACTTGTTTCTTAGGCAGCCAACCCAAACATCGTAGTCGTTCGTTCGTTCGTTCGTTTCCGACGGGGCTCTCAAGGCTTGGGCTGCGATCATTCCAGAATTTTGGTCTTGGTGCGCCCGTAATATGCCTGACATATCGAATGGTGTTAAGCAACCCACCTATCGATTCCCGCCCGGGTACTATCAGAAAACCTATAAATTTATCCCGCTCCGCCAGGTCCGTTCCTCAGCGGCGACTTCATCGCGGGCGGCACCGCCCGCTCAGCAAGCCTTTCCAGTTACCGTCCCGGCGCGCGCATTCCAGCCCGTAGTGGGCGCAAGCGCTGCCAGTTCGTCAGGAGGCTGGAGGCCGCAGCTGAGGCCTGTTGATCATCCTGTGCAACCCCGATCCCCGGACTTCAGAGTCGGTTCGACCTCCTCGTCCAACCAGGCCGTGTCCGAGGCCTAATCGTGAAACCGCTGAGTCACTCGCGGACACGGAGCAGCCAACACGCACGGTCCATCTTGCCGATGCCTCTGAGCAGGCAGATGATCCTATGGATGGTGTTGGACCAACTGAGGAGGGAGTGCCTAATCCTGAAGCCGAGGCCGATCCTGGATATCCAGAAGGAGCGGAGGAGGAGGGGATAGCCCAACAGGACGACCAGGGCGGAACCGCGCTTGTGCGGGAGGAGGAGGAAGCTTTCGAGCCAGATCCGGTGGTCGAGGTTGAAGGCGAGGATTTGGAGGCGGTTCGCACTCGTGCAGCCAACACCATAACCCGAGCCGTAAGGTCCGGTCGGTTTAGGCGTGCACTCGCAACTGCAACTCCCCCTGATCCACCACCTTTAGACCCCGAATATCTGAATACTCCTCATAGGCCTCAAGATCTACCACCACATGTTAAACTTCGTAGGCCGCCCCCGCCAAAAGCAAGCACTCGAAGCCTGCCAGTACATGCGCAGCCCCCAAAAGCCGACGCTCCTCAACCGGAGCCTAATCAGCCGAAAGGGGCACAGCAACCGCGTCAGCACGGATTTGTTAGGCTTCAGCATGCTGCGCGCGAACCACCTGCGCAGCCTATCCCAATAGATACAGCTCGTGACACTGTACAGACCTGCCCGACCATGTGTGGCGAACTCGTCCCACGAGGGAGCCAGGTGGTCTAACAGTGCCACAGCCTGAATTGTTGGTGCATCCGAACACTGAGGTACACGCCATGGACGTGGACGATGATGAAAGTTCACCCCGTCCAGCGGCTAAACCCCAGGCAACCGCCCCTTGGCGGCGAGCACCAACATATGCCATTGAGGCCGAGGAGGCCCCAGAAGCTCCGGCTCCAAAGCCGCGTGCACCGGCGAACCCTCCTCCGCCGAAACGCACTCGTGTCGTGTTCGCATCAACATCACGAGTTGTGTTGAGGCCAGGCCCTGGCGCCCCAGAGGAAACCGCGCCTAGCGCGGAGCCGTCGTTTGCGGAGCACACACGGGGTACCGTCCCTATGGTCGCCCGAAGAGTAGTAGCCGAGTATGATTCCGGTGAACCTCCGGCCCAGTCTCCATCAAGAACGTCGGTAACCGTGACACCATTGGTGGACCCAACTCATCGTACCCCTAATCGTAATTGGGCAGATCAATCGCTCGATGACGATCTGGACGATGAGCCGACGGATTCTGGGGCAGCCCCGTCCGGATCCTCAAGATCTAGGACACCGCCGCCAAAACCCATGGTGGTCAAACCCCCGCCACAGTGCATCCGGGAAGACCCTTCTCAACGTAGACCACAATACGTTGAGTCAGGACGGGTGGAAGAATTCTTTCCTTGCGGATTCTTCACGACACCTCCTCCTGGACCCCCAAAACCTCCACCACCGCGGCCACCGGCTCAGGTGCCGAAACCCAAGCCGATGCCTGAACGACCACCGCGGTCTTCGAGCCCTGCTCCCGCCACAGTCGCCCAGGAGGCAACAGGCAGAGGTAGAGGTCAAGGGTATCCGCCACCACCTGCACCCTCCGGAACCGCGCCTCGCGCCGAGGAGGACCCTGCAGAGGCTGCGCCAAGTGGCGGTAGCCTGGCGCCCCCAAACCGTGGTGAACCACCTCCTCCCATGACTCCGGATGACGATTCCCTGCCAACCCGGGATCGCTATTTCGAGTTATGGCAAAACGCCAATCACGTGTTTGGTCAGCAGATGTGCGACCCACTCACGTTGACGCCGCCCGGTTTGCCCCAGGAGTTGGAAGTCGGCCTTGATTTCCATAAGGTTCTAGATGCAATGCTAGTCCCTAAATTGGAGGTGCCGACTCGCCAATGCATTGATGCCCTCATCTCCCTTGAGCGTCTTGGTGCTAGGATCACCATTATATCGTTCACGGGGCACGAAGGCTACTTGCGTGCTGCTTCTCAGACGCAGCACGTTCGCGCAGCGGGGCTCCGTATGGGCGGAGGGATATTTTTAACTAATAATAAGGTTGGCCCTGAGGGCAAGACCCCAATAATCTCATCCAACGGCATCTGCGCATACGTAGATGATGACCCAGCCACTTGCAACGAGGCCAGACGCACCGGTTGTTATGTATACCAATGCGATGCCTCGCGCCTTAACCAGCCGCATTCCGTCCTCCACGATCTCGCGAACATGATAAGATCAAGAGGTATCCACAACTGGAAGCTGGCACACCATCCTAAGGCATTGCAATCCGACGAATTTTCAGGCCAACCGAATCCACACGGAGGAGGTCGTCGGAGGCCAAGGGTCAGATAGCCGTCCTGCAAGCCAGTAACCGCTGCTTCGCGCGGTCACTTTTCGTTCGTAGGACCGCTAGCTAGGTTGAGTGCAATGAAACTTCAATCTCAATACCTTCAAGTCATCATAGTTGAACATTAGGTCATGCATCCAATTTTCTTTCACCACGCAACAGCTGCCACAAGGCGCTGGAGTGGTCTGGACTCTTCGTGTAGCGCGAAAATAACTGCGCCTGCAGTTGGGTGGGAACCATGGCGAACCATACAGGGTTTTCCCCGCCTGATGATCCGCCAGGTGAACGGTCTAGGTCCTCCCCTGAAGAGGTTCCTGTCAGTCGTGGTAGAGGTCCTTCATCCAGCACCACTGCGCACGCAATGTCCGTCGTCACTCGCCTGAGGGGTTCGTCGCTCGCAGGACTACGACCACAATGGAGTCCTCACCGTCCACTCCAGAGCAAAGGCCTGCCACTCGTCGAAGGCGTTCGGGGTCGGGGAGAGCGTTGGAGGGTATTCGTGAACCTAGTAACGAACAGATACCCATACAATGGATAGATCCCCAAACCGGTCGCCCCATACATAGAACCCCTAGTCCACCTAATCGTAGTAGGCATACTACACATAGGAGTTCGACTAGTGATATGCCGTCCGCTGCTTTCGTTGCTGGTGCTGCCGTTCAAAACGCACACAATGCATCCCTAATTGCTCAACAAGCGGCTACCGTTGCCGAGCAGCAAACGCTCGAGGCCAACCAGGCCAGGCACTATGCATCGTTTGTTGAAGCTCAAGCAACACAAGCGCTACAACAAGCAGAAGCCACCTTGCTAGAGACTAGGGCTAAAGCTGAAGCTTATGTAGCGCAAGCCGAAGCTAATGTCCGTAGTACACAGCAACAAGCTCAAGCTTTTGCTGCCTCCGTCGATCAGGAGAGAGAACAATTTCAAGCCCAGTTGAACTCTAGAGCCCAGCAATGGGCCAGGGGGGTTGAAGCTGATGCAAGACTTCGCGCCCAACAACTTCAACACCAAACTGAGCAGTACATGTCAGCTCAACAGGACACAGTCCGTAACTTACAACAGAGAACAACAACTGTTGGCAGAACGTTCACCGGTGCCCAATTCACCCAAGTCACCGATGACCCAAATCTTAACCGGAAGCCAGTTGTCTACGCCTGTAATGGCCTATGGCAAAGACCCAAGTGAGGGTAACCCCTTTGCGGTTAGTATGCAACTCGAACCCCCTCCGGGACTGTTGCCTCAGGATGCACAACCATCCTTGCCCCTCACCCCCAAAGGTTCCTATAGACCACAGGAATACTATATAGGCTCTGTTCGTGGCACGCCTCCGGGTAGTGTCGCGCCGGCTGACGGTCATGCAGGACAAGTTGCAAGTCTAGAAGCACAAGTCTCCAGCCTCCAAGACACTGTAAAGTTGTTAGCTGGTCACTTGCAATCCCTGCTCAATGCCCCTAAGACAATGACCCCAATCGTCATGAGTTCGGGCCCAACAATGGGAGTTCCGATTCCACCGCCTCCTCCACCGCCAACGATGTTAATGCCCCCACCACCACCTCCTCTTCCGCCGCATGCAGCCGCCCCCGTGCCGGGAACAGCTGCTGTAGCGCTGATGGGTGGTACGGGTGGAGTAACCGGCATTTCGAATAGTTATCTTGCTGACATACCCGCCTCATCCTCGGCGCCACCGGTTCCGGGCTTACGCATACTGCCGCCCGCATACCCAGTGTTCGAGCGAACCAAACATGGAGATGAGTCGCCGAGCTCATCATCCTCCTCAAGTTCAAGCGATGAAGGCGACAGCTCGCCCAGCCACTCGTGTAGGGTTTGTGGAGGTAATCATCCCGAGGTTGACTGTCCTTTGTTGACCATGAATCGGGAGATCCCTCACCCTCCCTCGTCTGTCGACCCAGCCGAAAGCGTGGATCCCGCAGAGCAGGAGTCAGACATCGTGTACACGAAAGGCTTAAGTAACTTGGTCTTACCCAACATCCCATCAGACTCCGGCCAAGCTAGAGGGTACATAAACCAAGTCCTCATGAACATTGGTTCCCTCCAGAAGTCGGCTGGTAATGACCTTTACATGTGGGCCCAAGAGTGTTTAACTAGGGAGGACTTAGATCTCTCCTCAGACAAGCGCTTCCCACGGACAGACCGGGAAATAGCCACCAAGATGTTAAAAGTTTGTAAAACTGGACGTTTTGGTATCATCTTTCAACGGATGGTTGAGGAATCCCGACTTGCCGGTAAAGGTATGCCATGCGGTAGAGTCATGCTCGCTACCATTTTCAGGCACTTCCAACTCGAGAAGGATCGCATTGGAATGTTAGGTGAACGTAACCTTCTCACGCTAAGACTTAAAGGCAATAAGGTGGAAGATTTGATTAACTTTCAGGAGAAGTACCGGTACATAATGGCGGCCATCCCTGTTGATGACCTACCCCGGGAAACTACATTGTTTAATCATCTCCTCGATGAGCTCGAGCAGTTCACACATTTGGCCAATAAGATAACTAAGTCCCGTGAGGCCCCAGCCGGTAGTCACCGCAGAACCACCAAATGGTTATGGGAGAAAGTTGACCTGTTCATCGAGCTGGAACGCGTCAAGGCCAATCGACATGCTTTTGATAAGAAGCTCCGTGACTCACAAACAGCGGATTTGGCCACGACGTACAATCCTAAGTTGGTAACCGCGAACCCCGCGACAAAGGAAGGGAAGGAAGCCAAGCCTAAAAAGGAACCTAAGCCTAAAAAGGAAAAGAAACCCAAGAAGGAAAAGGCTTCTAAGCAGGACACCACGACAGATGTGCCCGCAGCTCCCCTCGGCAAAGGTAAGGCCACGCCAAAGGGTCCCCCAAAACCTAAACCCAAGGGCGCCCCGACCACTCCTCGGTCGGAAGCCGTAGTTAAGGTGGCGGATATGACCATGGCCCAAAAGGCCAAGACGCCCTGCGCCTTTTACGCCTTTAATTCATGCCGTGCCAAGAGCTGTCCCTTCCTACACGACACGAACAACAAGTATAAGGGGCCACCCCCGAAGTCTCTTCGATTTGCCAAAAGCAAGCCTCCCGCAAAGGCCACTGCTGCGGTTGCTCAGGTCCATGCCATGCCCGCCTTTGAGGATGGGAAAGTTTCATGGCTCTGGGATACGGCTGCGGGGAGACACCTGTTCGGTCGTCAAGCACTAACGCAAGAAATGCGTGATTGCGCCTCACCTTCGAATAGCCCTGTTAGTTTCACGACAGGAGGCGGTGCTCAACAAAGTGCTGACTCCCTCGCATTTGCGGGAAGTGAACTCCTCGAAGGTGAAGAGGTCTACATCTTAAAAGAATGCCCGCCAGCCCAATCCATTGGCAAGACGGTGATGGATAAAGGTTACATGTTCATTTGGGATCCCCGTGAACAGGTTCCGTACCTTATTCCACCAAGCATAGTCCCTAAGTGTAGACTGCGTATTCCCCGAAAGCATAGGATCTGTGCATCTAGAGTTGTTGAGTATGTTCCCCAGTACGACGAAAAGGTCAAGCCTATTCGGTTCGTTCCTCCGGAACGTCTCCAGCCACTCGGTGCCATCGACGCGACACCCGCGGACGGCGCCAGATCCTGTTTCGGATGAAGATACACACCATCCGTCGCACCAGACGACGTGAGCGAGACCGCTGAGGCATTCGCGGGGGGCATTCCGCCTCATCCAGACGACGACAAGACACTAATAGAGCTGGCCTATGATGGTGATGAAGCAAGAATAGCGGATGACCCTACCATGCTCAAGAAAGCTGCGTTCGAGGAACCGCATATTCTAACACACTATCCCAAGAATCCCTTTTGTCCAGTTTGTCAGATCTCGAAGTCAACTTCCAAGAGAGTCTCACGCAAACCTGATGTCAAAGACGATGACTTCATAGACCCACCAAAAGGTCCATATGAACAGTTGTCAACCGACGACGTCATAATGGCAAAAGGAGAGGACTTCGCCGGCAAAGGTGTAGGTGGGGTCAAAGCATTTCATGTAGTCCGAGACACCTACTCGGGTGCTAGAATAGCATACCCCATGAGTAAGCGTGATGCCAGTACCCACTCCAAGAACTTTCGTCATTTTTTAGGCTTAAAGGCTAACGAGGTAGCTACTCGCGTCCTTGTGAAGATGGACGAGGCTGGAGAGTAGTTGGAACAGGCAGCGCATGAAGTTGGGTTGATTCCAGAAACGTCCCTGCCAAATAGATGGCCCCATAACGCCATGATGGAAAGAGACATCCGTGAAGAAAAGGAGTGCTGCAGAGCAATCCACCTCCAATCTGGGTTGCCATACTCTTTTCACACCCACTCATATCCCTTTGCATGTCTTTCCATGAGTTTTGACAGACCGTCAGCTTTGGAACCAGCAAAGACACAATGGGAGGCGCTCACTCGCAAGCCCTTTGACGGCATGAGACATTCATTCGGTCAACTGATGTACTACCGTGACAAGCGGGTATCTAAACGCACCCTAGAGCCTAACATGTCCCCATGTTTGTTCTTAGGCTGGCGAATAGATGCTGGTTTTCGGTATCGTTATGTTGTTCGTGTTCTTGACTACATGGATTACAAAGTTAGTGGGCATGTCAATGTCCAAGAAGTCCCCGAAGCTGAAATTTATGTTGAAGATGGTCCTCCATGTTTTCCAATGGCCTCTGTTAAGTTAGCGCACCTGAAAGGGGGTTCTTTAGGAGTCCTCGACGATCTTGCACGACTTGACATGCCGGATATCCCCATGAAGGAAATCCCTTTTGGACTGGAGGGGGCTGATGCCGTCCCACCAACTCCCATGGATCCCAAGACCAGGGGGGCGTATATCACTTTGGATCGCATCATTCGGTTTAGCGAAACCCCAGGATGCAAAGCGTGTGAAAAAAAACACGATACCACACGCCTGCATGTAGGAAACGTTTTGCCAAACTTGTTGACGAGGAGAGACGCGACCTTCTTACCAAAAGGAAGGAAGGCATCACCGTGGAGGAACTTCCCCCGCGGGAGCCCGAGACCGCACCTCCGACAGATTCATCCGAGGATGCCACCGAGGATGAGTCACACATCATCGATGCGACTCCGACTGTGATATCAGGGCTATCGCTCTCGCCACATACCACATACAGGACACAACTCATCCACACTCGCCCTGAGAGTGGAGTCCCGGTGTTTGGCATGCCATCAACAGCACAACCAGCTCAAGTTTCTAAGTCTAAGAAGAAGAAGAAGAAACCGCGTAAGGCGCGGCCTGGCCGATGCATGTTCGAATTTGCATGTGCCTCGGATTCGCAAATGCACGAGACTTTTCTGGAGATGGGGATTCCCCACATTGCCCTTTCGAAAGAGCACCTCGACCTAGACGATCCCCAAATGCAAGCGCAGTTGCATCACCATATAAGCACCTGTGATGAGATTCCTGATTTATGGGCCTCAATCCCTTGCACATCAGGGTCTCCTTGGCAAAGGGTAAATCGCATGAAAGGGGGGCTTAAATTCATAAAGAGGCATGCGCTCCAGGTTAAGGAGTCTAAACGTTTATTTGCCGAATTCGCCAAGTCTGCAGAGCTCATTCTAGCTCGAGAAGGCACTGTAACTTTCGAGTGGCCTAAAGGGTGTGAAAGTTGGCAACGCACAGACGTAAAACATTTCTTTGATAGCCACCCCGAATTTATTCCAGTCGAATTTGACGGGTGTGCTGTTGGTGTGAAATCCACTAAAGGCAGACCCATTAAAAAGAGGTGGCGCCTGATGACCACCAGCAGGGCTATCGTGGACATGTTCTTGCAGTTCCAATGCACCCATAAACCCCACGAACGTGACCAGGCGGTCGGGTCGCAGACAGCTCGTACTGCATTTTACCCAAGGCAGATGACTGTCCAAATTGCAAAAGCCCTTTACCCTAGCATGTCCTTTTCCCATAATGCCCCAGCCATGCCATACCCATGAACATGAGCACCGGGACAAAGAGCAGATGCTGAAACACGTGTCAGCTTTGTCGGGAATCGACGCTATGGCCATCGCAGTTGAGACAGATGACACTGTCGAGCAAATGGTTGAGTGTTTAATGGATGTCAGTGCTCTTATGCACGAGGCCTACCAGATCCCACAGACCGAAGACGGCAAAGATCAGGTAGCAGCTATGGTCACCAAGCTCCTAAGCCGCACCGAGATGCTCAGCGATCCCGAAGCCTTGCAAAAGGTTAAGGACGAGGCAGCCGATTTGGTTAACGAAGGTACTTGGGAGTATGAATCCGTTAGGGAGAAGGAGCACGTCCGTGCTGAGGCTAAGGCTTCCGGAGTCTCCGTCCATTTCGGTAAACTAATGACTATAGCCTCCATTAAATTTTACGAGCTGGCAAAGGAGTTGCGGAAAAAGAAGGGTGGAATTGTCTACCGAGGTGACTGCGCAAGGGACGAACATGGCGCGGCGGCCGTCTATGAGGAATTAGGCACAAATCCGACTTCAGTCCAAGGGCTAAACACCTGCCTCGCGTACGGGTCACTACCTGGTAACCTGTGCACCGCCGCGGATGCGGTGAAAGCGTATGTGCAAGCAACACTAAAATCCAAGTATAAAACTTGGATCGAATTACCACCTGAACTTCGACCCGCATGGTGGAAGAACAAATTTGTTCAACCAGTGGTCCTTCTCGTCAAAGCGCTGTACGGACATCCCGACGCAGGAGGGATGTGGGAACAGCATTTGAAGGGCATTCTTAAGAAAATGGGTGGCGAAGAAATCCCAGAGTTCCCCGGTAACTTCTGGTTTTCTGGTCCTCGTTTAATGTTATCTACATACGTTGACGACCTCACTTTGGCAGGCCCACTGGAACACCACCAAAAGTTTTGGTCAGAACTCACGAATGTTGTTAACGTTGAACCACCCGAGCCGATTTACAGAATGCTAGGAAGGAACCACATCTACGCGGTAGTCCCAGATTCAGGAAACACCGAAACTGCTGCTTTGCGCGGTAGTGCTGACGCCCTAATCTTTGACATGAAGGATTACGCGCAGCAAACCATCGACCTCTACAAGTCGGTGGCCGGTGTTGAAAAGATAAAGTCAGCCCAGACGCCATTTCTCGCAGACGGCACATTCACCACGGCTGATGAGGAGTCGCCCGGAGAGCTCGCACCAAAAGCGTGTTCTATCCTGATGAAAGCCCTCTGGCTTGCCAGGTTAGCACGACCCGACATCCTTAAACCGATCAACGATCTAGCCACTAAAGTACAGAAGTGGACCCGTGTGCACGATAAAAAGTTGCTACGGCTCATACAGTACATTCAGCACTCACTAGACTATAGGTTAACCGCCGTCTGCGGCGATGATGCTAGTGAGCTGTGGCTAGAGCTGTTCGTGGACGCCGACTTTGGTGGTGACCAACACGACGTGAAGTCCACCTCCGGTGGGTACTTAGTACTCAGGGGCCCTAACACCCATTATCCATTAGCATGGGTGTCAAAGCGCCAGACCTCCACGTCAAGGTCCACTACAGAATCGGAAGTAGTAAGCTTGGCCTATTCGTTGTATCAAGAAGGTCTCCCTTCGTTGCAGCTATGGGATAAACTTCTTGGACGGGCCGTTAACCTCGTTATACAGGAAGATAACCAAGCCACGATTCTAGTAGTAAGGAAGGGCTTTTCCCCTAAGCTACGACACATCAGCCGAACCCACAAGATAAATCTTAGTTCATTAAAGGAATGCATCGACGACCCATCTGTCGAGATTAAGTACATCGACACGAATGAACAAGCTGCGGACATTTTCACCAAAGCGTTGCCACCACAAAAGTGGTTTAAAGCGCTATGCTTGCTTGGCATCCGTACAGATTTAAAGTGCTTAGTCCCATCTAAGACAGATAGGAGCCTTCCGAGCAGTTCGAAGCCTTCGTAGGTCGTCGAAACCGCTGCCACCCGGCGCGGTAATTCATGCATGTACAAAGGAATGCTGCCCCAAAACGGGGAGGGGGGAGTCATTTTCTGTGAACCCCTAGTATGTAACAGCATTCATTACATGTCCATTTCTGTAGTTACGGTTCACACCGGACATGTAAACACATGTTCCGTCCGTGACTCACTTTGGCTCAAGGCTCAAGGAAAATTGTGCGCCCGCGCAGTTTTCCTTCAGGGTGCCGTGTGGGCTACACTGTGTGTGGCCGCACCTTTCGCTTTGCTCTCGCACCTGCCGTCCTTCGTCCGTTCGTTCGCACGCTGCCACACGTCGTTCGTTCGGCTCGTTGCAACCACGGGGTCTCGTCCGTCCGACTCGCCCCGTGTCCCCATTAATATAGACCGTGCATCTAGGGATTTAGCTTACTTCCTTTACCACCTCCCGGTGGATAGGATAAGCTGGGCGTTCCCCTACGTCCCACCTGGATTGTACACTCAATTATGGTGGCCCTTCTGCGCCCCAAACATACACCCAACAGTGGGGAGACTGCGGAGATCCTTGAAAGGAATAGGGTGAATCAAGAGTCAACACATATTTCTTCCTTGGTGGCCTTTCTCATGCCGGCGCATCATCTCCGCATCTCACATGATCTCACATCCATGCTCAGCTGTCGTGCTTTCCCAGATGGCGGTGGCCAAACAGCTTTCGGCCCACAGCCTTCTGTCCTTTTCAGGTGCTTGTTGAAGGATGCTTGTGAAGAGCTTTGCCAGGCCAACCGCCATGAGCGGGTCGCCGAGGCGCGGGGTTTCACCGCTCTTGACATGCCAGGGAGGCATCATTCTTGCGGCCGTAGAGCGGAGATGCCAACCAAGACATGGAAATAGCATTTCACAAACCAACGGTCACTGGTGCTCAAAGATGAGCGTTTGCAAAACACTGCTGTTTTCTCATCTCAATGGATTGGACATTCAGACATTCGAAAACATATTCAGGATCCATGTCACAGGTGGTCAGAAGACGATTTTGTTTCTTCCGGCAATTCCTCACAAGTCATCCCGCATCCAGTTATAAGGCAGGAAAGTCACGGTCTTGTAGGTTTTGTCCATTGAAGGGAGGAATGCGTCATCACTTCTGGACTTTTTTCCCGGGGATGAGCAACATCAGTTCCAATATCAGGTCGCGCAGGCAGCCCACGTGAAAATAATCAAACAAGCCCAGCGCGGGCGTCCGCAGTCCTCGCTGCCTTTAGGATGTGGATTCTTGATGGCCACGAATGTCACACAACCCCACAAAATGTCAATAGTGTGAGTTATACAAGGCTCAACAAGACTCATTTGTTCAGCTGACTTAATAATGTGCTCCCAAGTTCTTCGCGCGCCAGATCATCTCGCAGTGGAAACTGGTCTGGGTCCTGGGAGCCCCGGAGCCTGCAGATTCGCCTCCACTTGACACACTTGGACCATCCCTGGCCCATGTGAGACAACCCCCCCATCCAAACGGGCCGCTTTCGTGAAGAAGGACGTCCTGGGCGCTCGCGCTCGGCGCTGGGCGCTCCACCTGTTGCCGGGGGCCTTGGGGTCGATGTCGCCTCGCCCGAGGATGACAAGGTGGACGACTCAGGCAAGGGCCTGAACCTGCGCCTGGGCACGAACTGGCCGTTTTTGACCCGACATGTTGGAACAATCTGGCTAAGGCATGCTAAGGCATGATAAGGTGTAGGAGTGTAGGATCGGCTTTCTTTTTTGGGCGGGGTGAGCCTTCCACAACTTGCACCTTAGTTGCTCCCTTTGCTTCAAATCGAGGTTGGATCCCCATGTCCGCGCCTCAATACTGGCCCATCAGAGCGCTAGGGCTGGGTCCAAAGGCCCTGTCCTGTCGACAAAAGGTTCCAAGTCCTGACCTGTCAGACAGGATTCCTTTTTTGGACTACTTCGACCTCTATTGCGTTCTGGCTTCAAAAAGGCCAGACCACAACGTTCCATGACCGGCGGGACCAGTTCAATGAAGCGGATGGCCGTGGCCTCCGTGGCCTCCGTGACCGCTGAGAGCCACCACACCGGCGCCGGAAGACGCCAAAGACCTCATGGTTCTTGGCTGCGCCCGAGGCGCTGGGGCTCATCCTGAAGCTCCGGGTCTGTTACGAGGAGGCGGAGAAGAAGCCCTCGTCCGCGGCCTGGTGAGATGTATGTTTATCCAAGGATATATCACCATGTGATGTATATGTATATATAATCTATATGTATATATACATATACACTGTACTGCAGGAAATGTCGAGGCCGAGCTTCACGTTTCTTCTCTTCCCTCCCTTCCATAATCTTCTGCCAAATAATGCTGCTTGAAGAAATAGAAATAACTGGTGGGCCCAGTGGAGAGAAGTGCGTCTCCACCAGAGTTGACCCGAACTGCATAAGATCTACATGATCTACGATCTTGATTGGCTTGATCAAGATCTCCTCCTCGAGTTTGACCACCCGAGTTCGTGAGGTCATGGCCCAGCTGTGTACGGAAGGAGCGTCCAACAAAGGGGCCGGGTTGTAGCAGGTCTTGCCTCCAAATGTGCCAGTGACATGAATTTAGCCTCTTGGGATTGATGGCCCGCCTTGATCGATGATCCGTCAGTTCTATCGTCTTCCAGTGGTCCACGTTCAGTTCTCCCTTCTTCGTATCACAAGATGGAGCTCCTGAGTCGAAGCTGCTGAGCTGTGCTGAGCTGCTGTTCTCTTGGAGGACGTGTTCCGCAACCATGCGCCGGCAGTGGCACGGAAGGTGGGCCAGGCGGGTTTCGAGTGGATGATGGCCATTCTTGGACCTGCGGGGTGGAAGATCTCTAGTAAGACTCGCTCTGACTGCGAAGAGAATGCAGAATCACATGTTCTGAATCGATCTGAGATGTGTCAGACCAACGCGTCCAACCATTGCCCCCTTTTGAATTCTTTTTGCAGCTTGCACCCCAGAAAGTAACATAGGACATCATAGCCTGGAGAATGAATGAGGATGTTCGGACACATCCTCCAGGGGAAGCACCCCATCCGAGTGATGCGTCGCCACGGAGACCCGACGCCACCGTGACCGGCCGCGCCGGCAGACCTTGGCCTCCTGTCCCGTGACCGACGTCGTGCCCACCGTGTCCGACCGCCGAGGGAAGCGTTCCGCGGAGCGTTCCGCGGAGCGTTCCGCAGGGGGGAAAGCGATGGACGCGATGGGCTTCATCTGTTTTCTTTTTTGAGACTTCTAACATGTTTCAACCTTTCCTTGTCTTGATGGGAGCCATGAACAACCAAGTGATGTAGGTTGTATATTTGGCTAAGTGACCGGCTTCCAAGGGGTCTACGGCGGCTACGATATGTATTTATGTAAGGTTTATGCGTGGTGGTGTTTTTCCGTAAGTATGGCCTCAGGATCATCTGCTCATCTATACCCGAAACGGTTCCGGTTCCGGACCATGATTTCAGCCATAAAGTTGCAGGGATTCCAGGCATTGGGAGATGCGTGCCACAGTTGTTGTGGAGGCGCAAGCGCTAGGAGCCAACGAAGAGAAGGGCCAATAGCCATTGGCTCAAACACCTGTGAAGGTCGTTGAAATCATGGCCATGCCTGTCGGATTGAAATAACACCCCAACTGAGAGGTCAACAGGCTGGGTGCATCCCTCAATTCCTTAGCTCCTCCCTGACCTTAAGGTGCCTGACAGCCTTCAACCCCATGCAGCTTGAATCACACAGACTTTTAATCCAGTTAAAAACTGCCCTCAACATGCGATCTATGGAGCACTACTGAAAGTTTGCTGATTGAGCCTTCCAGCCACTAAAGCGTTTGTCACAGAGCCAAGCCGACCGTGGGAAGACCGGAGCACCGGAATTCGCATCGACGTCCTCGGACAAACCACTTGCTTCTTCCCCACTCGTCTCTGTTCGCCTCGGTGTTCGGATGGATTTCACATGTCCGGCCCCCTGGACCGGGTGCTGGACCGCGTCAAGCGACAGAGCCTGGCGGTACCTTGGCAGAGATGCGCAGTCGACTCCCTTTTTGGTGGTTGAGGGAGTTGCTTCATGATGCAGCGGAGGATGTGAGTTGCTTTGAGTTGCCCACCTGAGGAGCAGCAGAGCTCCAATGCCTTGGGCGAGTTACTCAGGCGTGGGGAGCTGAAAAAGGTGTCCAGGTGGGTCAATCAAACAAATAAACCCCGGGTGACAAGGCACAGAATCATACACCTGGGCAATCCTGGGCATGCTTTATGTATATATGCACGAATTCGAGGCAAACCAAATTCAGGCTAATGGAGTCAATAGTCTCCCACATAATCTCCAAAAGGCAGGCATTTCTTCAACATATGTAACATATCTAGTAGCAGTCTGTTCGGAGCTTGTTGGGATACCTTTGAGTTGGACACTCGAGAATCACAGGGTGAACAGCCGGTGTTTTGGCTGTTCAACGCACTAAACATGCCACGGAACCATGTCCCCCCAAACCAACATGGACAATTCAGACTACCTTCTCATACCAAAAAGTATGTTTTCCATGCCTGTGTCATTGCTTTGTGAGTGGACGTGATTCAGACGAAAGTCATTGCTGGTGGACTGTCCAAAGCTAGCCAGCTAGCCAGCTAGCCTTGCTGCTGCCGTTTGGGTCGCGACAAACACGCCAATCAAGCTTTTAGACTCGTCCACATTCTAATGGTCAATGGTCTCCCCTCACCAGCGCACCCGTCATCAGTGCGGATCTTCTAATCACTTCTTGCTGCTGCTTTACCGATAACTTGTCACCTATCTAGCGCACGTTTGAGCCACCAAGCTTTTCTGCTTCGGGCAGCCTCAACTGCCAAGTGGCACCATGGCCAGAGCCGGCCAACGCTGAAGAGAAAGTTAGGAGAGGAGAGAGTGCTGGGACACACCAGTGATCCAACCTCTGTGCCGAGTAGTGCGTTCCTCTGAAGTGAATGTGGGCCTGCAGGGTCAGCGAGACCTGGACTGGACCGAACGTCTGGTTTGATATCTTGCAGACAGATGTGACAGGAGGATGCCAAGAATTTTCCCACCAGCTGCAGATGCTTGGCAGGAGCAAACAAGGTACTGGTAACACAGCGATTCCGTTAACAGGGACATCAAGACGTGTTTTTGCCTTCTTTCCTTGTCACCCAAACACCAAACAAACACTGAACAATTCATCTTCCACCAGTTCCCTGGACCTCTTCTCAAGGACCTGGCTTTCCAGCGCTGCCGCTACTGCACCCGCTGGAAGGACCTGTGTGACTTCAGCGTGCAACAGCTCCAATGGGCGGAGGCCCAGGCGCAGCTGGGGCGACGTCCCACACAACGGGAGCCCGTTTGCCGGGCCTGTGCCGGCTTCGCGCTACAGGCGGAGGCTCCGACCACGACCCAGGAGCAGAGGGGAGAGGTGGGAGAGGAAGGATGCATCGAAGAATCTTACAACTTCTTGTTACTACTAGCGTGGCACCTGTTACTACTAGCGATGCACTTGTTTCTAATAGCTTCTCGTTACTAAAGGTTTCTCGAGAAGTCTGGAGTGTCTTCGAACACGTTTTACGCGCCGCTCGTGGACACGGCCTCCACACCCGCCCCGGGGCCACCAGGAGTCGCAACGAAGCGTCTCGGTGGAGGCGCGCTACGCGTTGATCTTGGCCTTCTGCGGGGAGTACGAGGCGGGGGGCCCCGGTGGGGGTGGTTCGGAGCCATCGCTTGGTGAGTCCGTGACTCGGTCACTCACGCTCGTCACTCAGGGCCAACGTCTACGTCTACCGACCGTGATGTCCGGACACCCGCAGGGCCTCCCCGAGTTCAATGAAGACATTTTGCGCTGCATCATCTCTTTCCTCGTGGTGCGGGTGGCGCCTGTGGCTGACTGGTCTAGATGTTGAGGCATGCGACATCACAGTGATGCCAAAAACTGAATGATCAACGGTTGGCTGAGACCTCAAGTTTGCAGACTGAAGGGATCGTCTACGGCATACGGTGTACCAGTCCAAAATCTCCACAGGTCGGACACTGCCCTGGTGCCAAGGCCCCCTTCATCTCCGACTTGGGGGTGGCCTACCGCTGCGTGGCCTGCCAGCGAGATTTCCAGAGCCTGGAGCATGTCCTGCAGCATGCGCAAACCTCCAAGCGTCATACGACACTTGGACGTTGATTCGGACGTCGGGAGCGTGGAGACCCACGAACCACGGGTCACGGAGTTTGGCTCGCCGACGTCTCGAAGTCTGAAACTGGACCACGCGTGCCTTTTTTCCGGGTAGCTGTCCTGATCCAAGGACATGGCCCATGGCGGCCAGTTTTTGAAGCATTTGCTACCGATTTCGTTTCATTCGCGAGCTTCATGAGGAGCAGGTGCTCACGCCAACAACCAGCCGATCGATCAACCGACCGATCAACCAACGAACTGACCCGCTCACGACTACTGAGGCAAGCGCTCAAGGAAGCTGCAGGTGATTCCGTGACGGGCGGATACAGCGCGTCTGGTCACCCCAGTGGGGTTGGGTAGGGCTTCAGTTGGGAGAGGGTATGGTTGAACTGGACCCGTTTTCCTGAAACAACTGTGAGGTCACCGAAAAAGTAATCTGCAGTTGATCCACGATCCAAGCAAAGGCTTTTGATGGTGCTGTGTGAGGGGCTGCCCATTTCGGCTTGCTGTTTACAGTGTCAAAGACTATGGAATGCGAAAGGAGTGCTTTGCACAAAGCATAAACACACCCGACCCAGTGCTTTCCACCAGCCAATGGAATGGAAAACTTGCTCCGAGCCACTTCGACCACGCTGTGAGCAGCAGCTGTCCGCCCACTAAGGTTGGAAAACCCAGCATTGCAGCTGTCAGCGCCAAAACAGCGTGCGGGCAGTCTAGGTGTTGAATTTGCGTCCAGGGCTTTTATTCCTTGCCAGCGTCAATGCAAGGAATAGTGGGCGTGGAGAAGCGGCCTTTTTGCTGGTGTTTAGAATTGAAGCCCAGAATGCCCTAAGCCCACCAATCTTGCGCCATTTGGGATCAAAGTGGGAGGAGGAGGTCTGTGTCAGAGAACTCCAATTGATCTTGGGCATGCTCAAAATCAGAACTGCGATCCACAGGCTTTGTTTGGTCTATTGTTATCATTGATTGGGGGCGATCATAATAGTACAGACTCTTGAAGCCACAGTCATATTTTCAGGACAAACGACCTGCCGAGTGGAAGATAAAGGCTTTGTGTTTTACGGCGAGGGGCTCCACCCAGCATTTTGCACACTTGAGTGCCTAAGATGACACGTATGATACACCCAATATTGTTAGTAGTTATCATTGTCACCCATAGCTAATATATATATATACATATACATATGCCAACTAAGGTGAGCATAACTTTAACACTATTTGTATCATATGAGGTTTGTATGACCCGTTCACCGCTGCTAATGTTTGTCCAGACCTTCTGGACACTGCGGGTCCGAGCCGCCTAAGGGGCCCCGCGTTGCCAGGCCCTCGGCGCCGCCGGGGGACGAGGATGCTGGTTTGGCACATCTGCGGGGTGCGCAAACACCACAGGGGAGGCCGCCTGTCTGGCTTTGCACGGGCCAGTTTGGATGGCAACTGGGAGAACAGATGGCTGCAAATGATCAACTTTCTTCTTGTGCGCGATTTTTGTTCCACCCACGTGCCCATTTTTAGCTCCAAGTCATTATTTCTTGCCGTTTGGAAACACCATGCTTTAAGACACTCTAAGAGTTTGTCCGTCACTGGCATAAACTCTTCAAATCAACAGCAGCGAGGGTGTTCGACCCCCGACTCAAACACAAGGAGGAAATGGGCTTCAAGAGTTCAAAACAAAACCGATGGAGGCCAAATCTTGGGTTCTCGACATTGTGGGGAAGCGGCCAAATGTTTATATAGGTCTCAATCCCAGTAAACTTGGACAGTTGATTTACCGACTCCTGATTTGCTTTGACCCGCCCAGTCGGCAAGTGTGTACGGCTTTTACACTTCCAGTCTTGGCCCCGGGTCCGCAAGACTCGGCTGCAGGCTTCAGGCATGGATGTTGGAGGACACTTCGATCAGCAGGTCAACCCACAGCGATAGACTCTTGCAACGATAGACTGCGAGGAGGTAAGATAGTTGTTTTTTTTCTCCATTTGACGTGCCGATTGATTACCACATGGGGACGGGCCGATGGGTTTGGATTGACTTCTCATCACAGCATGTCGACCCACAGCGAAGGCAAGTGAAAGCAGAGTCAGCTAAAGTTGCCAAACCATTGTCAATATGGTGTTTAATGTAGACCGTCGATTAAAGACAAACCCTTCCACTTGGATGCACGGACTTGCGAATCAATGCGCGTCCACGCCAACCCTTTCCGGTATTCAGTGGGTTTGGGTGGTAGTGTGAAACTCTCCAATGAAAAGGTGAGAAAAACATACCGAAGAGCTACGAACGAACAGCATGCGGCAGCAAGTAACAATTGAAATAGCCTTTCGAGAGTAATTCAAGATGAATTATTCGAGAGAGTTCTCAATTATGGTCAGGATGTAAATGTGTCCAAACTTTTCTTGGTTCTGAGAGCATATCGAACTCGGCTGAATTTTTTTATTGTCTCTCACATCTGACTTCTTGCCATTGAGGCCATCTATTTTCCTGTGTATATGCGCCAAGTGGCAAAAGAGGAACATTTGTTTGAAAAGGCGGGTTATGTGGCATCGTAGTTATGAGGTCTAGCACATATTTGTATGTGGCCGGCCCATTAGGCAGCTGCGGTCGGCACGTAAAACCTCTTCCTATGGGTGGGGCTGAATTCATCGATTAGTCTATATACATGTGTCCACCTGAAGACGCCTCCGCAGGAGACGCCCGAAATGTTCCTTCGAGAGGCCTCGCTGGGCACCCGTGCGGCGGGGCTCAACCGCGTGGAGGCGATGTGGCGATCGGGCGATGTGGCCGACCGGGAGGGTGGAGCCGAAGCGTGGGGAATAGTAGTCATGAAGGACGGCCCGTTCGCAAAGGAGGAACTCTTTCTTGTTGTCTCTCAGTGCCTTTCCACCTTTTCGTGTGCTCTCCGGATTGTTTCAAAATCTGTGGAGTTGTTGGGCTCCAACTGCGCCTGGTGTTTGCTTGCAGGATCGGCAGCGCCGGGGCTCTTAGAACTGCTTTGAGACCAGTGACCAGTGGAACAAATCAAACGCCTGGATCTGACAAGCTCGGAGGGTTGGGTCGGCCCCATGTTGAAGTCAAAAGGGAGGCCACTTCGGCCATGACCATCCACCACATACAGTGAGGAAGATGTTTCTATCAAATAGGCCCAGGTCGCCCAGGCCAATTTGAATGTGTCCCTGCCGTTGAGGGTCCAGATTCATCCACATTGGCACAGCCACAAGAGCCAAACTTGCCAAACTCGGATTCACCAATTTGATGTTGGAACGAGCTGGGCGTGAACCCAATGCACCTCGTTGGTCGCCCTGACCGCTGAGGAAAGACTCAGGCGGCCATCGAGGGCCAGGCGACGCGTGTCTCTCGCGGCGCGAGCGAGACAACGCGGTTGGCAGATCTCAAAGTCTTGGGCCTTTTTTTTGCCAGAGGCCTCAAACCTGGGAACGCATTCGTATTCCAAATGCCCAAGGTGCATGAGGTGCCCACATACATCGAAGGACCTTCTGATACATTCTCAAGAATGAAGGCGAACCATTTGGGTTGGAGAGGTCAGCTCATTTTTGTGTTTGAGCCAAGAAAACGAGGCCGTTGGACCTGTTGGTCTTGAGTCTTGACACAAGTGTGCCGTGTTGGTTTGGGTGGTTTCTGGTGTGGGCCGTGGGATTTCTTTGGTGAGCTTTGATGTTTGGTACTGCTCACGTACTGCATAATGGTGTGCATCTGTGTTTGGTACTGCACAATGGCGCACGGCCACATGGCACTGCTCACCTGATGCGTGCGACGTGCACAGGAGCGTCGTGCGCAGCTTCGCTCCAGCGTGGTCAGTTCCGAAGCGGTGCGGTTGGAGGCGGAGAAGGCGTGGAACGGTGACGGTGTGATGGGGTGATGGGGTGGCTTTGGTGATGTGGATTTCTCTGATTGGTTTGAGAAGTCGGTAGAACATGTGAAACGTCCATAGCTTTGAATGCATGGATTGACCAAGGTCAGTTCTGGGTTCCTGATTGCCTGAGGTTTTGTCTTTGCATTTCTTGACTGTTTTATCAACTTGGATCCTCCGATCAGGAGGCCCTTGATCGGAAGCGCCACGCTCTCGACATGCGTGCTTGGTGGCCCTGGCTGTGCGAGTTGGGATTGTTGAAGATTTGCCCCTCCATGGTGGCCACATGATCAGAACCGTTCGATGTTTCACCTGCTCACATGCTTGCAACGCACACCATTCCGCGACCCGAAACCACTCAGGAACAGCATCTTCTCCGCTCTCAAGGCACAGCAGCTGGAGATGAGGTGAGGCATGAGTTGGTCGAAATGGGGCGACCAAGTTCACATCCTAAAGCGTTGAAGGTATGAGGTTCGAATATGGATTTGAGTTTGACCTTTCCTTCAACGGAAAAGTTGGGTAGGGAGAGCAGGGCGTCCAGGCAAGATATCCGAATCAGGAATATGTTTTATCCACTTTGCTTGCTACATGCCAATCTCAGAATCTCCAAGTGGCAAGAACTGTGCCGCTGTGCTCTAATGGCACGGCATGTGACATTGCAAGCCTCCTCTCTTTGCGCCATCTGGCTTTTAGATGGTTGTTTGTTTGCCACAAGCGCTTCAAAAAACTTCAAAGAAACCGTTTATGGTTGAGTTTCCCCTTCATGTTCATGCTTCAGTCATTTGGAGCAGTGCTCCAAGAGCCGAGCAAATTTGGGAATCGATGTAGCTCACAGGCTGTGGCTCAGCGTGTCCTACACCAAGTCCAGGAGGAGAAGCAAGAGCGCCTTTGGCTTTTGAAACTTCCAGACGTCAGTTGCAGTGTACCACGCGCGATGCACAACCCTCCAACGCGTTTTGAGATGGGGTTTCGTGCCACCTACGACCAGAAAAATCATGACCAGAGAGCAAACCGTAAATGGAAGAATTCAGTTGGACGCTTTTGCGATTGGAGGCAAGACATGCTCTTCAGCCAGTGGAGGGCCGAGGTGCAGGAGGCCCGTGCCGAGCTCCATGACCAGCATCTCAGCCGCAAGGGGTGAGAGCTGTATCGCTTTCGGACGAAACAGATCACTTCTATAGGTTTGAATCTGACTAGGCTGGGGGAGGCAGAAGAAAGTCAAGTATGTCGTTATCGGGTATTTCTTTTCACGATTGGGCACCGTTGCCATCCGTTCAGCGGGTCCACATGCTGCTTAACCTTCTGTTTCAGTCACGGTAGGTAACGGTGCTCAGAGACATGGAGGGAAAGATGCCTTGAGCACCTTTGTTGTGATGCACAGCCAAGGATGCGAAACAGCATCCGTGCCCGGGATGGCAAGATGGCGCGAGTGCACGTTTTTGACTGGGAAGTGCCGACCCGAACAAGAAGCTATTATATATTTTAGTTCTAATTTAAGTTAATAGCTTTTTTGTTACTAGTAGTAAGGCACTTGTTACTACTAGCGTGGCACCTGTTACTACTAGCTTCTTGTTTCTAAATACATGCTGGAAGGGGATGACTTTGTTTTATACATGATTTCTCTGTGTTCCAGTCATTTTTGGATCGCCCATGTCGTACCCCACGGAAGATGAACATGGGAACCTGAAGGTAGACGCTGGAATCATTGCTCAGTCAGTGTTGGCTTTGATGTCTATGGTAGTATGCAGTTGCAGTTGCTTCTTCGCCATCGCCCGGCCTCCAGGGAAGGATTTTGCGGAGGCCCGCGAGAACCAACTATACCAGGCAGATGTGGGGGTGTGAGAGCCACAGAGAGTGCCGTCTCATGACGGCCGCCACCCAACCCCGCTGGCTTTGGTGAAGGTCGTTCCGGTAGACATTTGGAACCTCTCCGGTTGGCTTCGCGACTGCCAGTGTCGTCGTTCCTTCGGCTTCCAAGAAGCTGTAGAATCCCGGGAAAGGTTCTTCAAATCCCACGAGCTGTTTCGACATCACCAAGTACTTTTGAGTCTTATTTTATCAACACATTGTGAAACCACCATTTGATTGTCCTTGTGATCTTAGCCTTGCCAGGAGATTCACTTCCAAAGCCAACAGCTGAAAAGGCTCAATGAGGCAAGGCTGGGTCCTTCCATGGCGTCACTTGTTTAGGTTTGGGTGGGAACCTGGACCTCGAGGTTCGGGTTTTCGACTTCAGGCGTACGGACACTCGAGGTAGCTCGCAACTAGGGGCGACAGCTGCTCAACGCATCGAGAGAACCACTTCCCCTCTCGATGCATCTTGTCATTCGTCCCGAGGGGAACTTGGAAGGCCATATTTAAGTTTGACTGCATCATGAGACCATGTGGGGAGAACTTCGATTTGATCTGCTGAGATCACCCTCAAGCAGCAGCACGAGCTGGACACGGTGCGGGAGTCGCTAGAACGAAGGCCGCACTGCCGGCACCAGACTGGGCACTGACTGGATTATCAGGGCTAGGCTACCTGACTGGTTTTTTCATGATTTTCCTGGCAGCATGAGATAACATGATGTCCTAGAGTCCTAGAGCAAAAGATCTCAGCCGGTGCCTCCAGTGTCAGGCATGAAGCGAACCTTGGCAACAACCCGCGCACTCGTGGTGGGGAGGTCGTGAAGAAGCCTCTTCTGGACCGCACATACACCCTATTTGCGAGACATGACCCGTGCCCACAGCCCTGAAGAACAAGCTCATGACTCATGCCCCTCTGACTGAAGAGGGACCGCAGCCATCCCCAACGAAGGGCTTGGAGGGAACCAGGGCATCGCTACGTTCAGGGCTCCTGGCCTTACTAGGAGCGATCGGACGCTACGAACGGAACAAGAAGTTAGTTTTCCCTCCTTGGCTTCTCCGTTCCATGCCTTCCGCCAGTCTGCTGAGGGCTATGGACAACTACCGCTTTGGCCTGGAAGCGGCAAGGGGGCCCAAAGAGTGACCGGTGCTTGTGAGGGAATGTGAGGGACACTGTCTGGGATGGTTGGGGGGCCCCTCCTAGTGTGCCAATGTTGTTTTAGATATATGTATATATTTATATGTATACTGTGAAACTCACAAGTTTCCTGCATGAAAGGTGAATGTCTCGCCTCGTGTCCGTGCTCGGTTCGACCCACTTACAAGGGTGGGAGGGAGGCTGTTCAGTTGAGACAAAAGAAGGTGTGGTCACCAATCGGTCAGGTTCCGGTTAGGGCAGGGTTCCCTACACTTGGTCAATACTCCAGTGCGAGTTCGACATTGGTAGCGGAGCCTCCGCAGAGGAGGCTGTAGGTGGTTTCGGGTTTGTTGAATTAATCCTAGGGTGGATTGTTCGAATTTGCCTTGTTGGGTTGTTAGGTGTGTTGCACGACTTGTCACTCATCCGACTGAGTGAGCCATGGCTGGAGCGGAAGGGAGTTCAGATGAAAAAGGCAGTCACATCTGGTCTCTGCTACCCTCCTTCGATCCCGCTCAGGATGATCCTCGTGAGTATGCTGATAAGGTACGATTCCTTCGTACCATTTGTCCTGCCAAGGATCGTGCCATGTTAGCCCCTCGTTTGGCCATGATGATGAAGGGCACTGCCTGGGCACAGGTGAAGACCTTGGATGGAGCTCTGTTGTCGGACCCTGAGAAGGGGATTCAGGTGCTCCTGTCGACGGTTGCAGCGTGGGAGGAGTCAGCAGAAATCCAAACATACGAGAAGTTCGAGAAGGCACTATACAAGGTGACGCAAAAACAAGATGAATCAGTCTTCTCATACGTCAACCGTATGAATGTGGCATTTGCTGAGATCGCCAAGGTGACCATCCATGAGGTCAAAGCTTTCATCATGCTTCGTCAGAGTTTTCTGGGAGCAGAAGACAAGAAACGTATCCTCTCTATGACGGGAGGTGAGTTGCAGGCCAAGAAGGTCGAGGATGCCATGAGACAGTTGGCACCAAAGATCCTGGTCGGTTCGACTGGGACGGAAAACAAGAAGAAGATCTACTCCGTGAACTATGTGGAAGAAGAGGAAGAGACTCCAGTGTACATTGCAGATGATGATTACCAGATGGATGAGGATGCCGGACTGCAATCCCTCCTGGATCAAGGAGATGAAGACGCTGTGCTGATCTCAGAATTCGAAGATCAGCTGATCGAGGCCTGTCAGGACAACCCGGACCTGAGCATGTGCTTCTCGGCTTATACAGAAGCCAGGGGACGTGTTCGGGACAAAATCCGGTCAAGAGGATTTTGGCCACCGATCAAAGGTAAGGGAAAGACCAAAGGTTCCAAGAAAGGTCCATGGATGCAAAAAGGTGGACCTCGGAAGAGACAATCCCTGGCAGACCGCATTGCCAACTCAAACTGCAGACTCTGCGGTGCTCGAGGACATTGGCGTCAGGAATGTCCCAACAAGGGAACTGGAAGCAACCCGAATGCCTCCTCTGCCGAGATCCATGTGTCGACTTTGGTAGGGGGGAATGGAAGCCATGAAGAACAAGAAGTCTTCGAAAGGCTGCCAATTTCCTTGGAAACTAGCCTTCCAGACTGGTGGCCAAAGATGAATGAGCAGGTGACGATTCCGCAGACAGAGAATGAGATGTTTTTGGATGAAGACCAGGACATGATCGAGTCCCCTGAAGACCGACAGGACTGTCTGCCCGTCGTCGCATCTTCCTCCAATTTTTGTGGGTATTCGAATAGTGAAACCCGTGTTAATGAAGAATTCATTTTTGCTGCTCTATCCTTGTCGGACATGAAACATGTTTTGCGAAGGGGTCTCCGGGAACAGTTGAGGGTGAAACACGGCAGGCGTGAACCACCACTTGAGCCGATTCTTTTTGTAGATCAGGGCGTTTCAGCCATTTTGGATACCGGAGCAAGTAAGTCCGTGATTGGAAAAGAGAGGCTAGAGCAGCTCGTGAGTCATTTGCCTAGAGAGATAGTGAAGAAGATGTCTTGGCAGAAATCGGAAACAGTGTTTCGATTTGGGAATAATGGAACATTAAAGAGTCTAGGAGCAGTGTTCTTTCCTTTTGGCCCTCGATGGCTAAAGATCGAAGTCGTCGACGGGACAACTCCGTTCCTGCTGTCGAATGCATTTCTGAAATCGGTAGAGGCGGATATCTGTACCTCTAAGCAGCTTTTGTGCATGTTTCAAGGCAAGGTGAGTGTTCCTTTGTTGACGAGTGCGAAAGGTTTGTTTTTAGTTGATTTGACTGCCATCTTGAAGCATGCATCGGACGTTGAGTTGCACAGCAAACGATGGGAGGTCGTGACACATACTAGTGATGAGAAGTGTTTTGTTCCAACGGAAGTTCACAAACAACAAGCCAGAAAGACTGTGAACAACACACAGACACCTCCAGCTGACACCATCCCAGCAGCTATCCGTGCTCAGAGCAACAGCCGTGAAAGATCCGCACCTTTGACACCGCCCGGACTTTGTCATGGCGCCCAAGAAGGTGATCCCAACCTATGCAGCCGGCAGCTTGGACTCTCCTCTGAGGATGCCAGAAGACAGCGCCTTGGCCCAGATCTCTCTGGCCGATCAGGTGCAGATCGTCAAGCCTCCAGGAGTGGAGACACTTCGAGAGTGGGGAGAACAGATCCTTTCGGGTGGAAAGTACGCTGGCCGGAAGTTTGCAGATGTCCTGGCCATCGATGCGGGCTATGTGGAGTTCATGAAGAAGAAAACGGACTGCACGTCAGCATGGGCACTGAGTTTCCACAACTATGTCCTGGCGATGAAAAAGCATGGAATGCCATCGACTCAGGCGCCCATTCCTCCAGTGGGAAGTCAATCAGTGATCATGAAGGCAAAGCAGACGTGGATCGAAAATGGTGCGGCAGTGACCGATTGGGACATTGTCGACGACATGAAGGCCTCCCGAAGCTCGGAAATCCAAATGGGGACCACATCTTTGGCAAGTGGAGCAAATCCGGTGAAGCGCATGAACCCCAGCCAGGAGACCACCCAGAAGATGAAAGTGGACATGGACAAGGAGACTTGGGAGCGCGTTCAGCAAATTCAGACGCAGATCACGATCCTGCAGCGCGAACTGAGTCACCTGATGCCCGCAGAAGATGCATAGAAACACCGATTGAGAGGCCGAGTTATGAGCCTTCCACCACAGAAGAAACATCTCCAGAGATGGACACTTCCTTGAATAAGTTCTTGGACCAGGAGTTAGCCAATCTGGTGGACAAAATCGAACATCAGATGGTGGAACTGGCGCAACACTCGACCGACATCAGAACACGACAACAAGCACCACGAACCCACAATTCGAATGAGAGATTAGACATCCTGGAAGTATACTGTTACCCAGATTCTCAGTTAAGCCGTATTGCCAGCCAGATGGGCCTCAAGGTCCTACGTTTCTCCAACCAGGATGGCGATCTCCGTACGCCAGAAGGACAAGCGGCACTCTGGAACATCATTGAAACAAGACAGCCCAAGCACATCTGGGCCTCTCCGGATTGTAAGTACTGGGGAAACTTCTCGAGGAGGAACATGGGTAGGAGTGTGAAGCTTTGCAAACAGATCCTCGAGGGAAGAAAGAGTGAGAGGGTGAATCTAAGTTTGTGTGAAGAGATGTATATGTACCAGGTTGAAAGGGGTTGTCATTTTCATCTTGAACAACCGGTAGGTTCCGATCTTCCCCTCCAACCCGAATTGGAACAGATGAGGTATGGAACCTTGCCAACTGTTTTTGACATGTGTGAGGTTGGGGGTTTGAACTGGAAAGGAGAACCGATTCAGAAGAGAACTGTTGTTTTGACGACCTCCCGAACATTGCACAATGAGCTAGACTGCAGATACTGTGCCAAAGGACACAAGCATCGACGGATAGGGGGCCAGGTGAAGCATGTGGGCAGATGGATTCCGCTGTCGTCCTTTGCGGCTAAGTATTCCGCAGGCTTTGCTCGCGCAGTGGTGAAATCTGTACAGAAAGCTGAATCCGAGTTGCCGCTGTTGAGACAAGAATTAGACATCCTAGATCATCCTGAAGATAATATCTTAGTAGGAGAAGCCTTGAAACGACGACGTTTAATCTCAAAACAACCGGTAGGAGAAAGGACTGTAGATGACCTAGAAGTGGAAGAACGTCGAAAGAAACACTGGGAACAGAGACTGACAGAGTTGTTTTGTGATTTGGATAAGTATGCTCCAAGAGTAGGCTCAAAGGTCATTAAGATGGACAATCCTCTTTTCAAAAGGGCTCAGGAAATGTGTGGTTTTCGGTTGATTCATGCTGAAATCTGTCGAGGAACAGAAAGACTGAGGATCCCCAAACCCAAGACGGACCTAAGTGATTTGGATCTTCGTCAAACCTTTTCTATGGGTCGCACTAGTGGAAGAGTAGAACAAGTAGGAGAGGTGGAAGAGTGGCAGAAACTGTCACAAAGACAGATACGAAAGGGTATTCCTGCTAAGCTGTCCCTCACCCTTTTTGGAAAAGCCGACAAGTCATCGAGTTCACAATCGTTACCAGTTGTCGCTCCGATGATGTTAGACGAAGCACGTTCGATCGAATCGGGAAACTTGAAACGGACACTGGAGACTGACGATGACGAAGGGCAGAAGCGATTCCGAGGTGAGGCAGGAGAGGTTTCGGAGAAACAGGTGGTGAAACTTGGTTCGGGAGACGGGACAACTGAGGACATGACGGTGGACGAAGACCCTGAGATTCGAGGACGACCTCCTAGGAACCTAGCTAGACATGGACCAGGTTTCTTATCTTTAGAAGAGGAACAGAAACAGTGGTTGAAGAAGGTTCATCACCGGCTAGGACACCCAGATGCGGAAACCTTGGTAAGATATCTGAAGACACTGACGCAGAGCCTGTTTTGATTGATGGTGCAAAAGATTATCAATGTGATGCCTGCACCGAAACAAGAAAGGGATATGACCTACCCCAAGCAGGAGCAATACATGAGAGTTTGGGTTTCAATCATACACTGGGAATGGACACCGCGGTTTGGACAGGTTCAAATGGTACACAACATACATTCTCTCATGTGATTGATGAGGGAACCCTTTTCCATGTCGCGCGGCCCGGGGGTGGAGATTCATTGGCCCAGTGGAACTTTTTGGAGGATTACTGGTTTGGTTGGGCTGGTCCCCCCAAAGTGTTGTATGTTGACCCAGCTAGGGAATATCTCAGTGAAGCGTGGCTAGAAAGGGTTCAAGAACATGGGATTGACCTCAAAGTATCCGCAAGAGATTCTCACTGGCAATTGGGAAGAGTGGAGTCACATGGACACATCTTGAAGAGTATGTTGACTAGAATGGACGCAGAGGTTCCCATTGTTGATGCAGAAACCTTTCGAAGAGCTCTCATACAAGCATGTCACGCGAAGAACACATTGACTAGGAAAGCAGGATATTCTCCAGAACAAGCAGTGCTAGGATGTTCCTCAAGGTTGCCCGGTTCGGTTGTTTCTGATGAACATGTTGGTAACCACATCAGAGTATTGGAAGAAGAGGGTAGTAGCTTTAAGAAGGCACTAGACCTGAGGGAATCAGCTCGACGGGCGTTTGTTTCTTTGGACAATTCCAACAGTTTGAGACGAATCATGTTGCGACGGAGCCGACCGATTCGAAACAACTTCGAAGTAGGAGACCTGGTTTTATACTGGAAGAGAAAAGGGGGAAACATGCGAAGAGAAAGAGGCCAATGGTATGGTCCAGCTCGTGTAGCTTTGGTTGAAAAGAAGGTCATTTGGCTGGTGCACGCTCACCGGCTCGTGCGCGCGAGTCCCCAACAGCTGAGAGCGGCGTCCCTTCGTGAATGGAAGGCCGTGAAAGATACAGAGGAGTTCAGGATTCCTACAAGGGAGTGGGCCCGTAGGCTAGGTAGTCAGGACTTTGTTGATTTGGACCAAGATGACCTTCCTGAGCCTAGTGAAGCCGAAACTCCTCTGGCAGAACCGGGAGAAGACGTGGAGCCGCCCGAGGAATCCATTGTTCCGGAACTGGAAGAAGAAATTGCCGCTCCGACTCGTCGAGGGTCTCTGGACATCAGTGAAAATGCCCCCCAAGACGGTGTGGACATCCCTGTTCCAGAGGATGACGAACTGTTTGGAGACACGATTTATTTTTACCAAGATTCCTGCCAAGACTACTACTGGGAGATAGACATCACTCCTGCTGGAGATGACCTTGGGTCCTTTGAATCTCCGGATGCGTATGTGTTGGCAGCTGTCAATGAACGAAAGAAAAGATCTGAAATTTGATTGAAGGACTTGTCACAGGAGGATCAAAGACGTTTTGCAGTAGCTAAGGACAAGGAATTGAAAGCGTGGCTCCAACACAGGACAATCCGGAAGGTGACCCAAGGGAAGATCCCGGAGCACGCAATCATGCGATGCCGATGGCTGTATGTTTGGAAAAATCCTTCAGGAGGAGAAATGCCTGAGGATTTGTCAAAAGAAGGAAAGAAGGCCAAGGCCAGGTTGATAGTCATAGGTTGGGAGGACCCTGAGCTAGACAGGGTGGTGAATGACGCTCCAACGTTGACTAAGGATGGTCGCATGCTAGTGCTGCAGGGGGTGGCTAGTCACAAATGGCCTTTGATATCCTTCGATATCTCGACCGCTTTTCTTCATGGAAAAGGTGACGGCAGACCCCTGGGACTCGTTCCGACACCAGAAATGAGGGATGCTCTAGACATGGGCGAGTTTGACCAGGTTCAACTAGACGGTGGAGCTTACGGTAGGATAGATGCTCCTTATTTGTGGTTCTGTGAGTTCAGGGACGAGTTGATCAAACAAGGCTGTCGCCAATCCCCTCTTGACCCGTGTGTATTCTCATATTTCTCCAATGAGGGCTTGGAAGGGTGTTTGGGAATTCATGTTGATGACGGGATAGGAGGTGGAAGTCCAAAATTCATGGCCATGCTGAAAAGGGTTGAAGCTCGTTTCAAGTTTGGTGCTTTTGAACAAGGGGAATTCACTTATACCGGGATCCATTTCCGACAATGGGATGATGGTTCAATTGAGTATGACCAAGTTCCATACATCGAGAAGATCAGTCCGATAGTTTTGGGAAGAGGGAGAAAGGATGACCCCGAAGCTTTGATTTCGGAAAGTGAAAGAACCGCGTTCAGAAGTTTGATAGGAGCCTTACAGTATGCAGCTGTTCACAGCCGACCAGATTTGGCCGCAAAGATTGGAGAATTGCAGGGTGAAGTGACAAGAGCACAGGTGAAGCATCTTAGTTTGGCCAACAAGGTCCTTGCAGAAGCAAAGCAGCATCGAGTTTCTTTGATGGTTCTACCAATTGATCCAAAGAATGTCACGTACTGTGCATTTTCCGATGCTTCATTTTCATGTATCAAGCATACCACGGCACATCAAGGCACAATCATTTTTGCAACGACACCAGAACTTCTCGAGAATCAGAAAGCGGTTGTTGCACCAGTTGCCTGGTATAGCAAGAAGATACCAAGAGTCGTGAGAAGCACCTTGGGAGCAGAAGCGGCGGCTTTAAGCAATTCAGCAGATAGGTTATTGTGGATCCGAGTGCTCTGGGCCTGGTTGTTGAATCCTGATTGTAATTGGAAGGAACCAGAGAAGCTTTTGAGTAGTGAGAACCGTGGTGGACTGGTCACCGATTGCAAGTCGGCATATGATCTCTTGACTCGGACTGCCCTTCCTCAATGCACGGAGCATCGAACCACGATAGAGTGCCTCTTGATCCGCGAACGTCTTCGCGACAACGCTGTCGTGAGGTGGGTGAGTTCTCAGGCAATGTTAGCTGATTGCTTGACTAAGACTATGGACAGCAGTGTTTTGCGAGAGTGTCTCAGAAATGGACGTTATGTTTTACAAGACGAGGGACATGTCCTGAAAGAAAGGCTCACCTCAAGAGAACGTTTGAAATGGGTCAAAGAGCATAAACCACAAACTCCTAGTACAGAAGAACGAAAGAACGAAGAGGCCATGACAGTAGAACAATCTAATGCAAATGACCATGCTCGAGATTTTTGGAGACGCGGAAAGCACGGTGAGGTGATCAGAGTGCACAACGTGCCAAGATATCAGATGTTCACTCCTGTCGGGGTAGAAGGTTGTCCGGTTGATTTGAGGGGTTTGGAAGTTTTCCGGGACACGATTCTACAGGGGAAGACAGCAGAGAGGAGCTATTGGGTGGGCACCTGTGCACATAAGAGATTGCCATTCCCGTGGAGAGGCGAGACAATTTTTTATTTGAGAAAGAAGTTTTGATGAGTGTGAAACTCACAAGTTTCCTGCATGAAAGGTGAATGTCTCGCCTCGTGTCCGTGCTCGGTTCGACCCACTTACAAGGGTGGGAGGGAGGCTGTTCAGTTGAGACAAAAGAAGGTGTGGTCACCAATCGGTCAGGTTCCGGTTAGGGCAGGGTTCCCTACACTTGGTCAATACTCCAGTGCGAGTTCGACAGTATACTTATATGTATATATATATATTCATTATTTTGATGAGTATTTTTGACCAGTTGTAATTGTAACCCTCCCAGAACAAACACGCTTGTTGCTTGACTCATGTTTATCCATTTGCGAATGTCATGCAACGCTGTGCAGATCTTGAAATTTCTAGATGGCGTTTTGCACTTCAATTGCCTCAGATAAAGTCTGACCACAGATGTGGCTTTGCTGACACTGCAACGCTACGAAGTGCCATCCACTTTTTGGATTTCAGTATGTGCTGGAATTCTGAGCCGACTTGAGTCCTGACCTGAGATTAGAGGCACGTTGATCCAAGAAACCACCCGAACAGAAGCGACTTCGTTCCTCAAGCTCGTTGGTTTAGGTTTAGGGATTCGGCTTCATGGGGGACACCCACTCGAGGTCCAAGAGCAGTTTGCCGAGTGCCGCGAGGTGGACTGGGGTTGGAGACACTGGGGAAATCGGTGCTGCCCCCCTTGGCCACACCATTGTGTTTGGGCGAAGAGATTTGCTGAAGACATGAAAAGGTCCTGTTCTCCAAATGCTTGGTTGGTGTGCTCGGGGCCAGGAAAGGGATGAGCTCAAGGAGGACCAGCTTTGGCTTGTGGTTGTCTCACGTTTGAGCTTTGGAGCAAGTGCAACAAGTTGCCAAGACAAACAGGTTCCAAGCGTCACACACACACACACACTCATGAATGGGGCGTTTCACAAAGACATTGCCACGATCGAAATGTTTCATGTTCTAGCGGTAGCAACTTGAGAATAACCCATTTGGTGACTGGTGCCATACTTAATACTATACCTGTTGGATAAAGCAGCCATTATCAAGAATGGATGGGCGGCCTGGGGCTCTTGCTAGGGCTGAGGACCGAGTTTGTCTGCAGGAGCTGCAGGATCACAAGGTGGTGAACGACGAGCTCAAGAGTGGCTTGGCCGGCAGGGAGGGGCCTCAGAAGGAGTGTAGACTATAGATGCTTTTGAAACGCAAATGGTTCAGTTCATTGACGTTCCCTTTCACTTTGAACTTTTACCGTTTTGGTATTTTGTTTGGCTGGAGGCTGGAGGTTTGAATGAATTCCTAAACCTTGGGTGTGTGAGTTGTCTCAAGTTGTTGTCTCTAGAAAATCTCACCGCCCTGGAAGCCAGCATTTTCATTGTCATCCAGAAACCGCTTTGATCCAAGAAGCAGTCTTTAACGGACACATTCCGGCAGTGCTTCATTGGAGAGCCCACCTGAACTCTCACTGTCCTGAACCTTTTTTTCGTGTATCACCTCATGAAAGTCCCCCCCTCGCCTTTTCTTCCTCAGTGCAGCGGTCCGGTCGCTTCTTCCAGCTGAAGCTTCCAACAGATTTATGTCCGGTCGCTGAAGAGGAAGGACCAGAACAGCTTGGCCACCCGTCCCAGCTTCGGGTGCCCGGTGCCTAACCTGGTTCTCGGCACCAAGGAGAGGTGGAGGCCCTGGAGCAGGAGCTGGAGGCCATCGGCCGCTTCCGCACCATCGAGGCGGCACACGGGTCTGGAGACACATGGGACTGCGCCAACACAACTATATATATATATAAATTATATATATACCCCCCAAAGATCAAAACAACAAGGTCCAGATTTAGCAAGCAAGGATATTTAGGGTAGCTGCTAGCTATGTGATGTTTTTGATCTCTCTTAATTACGTATTTGTGGTCGCATGGACCTGTCCGGTTTCACTCCAGACGACAAATTTGTTGCCACCGAGACACGTCTTCGACTCAGGCCGAGCAGCAGCAGCGCCTGCGGACGTTGTTGGCCTCCAGTGACCGGGATCGACGCCCGGATGTCAGTGAGGATGTCAGTGAAGATGCAGACCACACACTTTTGGGAGGGATGCGCACATGCAACATGTTGTATATGTATTTAAACGTGTCAAAAGTGTCATATTTGCAAAGTTTTTCTGATTTGCCAGGGGCGTGATGGGTTTTCTCACACTCTTCAAGAAGTCGAAGCTAAGGATTGGTGACGTTCTTCGATATTTGGAAGAGGTATTGTCAAGGCGATTGGGACTCTTGGCAAGCATCGAAGCGTCGGGTTTGGTGCTTGTTTGTGCCCCCAGGGTTCTGAGGTGGTCACACCGGTGTGTGCTCCCTCATGGCCACTCACCAGCACAACCTTGCAAGACAACGGCTTAAGGCCCTCCAGTTCATGTAATGGTGGAACAAGTGAGAGACCATGCAGGTCAGCATGATGAACATAGCCTGACACTGCCGGCAAGACCCATATCAGCTGCAAACATCTTGGCACCGTCACCGCTACATCGTTTGTCAGCGCAGGTGACCTGCATCGTGTAGGTGTTTCTGTAGAGCCTTAAACACCTACTTAACTGTAATTGCCATTGACCAACACGACAATGCTGACCCCGGTCTGGCCATGGCCCGTGCGACGGTGCTGGCGCGGCCTGCGGGCAATTTGCGGCGAGTGGCCGGTGACTTGGAGAAGGCGTGGCGGTGGAGGACAACGGTTGAAGCGTGTCTGTGCATCGAAACATGTTCTGCCAGGATGGCGAAACATGATGAAACGTACTCATTACCCAGATGTCTTCCGGATAGATTCAGAGTATTCTGATTCTAGATGCTCCCACATGTTGCAGTCCTCTAACAGTCCCGCGTCGCAGTGAGGTGACGCTATCGCTTCGTGCCGACACTTTGCCTTTCTGCAGCTGCCAGGTGCATGGCTTTTGCCATGATCATGGCATCCAAATTTGTGCCAGCAGTGCGCATGACATGTTTGCCACCCCCATGAGCGTGACACTCTTTTTTCCTGAACCCATGTTTGGAGAACCCAATGCCCCACTTTAGACCGAGTCAAGTTCCTGGAGAAGGATCTTTGCTTCGCCAGGTATTTTCGATGAACTCCTCACGAAGAAGTCGCTGCTCCAGCGCGTGCAGCGATTCTTTGAGATCCCCGAGAAGCTGTTGATCCTCTTCTACGCCGGGCATGGTCGCCCTGGCACAGGCGCGGTGGTGTGCGTGTGGACGTGGAAGGGCACGATGCAGTGCCTGGTGTGGCTGTTTGTCACGTTTTTGTCACGTTTGTTGTGGTAACACAGGTTTGTTTAAAATCAAGACTCAGAAGTTGAGCCAATAAGTTAGCTGTTGAAACAAGAAGCAGCTGTCATTGTGTTGTACCATTTCCTTTTGTATACTGTACTTGTTCTAACATTCTGTTGTACATCCTTTCCAAGTACAACAGAAGGAAAACAGTTTATGTACCTTGGTAGAACAGTTTCTTCTTTCCAAGTGCATTCCTTCTGTATTCCGTTGAACGGCCCAGAGTCGACCCTCCAGGCGATTGGATCCTTGAGGATGAGGATGCCGCCCTGGTGGTGCCTCGGGGCCATGGCGTTGCGGCACAACGCATGGGGTCAGGGGACATTCTTTGGTCTATTCATTGGTGAGGCAACATCCACAACCGAAAGCCAGGCATGATAGGTTGAGAAGGCGAACTTGCCTCTTTGGCACTATTGCTCAACGGACTTTAGTCATTAAAGACCAAGTGCAAACTGACAATAAAGATGGATGGTGCCTGTGCAGCTTCAGCCACTTGCCGCAGCCAGAAAATCATTAGCCACCTGACAGGCACGGGACCAACTATGCACATATTCCCTTTCAAAGTCAGCTTCGCAAGCGCATTCTACACCTGGACCTAAATCTCTCTGTGGTGTTAACCTGCCAAATTCTGAGACTTCCATTGGGCCGTTTTCCAACGACACACCACGAACCGCTGTTGGGCGCTGAGGATGTCCTGCACCTCTGGGAGGCAAGCCACAGTTACCAACGGGGTGCAGTTCTGCTGGTCATCAGTGATGCCTGCTACAGCGGTGGCTGGGTTCCTTGGTTCAGAGGTTTCCTCAGAGGGGGGTACTTGGTGTGTTTAAGATGGTGGGTGTTTCAACTAGGTAGTTGGATGATGCTTTGGGAACCAGTTGTTGTGCCCCATTCTGCTTTGCCCCCAGGTCAGCGAAGCAGCCCGACTCCAGGCTTCCCAGGCGGGCTGGGGCGGAGGGGACGGGGAGTGACAATTGGTTGGCGCAGGCAGGATCAATGGTTAGTGGCGAGCCGAAAGAAGCCGTAGCCACAGATATATTAATATACACACATACATATATATACATATATATATACATATTTTTAGAGAGAGAGAGGGCGCGAGCGGTGGAGTGAGGAATCAATATCTTAAAGCCATTGTGTGCTCAGGTGGTGGTTCAATCTTCTTGTGCATCTTGGGAACGGGCGCTGGAGCCATGGCTTGATTGGGCTCAGCATGCAGACCGTCCCCCATACTTCAAACGAAAACGCGCACCTTGAACCTTCGAGAGCAACACATCCCCAAACTCCAAGTTTAGTTTTCCGACCAAAAGCAGACGCCACAGCTGGCTGGACGACCAAGCTCCGAGTGGCTTTAGCATCTGGCCCACCCCCCCAGATGCATGCGCCGCCACCATGAAAAACCCAGGACGGAGTCTTCATTTCCTTGTGGCTCCTGGTGCAACGCTCAGAGGTGGCGCCGCTGTTTGCCTTGAAGCACTTGGAGTCCCTGGAACGTGACATGGCGCAGAGGTGCTGTTTTGGGAGGTGGAGATGTTTTGGGAGCTGTTTGTGAGTTTTGGAGTTGTGGACGTCACTGAGACAGGTGACTCAAGGAATTGGTGCCTCAATATCCTCAATGAGGTGCTGTTTCTAGTGACACTAGTGATTCTAGTGGAACCGCCCTGCAGGTAGAGGGAAGGTGGTGTGGAAAAGCAAACTCGTTGTTCCGTTTCGTGTCGCGTCATCTTCTTGGCCATTCGTGTCGCGCCACACCGGTGGATCTTCGACCATGCGGCGCCTGCGTCGTGTGTTTCGTTCGGCGCGTCCCATATGGGTTCAAGTGGCGCAGGTCCCCTGACCTTCCCAAGCTCCGATCCAGCCCTTCTGAGGGCATCCGTGTACCTATTTCGCACCCGTCGCTTGGCTTCCTTCAATTCTCGGGAGCTGGAGATGGATAAGTGAATAAGGGGAGCATATGAAGTCGATAAGTTCTCGATAAGTGAGCCAGAGTCAGCCATACCACGAAAGATAGTTGGAGAGATGGTCATGGCGCCTCGCAGCGTCATAGAGACTCAAACGTATATGCGCTGCTATAGTTCATGAGATGTTGTGTTTGACCCCACAGGTAAGTATACCTCACACAGTTTTCAACATTTGGTTAACATTTAGTAATTTCGTTTGACCCCATATGATTGTTACAGCCTAGCATATGTGCTACAATACTTACACATATCTACACAATACTATATATTGGGGTATACCTGGGAATCTGCAAGGCATAGACAACTTTGAGGCATACCCCAAAATTTCAATGTTGCAGGGTTTGAAGCATGGGCATGCCACAGTAGAAGAGATGAAGGCGGCCTTAAAGCTTGAGATGGGAAACAAAGGGATGGCCGGGATGGCACGTTGTTTTTGGATTTTAGCATATTCAATCAATATTTCGCAATAGAGTCGCCTAATTTTGCAAAATAACAGTGCAATAACGTTCCAATATTCCTGGCATCCCTGTGGTATGGCTCAGGGATATAGTATAGCACAGCATGTGCAAACAGACATGGCCACCGGGGTGTCGACTCCAAGAAGATCTGGCAGGATATCGATTCCAGACAGCACCACCGGTGAGCAGCCAGGTTTGTTCAGCAAAACCAGGTGGGTGTCATCTCATCAGCCTTGTACAGCGCTTTGCTTCGAGGAGTTGAATGGCGGCCATGGCCTGCCTGGTTTGGGGCCCAAGGGACCTCCGCCCACGCTGTTGCAGCTGAAGACCTGCAATCAAGAGCTTGCATCTGGTACCAGCTCCAGGCCGGAAGATTTGCGCTTCTGGTGCTTGATAGAGGAACGTCTTTTTTTGTTCTCTCTCCTTCATCAGCCAATTGAAAGCGCACAGAACGCAGGAAGCTCGGAGACCGTACTTTGACTTTTACGACCATACTTCATATCTTTATATATCCATATTGCTGTGCGTCAAAACTTAAAACCTCCACTACCAAACCATGGGAGGTTGACATCCCTTACAAAGGAATCTGTTCATTTTCAGCTGTCAACCAGGGTGCCAGGGTTTGATCCACAGCCATATCTATCGCACCTGACGCTATCATTCTGGATTGGCGCCCCAACACACAGAGGGTTTCCCCCACCCTACTGGCATTGTCCACTTTTCTTGCAGGGAACTGCATGTATTGTCTTAAACCTCGGCATGGAAGGATTGCCAGTTGAAATCCGGCCAGCCCAAAATCCAAACAACAAACAACTATGGCGCCATATCCGCCATGCTCCAGTCAGGCGTGCCTCCTTGCTCCACTTTGCGCGCCTGGATCACCACCGTGCGCGCCGCCGTGCCGCGCAACGCCGAGGCACCAGGGGTAGAGGTTCATCATGAGGAAGGATCGCCAGCCTTTTGATGTGGCTGATTGACTGTAAAGACACCTCCCTTGGCTTGACTTGATCTTCCGTTTCCACAAGAAGCAAAGGTTGAAGCTTTGACTTGCCTGTTTGGATGCCAAGGTCAGCAGCTGAACACCTCGCGTGAACAGAACTTGGAGAATACAAAGCTGGAGAATCCAGGTCTGGGCCTGCGTCCATACCCGAAGGGTGACCCGCAGGAGCCTGAGATTCTTCTTGCACAGCTGGCCGCTGCAAAGCAGCCAGATCTTTTGCAGTCACTTCTAGATGCAGCCTGTGTGGCTGCAGCCAAAGATGAGCTCCGCCCTGAATTAAGCCGACTGAAACTTCAAGATCTTCTCGGATCGATTCTACTTCAGGCTGCCGCGTGCCAATTCCACGGAGAGGTGGCACAAGCCTCCCTCTGTTGTCTCTGGAATCTGGCCAAGCCCTTGCAGCTCCGTGTTGAGCTGGTCACCTCTGGTCTGGTGCCTCACGCCTTGAAGGATGTGGCGGAGGCCTTGGGCTCATGTCCCTTGGTGCTCGAGTGGTGCGCTCGCGTCGTGTGGCTCCTCTCCGAGGAGCCTCGGGCGCGCGAGGCGCTCCTCGCCTGCGACTTGCCAGCGGCGCTGCAACGGCAGCTGCCCGGGACCGGGCCCAGCACCCAGAAGTGGGTGCTGCGAGCGCTGACGCGCTTGGACGGTCGGAGCGGAAGTGGAGAACAAAAAGGCTCCGAAGCACGGTTCAAGGAGGTGTGCCATTGGGCCATAGGTGTGCGTGGGCTTGGTTTGTGGCCTCGACCTCACAGACCTTGTATTTGTTCGAATCCTGTTGGTCATGTTGGAAGTATGTTGAATCGCATGTCTCCATCATGTGAGTGCTCCAACGATGACCCGCTCAGGAAGCGGAGAATCCGGAGTGGCAAAGACAGTGCCTTGGATATCATGCAGCTCGCGGTGAACAAGCAACATGCAGCTTTTTGGTCACGATATCACTGTTCTTGAGTGTGCCCCCTCTTGTTATTTGGCTTGCCTGTGATCAGCATGTGAAGCACAAGTTCCCGGTAGTTCGTAATCGCCCATCGCCAGGAAGCCCTCACCGATCCAGTTCCTCCGGAAGCTGCGCCAAGCTTTGCCCATGCGGGGCGAGGACCGATGCACCGGCTGGCTTTGGAGTTGGGTACAGACATGAACATTTGGATCCAAATTGCCGACATCAGATGACATCGGAGGTGGATTTTTTCTTAACAATTTTGGATCAACAGATCAAATTGAGGGCAGCTGTTGCAACTGTATCGTACCCTCACAATCGGCCGCAATTGTTCTGGAGAAAAATAGTGGCCGGGTGATAGACGCGACAGCATTCAACTTTGCGCAGCTACACGGCTAGAGCCTTACAGATCCCAAACCGTCCTACGGACTGCGGCGACTGGTGACGACATGTTTCTTCACGAGTCGTTGAGAGTCCTCTCCAACTGGTCAGATAGGCCAAAAACTGACTTGTGCTCATCTAATTTTGCTGATTCATGTTTAGCCAGGACGCTGAACAATAGCACCAGTGCCAACTTTCAACTGGCCATGCCATGCCTAGCCCCACTCCATGTTTTCAGCCAGCAGGAGCAGCCGGGTGCAATGAGCTGGGCAGATGGGGAGAACCAGGCCACCAAGGACTGGCAGAGGCGAGGGCGCAGGGTGTTCATGTGTTTATATAGTGTAGAGATATGCCCTCCCGCAGATTAACATGGACCCCCAAAACCACTGGGTTGTAGAGGAAGATTATCTTCCAGAGGTGAATTCTCAAGGGTCCATGTTAGCCCGCCGGGGGGTAAGAGATGTGACCCACATTCACTCCACAAGATCCATGTGATCCTCCACTCCTCCTTTACCATACCAACACATGTTGCAAGATGGGTGCGCAAGGTGCTGGGATTTGAACGGAAGCATGTCGTTCTGAAGGGCATCTCATATGTTTTAGATTTTCTGACGCTGGCGTTTGGGGGTGTTGAGTCAGGGGGGATCATCTGGACAGAGCTGCTACTGCCAACCAAGATTTGCACTACGCGCAGGTGCTTGCTTACTCACATCATGCAGCTGGGCTGCAGCTAACTTGGAGTACTTAGGCGCTTTGCAGTGAATGCATGAACAGCTGGATGGATTCGTGGGAGTTTTCCATGAAGCAAACTGTGATGATGAAGCATTCTCCCCACAGTGGTACAAGAACTTGAAGCCACTAGAAACAAGGCATCGCTACTAGTAACAAGTGCATCGCTACTAGTAGCTATTTGCTACTAGTAGTAACGCACTTGTTACTAATAGTTATGGACAAAGCACAGCCAGTGCCACTTTTTGGAAACTGTTTCCAGTCGCCTTTCAGCCTTTCAGCCTCTTCGTGCAAGCGGCAGCATGCCGTGTGCTCACCAAGGATCCGCTGGGCCTCAATGGTCGAGGAGCTCATGTCGCCGCGGTGCCCCGGACGGTCTGAACAAGACGTTCTACGAGAGCGCGACGATGCGTGACTGTCCATGCCAGTGGTGGATCAACGCATCAAACAGATGTGCATCACGGTTCGACTCTTTTTTGGGGGGGTTGGTGGAGAACCTGAACTTAGAGGCTGTGCTAGTCGTGAGCCGTGCTGCTTTTGCGTGGCATGTGCTCTTCTTTGCCCTTCCCCAAGAAGGTCCTCGAGTCGTCGGGGCTTGTGGTTCATGAGGAGTTCTTATTACATAATCGAATGAAGTTCAAGACCTACCCAAGCAAAGGGCAACTTAACTAATCAGGGTAGCAAGGGGCAGGCCGCCGCAGAGATGCAGGCATTTTCCTACAGCAACAGGTGTGCAGAGCACAGCTTTTCCATTTCGCACTGAGCCGAGGCGCCTGCTTCGAGTGCTGCGGCCCTGGATGCCCTTCCGTGGCTCAAGGCGGGTCTCCCCTGATCTCTTCTGGCCGAGCATCGCACGACCTCCTGTTTGGTGACGCGACTGGGAGCGATGTGCCCAGGCCGGACGTGGAGGGTATGACTTGGATGCAGGCTGAAGGACGGATCCGAAGGCAGGCCGACAGGACCCAGGGCGGCGGCCTGGAGCGGCTGGGAGGGCTTTCTTGGCGATGGACGGGCTTTGTTGTTCTTTGCATGGAGCCCGTGCAGTGGTGTTAAGTTAAGTTAAGTTATATATACCCTAATACCCTTGGATGGACCACTCCTGCCTCACAGATTGAGGAGGCTGAGCCTTTTTTGTTAGAAACTTTTTGGGATAGGATTTGAGGCCTACACCACAGACCGGCCACAAGCTTGAACAGCCATGACCCTCCAACCTGAACCCTTTGGTGTAGCACCAAGCCCTCAACCAGAAGACCTCCTCACCTCATCGTCGACAGCTGAGCTCACCTCGCAGGACCTGTTTGAGAGATGCCCTGCGCGGATGGCATGGCCATGTGTCGTCGCTGCTGCCAGCTGTGCAGCTGCTTTGCTGGCTGCGGCCCTTCATCCCACATCGAGGCGTGGTACAAGAATGGATAATCATATTGTTTCCTCCTGATCGGTGCTCAATAAGAAAGGAAGGAAGGAAGAAGCAAGTAAGCAAGCAAGCAAGCAAGGAAGCAAGGAAGGAAGGACGGACGGAAGGAAGGATGGAAGGAAGGAAGCAAGCAGGCAAGCAAGCAAGGAAGCAAGGAAGGAAGGAAGGACGGACGGACGGAAGGAAGGATGGAAGGAAGGAAGGAAGGAACAAAGGAACAAAGAAACAAAAAAACAACAGAAGGACAGAAGGGAAGGAATTCAATTCGGGCATGTGACAGTCTTTAATTAGTTGGCAGGGGCCATTTGTCAGCCGCCTGAGGGCAAATTTTGGAGAAGGAAGGGGCCATGAAAACGTGGCATACTTTTGTCACTCGCGCCAGGTAGCATTAAGGAAGGGGTCATTCCAACATAGCATACCTTTTGTGACCAACCCGAGGTTACAATTTAGAGGAGGAAGGGGCCGTTCCAACACACGTTTTTTGAGTTGCACAAGGGGAGGATTTAGAGGAGGAAGGAACCATGGAAACGGAGCATGCCTTTTGTGAGCTACCCGAGGGCAAAGTTTTAACAAAGACATTCCTTTAGTATTTGGGTCTAGCTACAGTACTTTTGGATTGTTTTCACCACGTGTTACAGTCACTTGAAGCACGTAAACATCAAACCAGCACTACCGCACAACAGTAGATGCTAAGGGCCACCAGGCTTTTGTCACCTGACCGCCACCAGTCTTTTTCCAAAGCATGTAGACATAGGACTTGCCAATCCGCATGTGGGTGGACGCTCAGGGCCACCAGGCTTTTGCCATCTGACAAACAAACTGGATGCTAAGATCAGCACTCCGAGGTGAAGCACAGTGCTGCGCTTGCCACGAGATCTGCATTTCCAGCCGTCCCAGCACAAAAAACGAAAAACTCAAAATAAGACAACATGTCCATACATTGGGCCGCAGAAGAACCCCCAAGAGAGATGGATGGTTGGTGGAAGCAATCGATGAAGTCCGAAAAGATGCCACACTTGGGCATGATCATTTTAGAATCACTCACCGCAGTGATCATTTGTGGCTTGGCTTCGCATCTTTTTTTGTGCAGCCTTTTTGCCAAAAACACGATACACGGGAGAGCTGTCCAAGGGCGGTCTCTCAAGATTATCTATTGATATGACATCCGCATTGGTACCGTTTGTACTTTGATTTGCCGTGCACTTGTTCTGCTGGTAGCCTTTAACTTTTCCGCAAACGGAACAGATAGCTACACTGGCTTTGCGAGATTCTTCGATTGGACAAGTCAGTGAGATTCAGTGGTTTGACGTTTGACCACATATACATCATATACCATAGCCATCGCCTTTCTAGTATACTTGTGCTGCCCTACTTACCTTCACCAACTCTGAAGCACTCTTCGGTTTCCTCCAGGGCTTCAACAGTTGACCAGCCCCATGTGCAGCCCAAGTCGAATCCATCACGCAGGCTTGACGCCCGAGCAGGAGGAGGAGCGTGTTTTCACTTGGGCTGAGCTGGAGCGGCGAATGAAGGAACAAAACTTCAGGCGTCTATGGACAGTTTGTCACAGGAGTGATGGAACCTGTAAGTCCGGTTGGTGGAAACTGAGGTGGCCTTGAATTCTTTTATTCTCCCTGAGCTTTTCGAGTGAAGAGACTTGTCAAGCTATTGTCTGGTTTGGAGGAAGATTTTTCTGATGACCCTTGGTCCAGAGGCACACACCTCCCATGGACGCGGAAAAACTCATGAGCTTTTCTGGCTTGTTTCCTTTTTACATCGGTTTTGAGCCCCTTGAGATCTGACAGCCTGACGGCAAGCCGCATGTGGGATTTTCCATCGGTCGTGTCCGCGGCGGCGCTGGTTCCCGAGTCGGATTCCGCAGGTTCTGTCGCTTGATGGCCTTCCATGGTTGGATCTCCTGGATGGCTTCGGAACGACAGCCCGGATCAGTGCCACCTGGAGATGGGCCAATGGGGGGCTCTTGAATCTGCCGGACTGGGGGAGGAAGAGAGGTGTTGGGTTCTTGAGGGTCTACGGTTCTTGATGGTTCTTGACTGTGAAGGGTAGCCCACCATGAAAGAGTGATTGTTTTAAAAGAGATTTGGATGTCAACAAGCTGAAACAGGTGGGTTCTTGGAAAACTTGTGAACTGTTACGAAGCCGGTGCACCACCTGAGATATTGGTGTCTTTTGCCGGACTGGCAAGTGCACACATACTATCTGATATCTGAACCAGTGAGTGTCACTTTTAGTCCCTGTCCACCAATGGACATAATTCCAACAAGAATCTGGTACAAGTTCCTACTGGCCATCACTAGGCCCTAGGCCCTTCCAACGGGCAATGCCTGCCTGTGGCACTCAGGATGTGGGTCATTGATACCTCCCGGTGGCCCAAACCGCAGGCCCCCGCCACCGCACCTGGGCCGGTCCGACTGACAGAAGGGGTGCGCCATGGTACTGCTGGTGCCCCCAGAGGTGCCCCAACTTGACGGGAAAAGGATGAACTTGAGCAAAGGTGCCTCAAGTAAAGCTCATATGAGTTGGAGACATGCTTGGTAAGACTCAGCTGTAACTAGACAATTGGGCTCCAGGTAGACGGCACCAGGGCAAACTAAGACCGAACGGCAACATAGTATCTTCAAGAGAGGCCGTTCAAGCTTCATTTCGTTTGTTTTTTTAGATTTAAATAATGCCTATATAAATGGCCTTGCTGAAGTTTGCAAATGAGAGCAGTCTGAAGGAAATTAGGGATTTGAAGGGCATTGGGTGTTGGCCGTACTGGATGAATAATCTATTGCATCGATTGGACCTATCGGATGCCAGGAATCAACGGTGAATGGTTGCTCATGGTTCAGAAGGCCGATCTAGGTTCTGTCGAATATCGCGTGAGCTTTGATTCATCAAGCGAGATTTGCTTGGGGCCAGCTGAGGATCGGCCGTGGGCAGCCGCCAACTTCAGTGAGCGACGGAAGAACTGGGCCCAAAGAAAGGCACTGAAATTGTGCCTTGGAGTCAGTGCTTGGGGAACATGATTTGAGTCTTCAAGGGTGGGAGCGAAGATGGACAGCTGAGCCAATGTAAACTTGAACGCTTGAGTTTTGTGACCCCTTGACAGTTTCTCTGTGAGCTCTTGGCCCAGCAGAATCCATAGACATTACGGTGTGAGGTAAACACTCCTGACAGAGCCATTGGGAGTGTGAGGATGCCTCGAACTTCTTGATAGTTTGGTTTGATCCTAATCAAATGCAGTGAGTCGTGATGTTGGCTTCTTAGCTGTTTCTACACAAGTGTCTTGCGCTTGAATCCCGGAGTTTCCAATCCATCAGCCGCTTGGGATCAGCAATTTGCAGGGGCGCGAATGGACAAGCCGTTGGACTGGGCTTAAGTCGTAGGCAGGTAGGCTGGTCTCCAACTCACCCAGTCTCGTGAGGAAAGAAGAGGAGGAGGTCACTTGACAGCACCTGGAGAGAGTCCACGTCCTGCTTTTCCACTGCACATGCTGCACCACTTTTCAAAAACAATCACTGTAGATCACGGTTTCAGTAAAGGAGAGTTGTAAACAGCCTTTGTTCATGTTTGTTCACGTTCCTGCTCTCCATTGTTTCCAGCATGTTCCAGCTGCTTTCCTTGTCGCCAGGAGCGCCAGCGAGTGCAACGTCTGCGGGCAGAGGAACAGCTTGCAGAGCTTTCCGCACGAAGGCCTGTGGCGGAGGACGGGCGCATTCGAGGACGGATCTCGTTGGATCGGGGAGGAGGCTTGGTCCGTGGAACCAAGTGGAAGTGGCGGTTTTCGGGACTACTGATGCTTTCCTTGGACTGTAGGTCCAGGTTATTGGTGTGACGTTAAATTCTCCCGCCAATCTAGATTTGACGCATAGCAACTTGGGGACGGAAGAAGTGGTTCGTCCCACAAAGCTTGTAGTTTCGTGCCGCTCAGATTTCGGGTGTTGTGTTGATGAGTCAACGGCAGCAAGATACCTAAGACTTCAGCATGCTAGTTGCACCCCCCCCCCAGAATTTCTGCAACATCAACCAGTTGGAACTGAATCCCACCGAACTTTCCAGGAACAAGTTGGAACCATGCTGGAACTGTCTGAGCACCTCCCAACACAGCCCGCAGCCGGGACCTCGTGGGCCCCCCAGGAGTCGGGTCGGCGATCGACGCTGCGGCCCTACGAAGCTCAGCTGGGCAGGGCGGTGGGGTATGGTGTGGTATGTTGTATGTCACAAACGGAAGGGTCATGCGTCTGCGCAAGAGTTGAAGACAACCTATTCTACTAACATCGTGGAAGGTCCACACTCACTATGGGCTGCTGGGTTGTTGTAGATTTGAGTGAGGGGCAAGCCACACACGTCTGACAGGTTGCCGTTGTGATGATGATGACGACGATGATGACGAGATGATGATGATGATGATGATGATGATGATGATGATGATGATGATGGCGCGCGATTTCCTGGCACTTTTTGGGAGACATGCTTGTGTCCGGAATGTGAATGTTGCCCATTGTTGCAGAGGGCCATCCCCATGCGTACCCTGTACCGGGGACGCAACCTATGAAGCTGGCACTTGACCATCAATCGCGGACCTATGCAGCATGCGTTTCTTCGGAAGGATACCGCCGGCACGTGCCAGTTGGAAGACAAAAAGGATGCCAATGGTTCAACCAGCAACCCGTGAGCCATTGGTGGATTCCCTCAGCTCGGCGCAGCGACCGAGGAGTTTCCTGCAGTGTTGCGCAGTGACCGGGAACTCTCACCTCGCACACGTGGGACTCCACGTGATCCCACATCGCCGTGAGCAGAAAAGGAGTTTCCCACGTCAAACACACACACAGACAGATAGATAGATAGATAGATAGATAGAATAACCAACCGATGATTATGATGAATTAGTGACTGGTATGACCAATGTTCCTTTTCTGTTGGGGTGGCATTTGGAATTCGGCACCTGCCTGTGGCGGTCTGCCCGAGCCGCTCCGAGCACGTCCGGCTCAAGAAGGGGCCCATGCGGTTTTTCTTCAGAGAAACAGGACCAAAAGGACAAGGACTTCTGAAAGGATGTGCTGCTTCTGCACGGAAACGATGATCCGACAGGTATCTTCAGCGTTTGCGAAACGCACCATGAAATCGACTCACCTTAAGCCAAGAGGCCTGAGGGCCTGCACAGAAACCCGAAGGTCACAGGGACGGCGGTTGCGACGGATCGGGCCAACGCCATGCCGCTGGCTTCGTCCTTTCTGGGACATCCCGCCATGCTGATCAGTGGCGCTTCGGCCAAGAAGGATCATCGGCGAAGGGCCACAGCGAAAAACGCCTCGTTTCGCAGAATGCACGCCTGCTTTGCTGTGAAAGTCGATGGGTTTTCTAATGGGCCTTTGCTAGTCTGACTTCGCAGCTACTGCATCGAACTCAGCCATTCTTTTGTGTAATAGTTTGAATGGAACCTTTAAATTTGTGAGGGAAGGGCCCGCTCCTTTGTGAGGAGCTGTGCCTGGTGGCAAAGGAGGGCATCCCTCAAATGGAGACCTGCGAGGAGTCGGGCCGATCTGGGCCATCACATCTCCCCAAAGCCACAAAGGTTTTTCATTTACTCAATCTACGTCTGTCTGGTCCCTTAAAAGAGCCGAAAAAGTATCCGAATCGTCTTTCATTTGCTGCTCTGTTCAATCTGTGAAAGCTTGGACGTTGCACTTCGGTTGTTTGTGGTCTGGCCCTTGTGAGGAGCAGCGCCAGGTGACCCAGCCAGGTGTAAGGGTGAAGGGGTGGACGAAGGCGTACCGCCAGATAGTTCAGGACACTATGGTAGGTCAAGAGAACCTAACAAGCCGTAGGGGTGAGAGAGAGAGAGAGAGCTATGTCGCAGCAGAAAGCTATGTAGACCTAGGCAGTGATGGACTTGCAAGAGTCAATGAGCCTGTCTCAAAGCTGAAAAAGGCTCTTAGTTTTGCACCCAGAGGAGAACATTGACGTATATCGTCTTTGGAGATCAGGTGCTCCTGGCATTTTGGGGCTAGATTTTCAAGGGGCTACTGCAGCTACCTCAGGCTTGACCGGTTCTTGAAAGGCTTGGTCCACCTTCGACTTCCTCGCTGTCGTTGGGATTCCGGATCGGTGAAGTGGGAGAGAAGAGTCCCCATGGCCGTACCACCTGGCTGTATAAACATCTTAATGACATACGTTTCGCAGAGCATGCCGGATCGGAGGATGCGGTGCGCGCCGGCGATGGCCGCGAGATCTGGCATCTCTCGAAGGGGGCGCTGGTTGCCTTGGATGGGCGCTGCCTGCTACGCCAGGGCCGCAACTTGCGCTTGGGCAGCTGTGATGAGCAGCCGGGGCAGGTGGGGAGGGTAATGTGAGCCGTGCATTTGCGTTTGTTTGCCTAGTAGCAAGGACGCTACTAGTAACAAAGGATTGTTTGCTCAGTTCAATCTTCGGGCCTTGAAGCCCGGTTGCTTCAAGCATTTGCTGGACCGGCGATGGTTTGGCGAGGTTTGGGAGCTCTTGGGCACGGACCAATTGCAGCTATCTCCAGGTGGGGCGCGTGCGTTTGGTCTTTAACCGCCACCCACGCGATTGCGGAAGGTCGAGACGTCATGAGTTCCGGTCTGCATGTGTCGGGACGTGTGCTGGTTTGGCATGAAGGGCAAAGTGGGCGATGTGGGCGCATGAAGCACGCATGCCATCGCAAGGTGGCGTTCTCCTGAACTTGTCCGGGGGTCTTTTTCTTGATCAATGACGATTGCAGCATGAACTTGCAGCTGATGATTGGGTTCTTTGCTGCCCATGTCTGGCACACCTCATGAGTCAAGACTCGAAATCTCTTAGCCCAAAGCCTCGCAGGTGGGCTTTGCTTGACGGTCTCTGCAGAGCCTTCCGTGGATGTGGCCCAGAACCAAAGTGCGCATGCCAGCTCCAGACTTTTGGACATGGATTTGAGGAACATTATAGTGTGTGTTTTGCATGATGTTTTTTCTGTTTCCTTTGACCTCTTGATGCCCTTTCTTCTCTTCACATGGTGCCTCTACCTTAGCCTCATGATCATAAGAAACCCGCTCCCAACGGCACAAAAACCTGCTTGACTCGCGGCTTGGCCGTGAGTTGCCCGCGTGTCGGTGAGTCTGAGGCATTGATGCGTACCACACCGCGGCCCAAGCGGTGGATGGGAACGACTCCAGTTACTGGGCTGCGGACCCAGAGGCGGAGACGGCGATGTTTGAGGTGGCCTTCCCTGCTGCGAAGTTGAAGGCGGGCTTCGTTCACATGTCTTGAAGGACTTTTATAACCTGAAATCATTTTCGACATGAGTTCTTTCTTGAAGAAGTACTTGCTCGATGATTCCTGCCGGCGAACCCAAGCGTCTAAACCCAGGATGATGGGTAGGTTGGTGGCCCTTGTGATCCGCGAAACGTCAGATGTGAGGTTTTAGAGATCAACTGGGAGTCCGTGCCGGATTCCTTCAAGCTGCAAACTTCCATGGACGGCCTCCATTGGCGAGACGCCTATTCGGTGCACGAGAATCTGCTGCGTGCGCATCGTTCGCGGATCCACTTAAAGGGAGTGGAGGCGAACAGCGTCCGGCTGCAGGTGCATGGGTCGGATGGGATTGGCATCCGAGAGTTTAAGCTCTTCTCCTTGAAGCACTCGACTGGCCTAGAGAACTGTCAGAGTCCTGGAGTGGAAAGAGTCTATTTTCTTTCTATGTTTCATTTCTTTTTTTTGGATGCGTGTTTCTTGATTTAGTTCTTTGTTTGTACGTGTGTCTTGCTCATGAACCGATTTCGCTTCTCCGCGACTTGATTTGATTGCTTTGCCTTTTGATGTGGATTCTTGGGCCCAAACGTCTTCCCGGAAGAGGATCCCCCTTCCCTCTTCCATCAGCTGAGGACTCCAAAGATGGCCAGGGACAAGTGGTTCTTAAGCCGCTTTCCTTTGGACCGATGGGGGTTTTGTGGCAGGGGGTTGGATGCAAATTGCAGAAACATGCAGAACCCGATGATGCTTTCATCTACTCCACTCCTTCGATCCCCATTCAGCTTCCCACCGGTGATCGGTCGCCTCCGGTTCACGGTTGCTTTGGTAATAGTGTGGCAATTTCAGTTACACCAGCAACTAGCTAGTAACAAGGACGCTACTAGAAACAAGTGCTAGCTAGTTAGGCACTTAGAGTGGAGTAGTTCGTTGCTTCACGGTGACCGCTGAGTGCCTCCCCACCGAGGCAGCGTGGCCGAGTTCGACCCCACCGTGCGGCTTCGGACGCCGGCGCCGGTCAGCTCGAGCCACGGCGCGGGGGGTAGCGGGAAGACCGGGGGACCACCTGGGAGGGTGGTCTTAGCTGGGAGGAATGGGGGGTTGCTCAAGCAGGCGCAAGGGATTTTGAAGGGGGTTTTGGTGCAGGAATTTGCTGTAGCTTCTGTGACTCACGACTGAGCATTTTGGTTGGGTGTCGAGGCCTTTGACCTTTGCCGCTCAAGACGGATGACGGATGTTTCAGTTGGATGCCCACCGGTGGACGGATGGTGTTCAGTTGCATCGATGCCTCAGGAACGCTGTGACCGATGAGAGCTGGGTCGTGGATGGCCGACCGGGACAAAGACTGGCGCCCCGGGCAGCATCGTCGGGGCGCATGGGCACATGGGCATCAGGGAGTTTTGGACTTCAGGTAGTGTCACACATGGAACATGGGAGTGGTCTATACTACAGTCTATACTTGTAGGCCATACTAATGAATGGATGGTACCGGAACCGGGGCAGTGGGCTTTGTTCTGTATATCAGCCACCGTTGGGCAGGCCATTATACATCGCAGCCCTGTCAGCTTTTGTGTGTGTGAGCCAAAGCATCGCACGACGCCACACATTGAGCACCTTCGTTTCTCAGGTCGCCTCTTTTACGGATGCCCTCTCGCCTGACGAGCTGAGCCTCAGACTGAAATGGGACCAGATTCCACATGGCCCTCTCGTAGATATTCATAATGTGGCACCCCGAGAGGAAAACCCTGTCCCATCGTAATTGGACGACAGGACTCAACAGCGAACGCGGAGCAGACAACTTATATATATATAATATATATAGAGCCCGGCCCTTATAACTTAGATTGAAGAACCTGTTTATCATTCAAATCTACTTCTGGATGAGTGCGTTCGACCCGCCTGGAAAATCAGCTCCGCCGAGCTCAGAGAGATGGAAGCAGCACGCCATGATAAAGGCAGCCAACGATCGAGCTGCACCCAACAGGCTTACATCAAAGCAGTGAATTTGTTTGGTGACCGTTTTCTTTAGTCCATGAAACTCTTTGTATGTTGCTGCTTGTTTGTGCTATCGCGACCTCCGGCGCTGCTTGAGGAAGCCCTTGACACAGTTCCGGCAGCAGCACCGGCGCACCTTGGACGGCTTCCTGTGTGCGGCAGCCTTTGTGCAGGATGGTAATGTTTATACCAACTGTGTCTTCCCTGCAGCGTGGAGCGTTCCTGGACCTGCGGCGCGTACTGGAGCGTGGGCTTTAGAGCTTGTTTTTTTTCTTCGGGTGTGGGTTCTCAAGGGCAAGAAGGAATGGGCAAGCATGAGGAATGAGGTTGGTAAACCTCCCGGAGTGGTGCTCAGTGATGGTTTAGGCCAGGGCTGTCCTCCACACTTAACCCTATACCCATCATGGAGATATTTGATATCTCAAACATGAATGGCGGAGATCCAGCACACAGCCGGGACAAAGCTGACCAGAAAGTGTGAGGAACGAACCAGGCGTGCTTGGACAAAGCTGTGGGTTGTGGAAAGGAGACCTCAGGGACCTCATTTCGGAGAAGGGGACCTCAGGGGACCTTAGGGGACCACAAAGATCAATGCTGAGGCACGGATGCTCCCACGCCTGAAGGAGTCCTGGCCTCAGGAAGCTCTGCCAGGGGGCGGCGAATCACAGTTAATCACAGTTTGCCACTACATCAGAGAGAGAGAGAGAGAGATACACATCATACATGCAGCCATGCAGTCAGTCAGCAAACATTCAATTTGACCACCTGCCACTTGGGGCAACCATCAGTACTGGGCCTACCCCCGGTTGGAATCCTCTTTTTGTGCTCCTGTCAGCTCTCCAGGGCTCGGGTCGCGAGTGGTGCTACTTGGACCCTCAGCTGCAGCAGGACTTTGGCTCTCCCAGTTGGGGCTACTGCGCTCCAGTGGTGGACTACGATGTGCCTTGGAGGGGGTGGTGGCGAGGCCTGAAGCATGTGTAAAACTGGTAGAGGCGAGCCTAGGGCGACAATCATCGGCCCCAAGAGGCTTCAACAAATATCGGCAAAGGAGCTTGCCTTTCGACCTTTCGATTTGGATACGCAGTAGGCGGGGCTTCTCAGGAACTGCTTTCATGCCAAGTGACCTTTAGGAGGCTTGTTGTCATGGATTCCTGGCTGTGAGTCCACTCTGGATTCCTGGCTTGGCACCTGCCGTGTTTCGTGTGTTGAGGGGCGTTCCAGCAAGGTTGATGTGCATAAAACGTATGCAATTCCTGTTGCAGGCGTTTGGTTTGCATTTCTGTCTCACCTACTTGGCGGCTGAAGATGCTAGGGCGGCTGAGTGTTTCCTGTGGTAAGCAGGAGGGAAAACACACATGATGGGCCAAACCGTCCAAACCCTTTCCGTCGTACCTGACAGTGACAGACACACTTCTGGCCTTTCGAGTGAGGCACTGCGCCGCCAATGAGATGCCCCTGTGGAAAAAGGTTCCAAGTGACTCTTGCTGATGTGAAGGGCTGGACGGGCTGGACTCATGTGAAGGGGCTTAGAATGGCGTATTTTCTAAATTGGAATTGCTTCACCCCACCCTCCCGTTTTTCTGCTGGAACGACACAATCCTCCCGAGGTTGGAGGATTTCTGCCGCTGGTGGGCGCGGCGGCATCAAGGCGCCAGCCCAGCGACGGGCCGGAGGTGTTCCGATGGTTTCACCCTGATGAAAGGCGGGTGGCGGTGTTCATAGGTGTTCCAGGACAGTCCAGGTAGTCCCGTGCCACGCACCTCTGGCAAAGTCACATGGCAACTAGTTCTCTCATGGTGTCACCTTCACCTTCTCTCACACTTAGGAAGGACTGGTAGTTTTGGAGTTCCAACACGTCCGCGGGACACATCCGCTGTGCAGGACGGGATGCCAAGAGCTTGGAGGAGATTTGGCCGGCCTTCGAGGAGGTTTCACCACGCCAGCTTCGAGTGATTCGGAGTCCACTGGACTTTTGGACTAGGTGCTTCGAGATGGACGGGTGGTTCGCAGTGGAATCTCTCGATTTGAGTGCAACAAGGCCTGACAAAGCCTCCCAACTGGGATGAGATTCGACCATCGCGGAAGCACTTACAGCTGTTTATGCTCAGCAGTGCTTCGGTTGCCATCCATGGGCGCAAGAGGGCCCCTCAGATCCCTCAGGCCCTTGTCACGATGCGAAACACCGTGCGCTGCAGTGGAATGATCCAAATGGAGAACCGCAACAACACTTGCAAACATGTCCAATGATGGCACCCTCCAGCTACTTCCCTTTCAACATTTTCCAAGAAAGCATCCCCAACCTGCACACGCTCCCACAACTCTCCTCAACTATCAAGTCAAGCCAAAGCCTCGGATGGCGATCTTAAGCAATCTCAAGATATTGCTTGCTACAACTTTTTTCCGCCATTGGCACTCCGTGATGTTTGCCTTGTGCCCTCGTGATCATGCAGCTCGGCCTGTAGGGTGCTCACTAGCACCCGCACTGCTTGGTGGATGAAGCGCCGTGCATGATGGTAGGACAAGTAGAGCGAAGCATCATGATCGAGACATGTTGTTGAAAATTTGCTGCGGGCCACTTGTCACACTCAACATGTCCCACCATCATAGTCACCTGCCACTACCACGTTGATTGAATCATCTCGATCAACTGGAAGACGATCCGGGAGGGTTCTAGCTTCTTCATGCTTCCTCCGGTATTGGTGTTACACATCCCTGCACATGGTCCCCATAGCAATCGGATCCTCTACAACCATTTGCCACCGGGTGTTTTCTTCTAACGTGGTGCAAGCCAGTATCTCAAGAAGCATTTAAGAGAAGATTGAGAATGACATCTCCACCAAATTCCTGGACCATTTTTTCGGGCTGCTGCTTCTAGCTTGGCTTCGATCTTATGAGATTCTCTTTTGGTCTGAGCCGCATCGGTGTTAGGATGCAGATATATGCAGATCTGAAGAGACCAGAGATCTGCAGAGATCTGCAAGCTCCGTCCGTCCCTGTTCCCAAACCAACCCGCGCCGTGCAGCTCGCGCAGCTCGCGCCGGCCGCGTCCGAGGTGACCAGGCCATGTTAGGTCGCAGCGGCCGACGGAGCCTGCCGGTGCTGAAGGGCCGCGGCATCGAAGCGGCGCCCGAGCCGTCGAGGGATGCGCTGCCACAAGGTGGGGAGCGACACGGGTCGAGTGGAATCCGAAGAATCCGGATGGGTGGGGTGGGTGGGTGAGGTGGGTTAGGGGGTTGGATTGAGGCCACAATATCTCAATATATTGCAATTGCAATGTGAGCTTTTTCAGGGGGGTTTGGTTTGGCATTGCTTATTTGCACATGTGGACTGCTGACATAGGGTGGTGTAGGTAACCGCCACCTGCTTCAAAAAGAACAGCACCTGCTATCACTGCATCCAATCCAGAGACGCACTGCCATCCCTCACCGCATCTGTTGCTCTCTCTCACCTGTCGATCCAGGTTGGATCCGCGTGGAGTCGCGCTCTAAGCCGGGCACCTTCTACTATGCGCACCCGGCCACGAAGCGCACCCAGATGGAGCGTCCGGTGGACCCCCACCGCGCGCGGTCCACTGGAGCCAGTGGAGCTGCACCGGTGGAGAAGCCGAAGGCGGAGCCGGTGGAGGAGGTGGAGGACGTGGAGACGGCGGAGGAGAAGCGGAAGCGAGAGGAGGCACGGAAGGCAGAAGAGAAGGCTAGAGAAGAGGAGGAAGAGAGGGAAAGGCCTGGAATCCGGTTTTGTTGTAAATTAAGAACCCCACTTGGAATAATCATGGAAGTGCATGGCCCCTCTGATGACCATTTCAGACTACAAACAGGTGGTTTTCTACTTCCATGTTAGTGACTTGGAGTGTATAAATTCCACGTTTTCCTCACTCAGATTCTTTTCCCCTAGATTTTTTTGGTGGATGAGAAAGACCTGGATTGTCATGGTGGGTTGCTTCGGGTGGATGCTTCGATCGTTCGTGTTGTTTTGTTTTTTTTGTGTGCTTGAGTCTGCGGACCCTACGGGCTGGCTTCAGGCAAGAAGTGTTAATGAGAGCGCGGCAGAGAAGAGCCCAGGAAAGGTTGGAGGAAGAGAAACGTCGCAAAGAAGAGGAGGAGCAGGAAGAAGAGGAACGGCAGAAGTTAGCTGAAAGAAGAAGAGAGAAGAAACAGAAGCAGGAAGAGGAGAAGAGAGAGTCAGAGAGGCTTCAAAAGGAGGCCGAGGAAAAACGGCACAAGGAGATGGAGGAGCTTAACAAAGCCTTGGATCAAGCGACTCCAACGATTCCAGTTTCAGTGGGCCGACGCAGTGATGGTACTAGGCACAGTGGGGCCAAATGGAAGAAAGAAGCCTCAGACGAGGAGGAAGAGGTCACGCAAGAAGACCTGGAGAAATGGAAAGAAGATGAGGAGTGGGCCCCTATCACCACATTGATCCGGGACCAATTCATATAATTCATCATAGATCCCCGCGCATGGTCACGTCTACATCATACCTTTGACTCGAGCGTCCTTTGAGGAGAGAAGGGAGCGTGAAGAGGTGGAAGCCAAGCGCAGGAAGATTGAAGAGGAGGAACGTCGCCTCTTGGAGCGGTGAAATAGAGATGAATTGGTAGAGAAAGAGGTGCTCACTTGTTTTCAAGATGCCCCTTTTCTCCAGCACCTTGCCTGGCTGCGCATCGTGGCGCGCTTTCGCGCTGTCGGAGCCCTTTTCCCACCTAGTCCATCCGAGGAAAGCGCGAAGCGGAGTTGGCCGAACAGCGAAAGAAGGCGGAGTTCGCGGCGGCGGTGGAGCGTGCGCGGCAGATGAAGATCGCACCTCGGAGTCGGTGGCCATTCTATGCGTGGCGTGCACCAGGTGATGTGGTTGGGGAAATGAATTCATAGGTGGTAGGGCCGGCTCTCTATAGACAAAGGGCATATGTAGAACATAGGAGGCTCCTCAGTGATCAGGAACGGCGCAATGTCTGAAGCTTTGATCCTGAAGCTTTGATCCGTGATTTCTTCAATTCTACTATTCTCTGGCCTTTAGGTTTCTCAAGCTGATCAATCGTCCACAGGCGAACCACATCAGGAAAAATTCCCTCCAGCCAAGGAATCGGACCGGCAGAAGCAGGAGGAACTTCGAAAGGAGACCAAAGAGGCTCGAAAATCCTCCAGCTCCTCCCCTTCGCCACCACGTGTGCGGGACCCGCAGCAGCCAGCGCAGCCAGGGCAGCCGGCGGGGCAGCCGGCGGGGCAGCCGGGGCAGCCGGGGCAGCCGGCGGGGCAGCCGGGGCAGCCTGCGCCCATGGCTCCTGTGGTGTTTGCGCCACCGGCAGCACCGGTGGAGGCTCCAAGTTTGCAGCAAGCCTTTCTAATGCCACCAAAGGTGGTGCCTCCTCCTCCACCGCCCAAGCCAGCACCAACCCCTCCCACCTTGGCCAACCTCTTGAGCGGTGCAGTGGCAAAGCCAGACTTTGGCTCACTGCTGAAGAACCCAAAGCCACCCGAAGCTGCCGCTAATGCGCCATCCAATGGTCAGGATACAGGCCCACAGACTGGCACCATTCTCTGGTACAATGGGCGCCGAAAATGTGGCCTTTTGTTGGCAGACCGAGATCAGCGACAGCTGAGACCCTAAGCTTGAGCAGTCGGGGTCTCGGGGAGTGCTGTGGGGTGTCGGTGCTGTGGCGTGTCGGGTCTTTGGTGCTGTGCGTGCTGAACATTATTAGGAAGAAGAACAGGTTCTTGATTCTTATGCCTGGGTCAAGTCCCGTTGTGGTAGAAAAGACGGGCAACAGCTCAAACATTGAGATAAGGTCAGGTCCTTTTTCTCAGTCGCTTCCTTTCTGCCGGATGTCTCATTCTTTCTGCCGGACGTCATTGACTGCAGCCAAGGCATCAGTGGCCTAGCAGTGAATACCGGACATCTGGCACCACCGGTCCCGGCGGGGTTGATGCATGGAACCCGGGTCAGCTCCTCGTTGCAGGGCTCGCGGCGAGAGAGGCGGTTTTGGCTCAAGGCATGAAGTAACCCCGTCCATCTCAAGCAGCGACCCACACAGCGCACCCTCCAAAGTAGGAATTCTAGACTTGATCATCGGAAAGGACCAGGTATCTAGGAATTCTTCAATGTCCACGTACTCACTTTGCATATTTTTTGGGCTTTTTGCGCCCACCAACCGCCGTGGCCCTTCTCAGGCTACCTCCTAGACCTGGCCCGGCCCGGTTCCGCCGGCTCCCCGGCCAACGTGCGGCCCCTGCCGCATCAAAGTGGGCTCAGCTGTGGCGGGGATAGCCAGATGGGGCCGCGCCTCGCCAACGAGGACCGGACCATCGCCACAGACTTGCAGGCGCGAAGGGGTTCCTTGTGGCGAGGGCGAAAGGAACGAAGGATTGCGAAGTGACATGTTTCTGTGGGGATTTCCATGTCTTTTTCTTTGGGGGGTGGTGATGCCGCAAGGAAAAACAAAGCTCATTTGCTCACTGAGAACACACAGATGTACGCTGTAAACCAACTCTGACTTATTCTGGTAGCTGTGTCCCCCCACAGTGCCGACTCCCATTTGTTGTTGTTGCTACATTTGTCCCAGAAACGACTACGACTGCGTCAGCAACAATCAGATCCAGCGCACTTGAGGACAGTCTGGGCCATATGGTCGGCATCTTCGACGGTCACCGTGGCACCTTCTGTGCAGATTACCTGTCACAAGAAGTGCCGAAGATGATCGTGCAAGGCACGGGCTTTCGATTGTTTCCTTGGCACGTGATAGCAGGGTGGACATGGACAAGTCCATCAGCTTCAATCTAAATCCAACGTGTCAAGATTGGCAAATGTCCAAAGACCCCAAGAGTTCAATGCAGCACCAACACAAGAGGCCGCATGGGCATACCCGCCCTTCCACGTCCCAACTTGCCCAACAAAGAACCGAACTGGCAGGCACCACGGCAATATAGTGTGATGCCAGGTGGCACAAACTCCTCTTATTTGGACACTTCATACGTGGGGATCATTAGCAGATATTAGCAGCCTCTCACGGGCTCTTTTTCTTTAAGTTAAGCCAGTTAAGCCTGACAAGATTGCCCTTGCTTGACCGCATGGATTCCGGGGTGGCCAGGTGTCCGCGAAGCCTTTTCGCAGCGTTTGAAGGGGGCATCACTGGACATGTTAAGCGCAGCTGAAGAGGCGGAGGTGATCAAGTTGGGGATCATCAGAGGCAGGGCATGTCATGTGGGCTGGTGGGTTGAGAGGCCCGGCCCCATGTGGCTTAAGCGATGAGTGGCGGAACCAGCGCCATAATGGCAACCGACAGAGAAACCGATCTTATCCGATCTGGTTCGTTTGCCTCCAACAAGGACTGGTGGCTTCAGATGTTCATTTGTTACGCCCAAGTCAAGTCCTTTACTGTAAATTCATTTGACACTAGGATCGTAGTCACGGTTGGGCCCGGTGTGCTGCCTTTGGGAGGTCTGGAAATGACGGATCAGAATTTCTTGAACCTGGCGCAGCAATACGGCTTCAAAGACGGTGCATCTGCGCTGATTGCGGTCGTGATGTGCCCTGGTTGCGGCGTTTAGGGGACATCCGGCGCGCCCCAGAACGCGCGCCATCGACACGTGGCGTCGGCGTCCGAGGCACGGCTTCCAGGAGCCCCATGGCCGCACGGTGCCCACAGCACCTGGAGGCACTTCCTGGAGTGCCACGGAGTCTTTCACGTGTTCTTTGTTTGGTCAAGAAGGAGCCTCCTTTGAACAAGGCTAACGGCTAACGTCCAAATAACACATTGGTGTTGGGCACTTCAGCACTTGTGGCAAGACATCACCAGTGGCACTGGTGAAACTCGTGTTGCAACATTTGCGTTTTGAAATTGTGTGCAATCTGAATTGTGGGACCATAAAGTCCTATCTCAGCAAAGCCCAAGCAAACAGACCTGGACCACGCAACTCATGTGCGCTCTTTTGTCTTTTTCTTTGGCAGCCAAGCTCCTCACTCATGTGCGTTTTAGGCCGCCTGGACACACCTACGAGAGAATGGTCGGTAACATCCTGTCTCATTTGCTAAAGCTGATTTCCATGAATTTTTTCCTATCCATATGGTCCTTTCTCATCTGTAGGTCCCATTTCAAAAAACGCCCTTAAAGTTATTATCTCCCTCCTGCCGGTGGTAGTATATTGTGTATATACATATATATATATGCCATCACATCTCTCGCCCCCCTCGCTGACCAACCTGAACCACAGCTTCCGGCAGGTCAGGCCAAACTCTTCGCAGCCTGGTCGGGCACTGGGCACATGCTCCTCTTGCGGGGGCGGCAAGTCCTGCGGTGTACCGAGGAGAGACAGTGCGTGCTGGAGATACGAGAGTGGACGAAGGGACAGAAGAGATTTGGACAACTCGAAGGGGAGGGAATAGCATCGAATAGCATTGAATATTGAATATCAAACAATTATTATCAAGTTCTTGATCGATCTTGATTTTGTTTTGGCCCATTGAGGGAATATGACACATTCGTCTGTCTGTTTGAAGGTGACTCCTTGTTTTTATTTTTGTGGGTCAGGCACGGTCAAACACTTGATTAGAATCAGAAGTCTTCCCCCATCTCACTGTGGAAGTGGGGCCGTTCGAAGCACCGGTGCCCCTGCACCGTGCTGACGGCGGGACGCCGGTGCCAGGACCACGTGTGCGACCGAGCAGAGGAGCGACATCGCTTGTCAACCGCTGGAGGTCAACTGGTGCAGGCCGGGGAGCGAGCATCGGCGGAAGAGGCGATCATGGGCGGCACGTGACGCGACCTGTTTGGTGTTGTCCTTTTGTGGTGGACCCTGATGTTCAAGAAAAAATCATGAAAGTTTCTGCGGTTTCCTTCCATCGATGGACGGAGGAATTGTAGGTCAGCAGAGGGGTGTGCTGCAGCGAATGTGCTGCTCCAGGACCTGCGGGGCGTTTGGTGGCTGGGTCGCCCCGGCAATCCCGAGCTCACCTGGGCACGGCAGCAATGCTATGAGGATGTGGATCCTCGGCTTCTCGAGCAGCCGAACCGGCAGGGAGGTGTCTCCCTTTCGGACTTCCAGAGGCTCTTGGTAAGGGCCTAGGGCCTAGGGTATGTTAAGTTAGGGGGACTTCTCGGCAGAGCTAGGTGTCCCTCTGATTCTGTCTGACCTTTGTGAGACTGATGGGGGGCGTTTGTGAGATGCATATTACTACTGAACACGTTTCACGAACCTGTGCGAGTACCGGGATGCTCTCAAACTATGGGTGGTGGAGGACGCTCACCCATCAGCAGCAAAAGTGGTGGACAAGATCTCTACAACAATGCTGCTGTCGCAATCGACCCTTTTACAATTGCTGGGCCATATTGTGTGTCTGAAGTGCCTTCAACATCTGCAACGGTTGATTACATTTGCAAAAGACTCACCGTTAAAATTCCATGTTCTAGAATGCTTCAATCCCTGGGGCTCACATCAAAACGATACTCCGCGACAGTGGAAACCATAGGGGGCGGGGGCACCAATTGGACGATGCAATAGCCGCACATACTCAATTTGCGGGTTGGGACCGGCTGAAACGCATCGTCCGGTGATGTGAAGCCAAAAGCTGCCTCGAGGCTGGGCCAAAGAACTTCCTGGCTGCTTCAAGGGGCTTTGGGGCACCTCGGAGTGTGCGGTTTGGTTGTGTGGGACATTTGAGCATCTTGCTTGGGGTTGCTTTGAGCATCTTGAGCCCCAGGTGGGGAACTGCAAATTGCGCAGGGCGCTACTTTATCAGTGATTGGATTCACTGGCCATGCGAATCCATGCGATGAGGTTCCTCAGTAGGTTTCAGCATGGACGCATGGCATCCCATGTTCCACCAGCTTACTGAGAGTCAACAGATCTTGTAATCGATTTTCACTGAGGATCTTCTGCTGAAAGGCCCACCGTATCCAGCGACTTGCTTGCAAATACTTACGTCGTAAGCGCTTCTCGTCCAACACCCGCTGGCCTGGTGCTTGATGCGGGGTTTGTTTCTTATCGGTTTTTCTTCCTTTAGCCAGCCAAAGTTCCGCTTGTCAGAAGGAGATTCCAACATGAAGACAGTCCTCGGTTCAGAACATAAATCCGTAAAATAAGAGGAGCACTGTTTTCTGTTTGATGAGGTTTTATGTATTTGGACCATGGCCCTTGACCACCAACACCTCCCACCCATTGCAGCCCTGGGTGAGGTCTTCTCAGCCAGCCCAGAGGTTCAGGCCCCGATTTCGTTGACGAGTCGTGCGTGTGTTGTCTTTTTTTCATTTGGAGGCCTCGGGTCTATGTAGGGACTGGAGCATATGCGGAAATGATCTCAAATCCAACATGAACCTGGAACATGGCCTTCTGAAAATAATGGAGCCGGGGCAGCCGGGGCAACATGCCATCCAAAATTAAAATAAATACCTACCTGTCAGTCATCAGGAATTCATTTAGGGTGGTGGTGGACGGTGCTTTGCCACATGATTCACTTCATGGGGTTTGGTGAATCCAGCCGTCCTCATCGTCCTCATCCATGGTCTTCAACATGATGGACCGTAGTATGCCATAGAATCAAGATGGTTACCCGGTTACCCTCCCCACCACACCCGAAACGAAACCACTTCATGGAGAGGTTCACCAATTCTTCACACACGTTTTTGCATTACATTACAGTTTTATCCTGACATCCTTTTTCTTCCCCAACCCTCTGGGTTTTCGGCCGCAACGGCCGCGGACACGCCGGGCCGGCCGCAGGTCATCGACTTGCTGCCCGAGGACTGGGCCGTCGTGGTGGCCACGCGCGGCGTCTTCGCAGCGGCTCGGAGGGAGCGTCGACCGGGCCGGAGACAACGGGAGCGTCTTCGGGTTGGCGAGGGACGGCGAGCTCGGTGTGGGGAAAAGCGGAAGAATCGTTGGTGAAGAGCAAAGAATGTCCTTTGACTGTTCGAGACCTGATGGTGTTTACGAAATTCTTCATTGATCTAGCATTTTAAGTTATATGTGCTCTTTATTTATTTATCTTTGTATGGCCACATATTTTAATCTATAATCTTGTAATCTTAATATCAATTTAATTCTTTTTATAAAACCCTATATGCTGTAGCTCCTTTATTTTAATATTAGGTTTTTAAGATTTCAACCTCCTATCTCTCCCCTTTTTTGGAACCTTTAAAATACAGCATTAATATCATGATTGCGAATTATTTTGGGAGCAATAAACCCTGGAAAATATATGAATTGAATTTCCAGTCATTGAATCTTTCAATGTTTAAAATATATTATTCTTTCTTATTTCTATCTTATGGGTGCCCACCCTTATTATTATTCTTTATTGTTCATGAAGTAATTCTCATTTATAATCCAATATCCTGATACTTTCGTATAGTCTATTTTCATGAAGGTTTTTATTAAATGATATCTTCTTTATTATTTATTCTCTCCATAGGTTAACCCACGTATCTTTAAATTATATCAGACATTACATTTTTCTTATCTTTTATTTCCCTAAGAAGCGAGGTTAGCAATCTATTGAGAAGTTGTAAAATCTTAGAGTTGTATGTTTTTTTGGGGTGCAGTACTGTTGTGAACAATCCACCGGCCCGCCGGCTTGACGATTTCAATCGCTGAGAGGTGAGATGATTTCAGTAGAAGTTCATCCACTTGACCTGTCGACTTGTCGACCCGTCTTGGAGTCTTTGGTGGATGTTGTGAGATGCACCCCTCCCCTTCTTGGCGGACTTCAGGAAAGAAAGGTATTGGGGAAAGAAAATCAGTGCCCACACGTTTCCCTCAGGTCTTGAGTGATCAGGATGTGGCCAATGCCTGCTGGGATGCTGGCCCGCAACCAGTGGATTTGGGTGGATCAGGGTGGATCATGTGGCGCTTGTATTAGAAAAACAGGAAGCTGTCCATCCAAGCTCTGGGCCTGGGTTTGACCAACCCACCACGGCCAGAGGCAGCACCAGAGGCAGCGCCTCGTAACCATGCTGAGGATGTCATGGCGCAGCAGGGCGCCGGGCCGCAGGAAGCTGCCCAAACGGTGACCCAACGCGCGCTGCAGATGCTGAGCTTGAAGGGCAGATGAGAGAGGGAGTCGGGACCCTGCAGGTGGGTAGGCCCCTGTTTTTGGGATTGGTTGCTTTTTTTGAGTGGGGCATGAAGGGACCCTGGCAGAAATGTCGACAACCAATCGAGCAGTTTGCTTGGTGGATCCTTTTGGCGTCGAGTGTTTGCCAAACGGCTGTTTTCCACAGAGGCGTGAGACAGAAAAGATCGCACAGTCTCTGGATGCCCGGTACTGTGACCTCCATGTTGCCCCGTGGCTCCTTCTTCTTCTTCTTCTCCTTGTCGGAAGCCATGCGCTGTTCTCAAAACCATCCCAAACCTCGTGGTTTCCCCACGAAACCTTGCCAAGGCTGGGTGCCAAAACGAACCTCACGTGCATCGTGATGAAGCTGGGTTGGTCGAAGCCACCCTTGTAGGCGACATCAACGTTCGCATGTTAAGAATTGACATTCTTCCTTCCGAGTGTTTGAGAGCACTGCTTCAAAGCCACATTTTTTGATGCCAACTTCTAGTGGGAGCAAGCGAACAAACTAATGTCCATTTATCTATATATGACATTCTATGACCATTCCAGTAATGACTGCTGACTTTTTTGCAGTGTAAGTCTCATAAGTGGCTGATGACATGACATGTTGGAATAGTATGCCGCGTATGCCTGCCGCCAGGTCGAGCCGCCGTCTCACCCCCGAGGGGGGGCGATGTCGCTGTCCGCATTCGTTTCCAAAAGACTGCGGAAGCTGCGATGTCTACTTGGTTCGATGGAAAGGGCAGATTCTTACTTTATACTGTAATATGTATCTATAATAATCTATATATGATTTTCTCATGGGTTTCGCTGTTCTTGGCTTAAAAAAGCTTTTTCGATTTGGAGCTGACATTGGATGATGAGAATCAATCATGATGACCAATTTTTGATCACCTTGAAAGACCCCTCGATGCACAGGCTGGAGTTTGCATGGTAATTCAGGAACTTTCAAGCAGCCAGAGGTTGTTCTGGCTTAGGAGTGTTTGGATACAGAACTCTTCAGGCTTCTTTCCTGGTGGTTCGGATGGTGAAGACGCCGGTGGAGACGCCACATGTTTCAGAGAAATGGTGGCAATTCCTTGTTGCAGGTTTTGGCTGTCGATGGGTTTGCACGTATATCGGCGTCTCTGTGTGAACTTCAGGAACTCAAGCAACCCCGTAGATCGATTCCAAGGCCGATTGAACAGTCGGGCATTGGATCTCGGCAGACCTGACCGATGATAACTCAACCTTCTCCAAATCAGTCACCCCTGCAGCACCACCTCGTGGAGGGACATTAAGAGGGTGTTCTTACGTGTTCTTTCAGTGACCTACCGTACATAATTAACACGTTTTTGGTTGCCACAGTTTGGTTTGTGTTTGTCCCAACGTTGGGACCCCCCAGGCAGCATGGGGCATTCACAGCATTCTCTTTCCTCAGGCTTCCTACTTTGAGTGGTCCTTCCCTCTCCCTCTCCCGACCTGGACAGCCATTCCGGGGCCTCGTGCCATGGGAACATGGCACTGCCCGAGCTACCGGAGGCCTTGTCTTTCGGTATCGGCGAGCCAACGATGAGTCAACTGATGAGTTTTGGGCCATGAGTGGATTTTTTACTGGAGGCCCTGGTGCACCCCACCACATGGATACGAACCAGAATGTGGCCAAAGTCTCGAAAACAATCGAAGACCCGGGGGCTTGCAGTCTTCGGTTACCTCTCATCACGTTGTATCACCACTGAACGCTCTCGGGCGCCCAACGGATTCACTGCTTCACTGCTTCTTAGCTTCAAGCTTCAGCTCCAAAAGATCCACCCAAACCCCCGTGGAGTTCGGGACTTCAGCTGTCTCACCGATCGAACCTGAACTCCCTGAACTTCAGCGGCTGTCCTCGGTTGCTCCTTGTTCGGCTGTCCTCGGTCGCACCAAAACAACAACGAACGGCCGAGACGTTCGGTCGCCAGGGCTTGGACCCCTTGCTCCTGGAGGCGGAGCTTGAGGAGCGCCTGCGGCAGCACGAGGTGCAACGTCTCGTGCACGCTGGGGATGACAGCGCAGCACAGCAGCAGATGCGGGTGCCGGGAAAGGAGATTCTGAACCGGGGCGGGTGGGGAAGGGCTGGGAAGAAGAGGGTCGTGATTATTGTGTGAGTCTTGGTGAGAGATGGGAAGTGAGAGGGCGGCTCCTTTTTAGGATTTCAAGGGGTGCCGTCAAACACGCCTGAGGTTTTGACTGCCGTCTGGCGCACGTGTAGCCACTTCAATCGAGAACGCTCAATGATGCTCCCGTGTCGCGCGCCGGCAGGAGGGTGAAAAGCAAAGCTTCGCCTCCTTGGCAAACCAAGCTTATCGATCGATGATGAAGATGTTGGAGAGCTCCAACTTTCCTGATGCACCGCGGGTAGATGTCCTCATGAGGACTGGTCCTGCCTTCGTGGTGGACTGGAGGTCTTGAAGCGCGTGCATTTTGATGTCACCTGAGCTACATGCCAAAATGGATACATAGGTCGTCTGGAGAGACCTGCAGTTCCACCGGCCAAGCTTTCGCACCCCCTCAGCAGCCTCAGGATCAATGCCATCTTCATGTTCTTGGCCACCTGCGTATGTTGGAGCCTGCCAGAGCCAGACGAGCGATTAGAGGAAGTCCTCTCATGGCTCATGGGGGCACAAGGCCTACAAGATGTCATCAAAGAGTGGCATGCCGATTGCAAACTCCGCAAGGGGAGCGTCTTGGATTCCATATGATTCCATGAATCATGAATCGTGGAGACGGGGTGGAGAAAAAGAACGGCTGTAAGGCTGTATGGGTTAGTCATATGAATGTTGAGGTCACTATGTTTGTGTCAATGGGCAGTTCAGCCAGTGACTATGCGAGAATTGCATGTCCAGTGACTATGCGTCTATAGTTCAGGCCAAGATAGGCAAAAACAACTTCAATGCCTCGGATGGATGATGTGAGTGCGGGGGCCGGTCATGGTGTGAGGTTCCACTCTCCAGTTTCCTGTTTAATGGCAGAACTTGGCAGAACATTCCTGGCCGTTCTGATCACCGCTCTGTCAACGGCCGAGGGGATATGTCAGCAGATGGCAAAGTCCGATTGCAGGCTGCTCGGCCCACACCCACGGTTTCGGCATTTTTCAAGGGTTTCCGCCAGGCTGGTATGTGCCCTCAGGTTTCACCTGGCCCCCAACGCATCCATTTCGGATTTGTGGATCTTGCAGACGGCATCGTTTCGCTTTTTGATTTGGGTTGCCCTCATGATGATGCCTATGTGAAATTTCTGGGCTTGGGAAGGGCCGCACAGGTTTCTGCCGATCATACGTAGCTAAAGTCTGCAATCATCACCTGATGAGGGAAGCCTTTCTCTGCATAAACCTTCCAAGGCTGCCTTCGATGCCTTGTTGGAGGTTGCCCAACAGATGTCCCAAAACGCGTGGCTTGGTGGACGATGGGCACGCACGAGAACCATGGGGTGGCCAGGGGTTTGGGGATTTGAGGCCGCTTGTGGCTCGAGGGCATGGTGTCAATGGTGTCACTCCATCTCATCTCGTCATCTCACTTGGAAGGCGTTGAAATCACCAATCCAAAGGCTGCTGATGTGCACGTCGATCTCAACGAGACCTAGACAAGTAGCCAGATTTTTCGACGAATGCTTTTGTGCTGTGTTTTCCTGTGCCAATTCACAAGTTAAAGGTTACGTAAACTATTTCAAAACTAATTCTAAGTACAGTATAGCGGGACCTTCCAAAGCCGCATTTTTTTTACAGTGGCGCAAGTTTGGGGGTTTCACTCACACACCAGTTCAGGGCCTATGTGGGTACATTTCTATTGTTCCCTATGTGTGTTTGCTTCAAATTGGTCTTGGGAGTCTTGGCCTGGTTGCAGCTAGAGAGGTGGTTGGGGGAGAGAGGCAGCCTTTAACGCATCTGCCATGAGACGTGCGAAAGACATTCGCTCTGAGGATCGTGGAGCCGGACGTGGCGGATCCACTTCGCCCAGCGCCAGGCGGGTCCAGCTAGGACGGTGAAGCCAGACAGTCCACGACCTGTGCAGGAAAGGCGGACAGTCATCGAGAATCCGCGGAGACATAACATGAATGCAGGAAAAGGGCATGGAAAGGGGGGGAGCAAGGGGGGCATGGTCCACAGCCAAAAACGGAGGATCTTTGTCTCCTTTGGCCTTAGCCGGATCTTTCTCTAGGATCTAGCCACTAATGTCTCAACACTTCCGATCAAGATCACCATTCGGCCTGAGCAGTCAGGGGACCCTCGGAAGCTGGTGGCGCTCTTCGCGAAGCCACGCCTCAAGGAGGCGGGGCAGTCCGGTGAAACGGGGGATGTTTGCTTCTTAAGCAGACCCAACATGAACAGTGAACATGAACCCCAGGTTCTGGGTTACAGTATGACCATGTATGACCCAATATATATTATTATATATTTGTTTATTCAATGTTTATCTCGAGAGACCCTAATGACCCAACAGGCTTTCCTTTTTTGTGCGAAACCTCCGCACCGTCTCGGTGCCGGTGCGGTGCTCGCACCGAGGTGACGGTGCAATTTGCCATGGAAAAAAAAGAACAGTATAGGCGGTATAAGTCCCTTTGTTGGGAGCTGCATCGTTGGTGTTCTTCAATCTCAGTGCGTTTCTTTTTTTGGGGGGTACGCAAGACAGCGACTTCATCGTCATATCCTCACCTGTTTGATCGCAGTGTTGGATGCCTGGGTCACCCCAGACCTGATGAGCGTGCACTGGGTCACCGATGTGCAGGCAGATGTTCCTTCGGACCTTTTTGGCCCCTTGGCAGTGAAGCAGCGCCATTATGACACTCCCGCCAGCTGATTGACGTTCCAAGTGTAACCGTGTAACCCAACCATCAAGATCTCTTAAGGCGCTTTTTGGCTCACAAACCGCTCCATTCCCCGATCCACTTGACCCGTCCCTTGCGACCGCCTCGCGCGCCTGAGGCGCGCCCCAAGCGACCGGTGCACTGCTGCAGTTCTCCCTGCAGGGCTGTACGGCCATGTTGGCAGAGCTCCGTGCAGCCTACGCGGAGCCAGACTTTCACCGAGAGTGCGCCGATGGGGGGTCTCACCCGGTCGGACCAAGTGGATTAGAACACCCGGGCCATAGAGGGCCTTCGATTCGTGTTGGTTGGTGGGGAATGTGGGGAATGTGACAGACGAACTGTTTGCCACAGAAGGTGGAAGAGAACTGTCTCAGCGCATGGCTGTGCCCAGCTGGCTCACACAAGCAAGAGGACCAAGGTCAACTTGTGTCTTTAGTTGTGCTTCTTGCAGCTCAGCTGCTCCAGTGCAACGAAGCCGCCCGGTGGTTCAGGACTTCGTGCACGGACGCTGCGCTGGCACCTGAGTGCAGCCCGCAGAGTGATTGGACGATCAAAGCAGAATTCTCCGAACGGGTTTTGTACGGCGCCGATGGAACACTGCTATGCAATGCTGGGATCATGGCCATTTTGACGATGAGGCCACAGTGGGATTTGACATGATCCACAGATGCAAACGAATCACTTCTTCCACTTCCTGTCGAAGTCCAGGCCTGTTTTGCGTTGCTCGATTGCGGCCCAAGTATCGGGACGCACGAATCAATGGCGTCATTCCTTGGGACGCCACACCAAACATCGGCTTGGAAAAGAGATACGTTTGGGTTCGCCACCATGGGCCAACCGGCGGGCGCCGGCTCGCACGGATGCAGTCCAAGTGGGAAGTCCTTTTTCTCGTTGTCACCATACGGGCGCTGTCAGCACGAAGAGGAGCCCCAGTGGACTCCGCTGTCCTGCTTGTCGACATTTCAGTGCCTGCCTGGTGGGTTGGACTTGGACGGTGTGAAGTTGGTGGTCGCCACGGCCGTGGCGCAGGTCTTTCAGTTCTACAATGCTACAAACCCATGCCCCGTTCGAGCAAGAAGTTCTCCAAACGTACTAGTAGCTGAATGAACTGTTTCATGAACTGGGTTTCTTTTGGATGTGGGGATCCCCCACGAAGTCGAGTGCTGGCTTTGCCGTGGCCCAGTCGAGCCGCAATGGAAATGCTGCGGCACCAGCGACAAAGCAACCAAAGTGAAATGAGCTCTGGCCCTGGCAGAATCTGGCTGCACCACCCTAGCCGTAGCCTGTAATTGTATCATGTGTAGCCTGTGTGAGACTTGAGGTGACCTCAATGATATTTCAAGCATTTTCTAGCATTGAATTGGCCTAGCCTGGCCTGCCCAAAATCGTCAACTGTGAGAGCATCTTGATTGGCCGGGGGGTTCACCATCTACAGTTCAGTACACATCACGCACACAACTCACATAATTTATAACTACCGCAGCATTGTGTGCCTGCTTTGCAGACAGGCCCCAATGAATGCCGTTGAGCCTTCCTGTGTTACTCTGTCATGTGAGGTACATGAAGCTTCGAAACTCACCTTCAGCTCATGGTCAGCATGTGGAGTTTACCCTCCAAAGGCAGGCAAAAGTCTTGGAGAAGTTCCTTGGAGAGGCATAGTAATACAATAGCGGTGCCAAGCGGCTGAAGATAGGTGGGATTGTGCACATCTTTGGACTTCTGTTGGAATGAATTCCTGGTCCCCAAATTCGTGGGCCGGTTGAAACATTTTGCTTCGATGGCCTTCCACCAGCTGATGGGCGTCGTTTGGGGAACCCATCATGCTCAGGTATGGTTTCGAGCCATCGCTGCGTGGTGTCATCGAGATGAGGGCGCAGACCAGGGCTTGCACTTGGGATGCCGTGCCTGGGAAGTCTCCAGAGTCGATCACAGAGACCCATGCATGGGTCACTGTGACCCAGGTGACACGCATGGGCCCATGCTGCTACTAGGAACAAGTGCATCGCTTCTAGTAACAAGTGCCTTACTAGTAGTAACAAGAAGCTACTTGCATGGGCTCACTTGCAATCACGCACTGAGCCGAGGTGATCCTCAAGCTGTTGCGAGATATCCATGCATTGCTGGAGGCACGTCCATGCCTTCCACATTGACATCCGGGAACCTGTCCGTGCGCAGTCCATTTTTGTCATTTTTTTGGCATGAAGGCTACGAGTCAAGACCCAAGAAGCATTTTTGTTGCCTCCTTCCTTTGATTGCAACCCACCATCGTTTGGACAGGCTTCCGTTCGTCAGGCCAGGAAACCTTTGCCCAAGCGGATGCCCTGGAGCTTCCAGTCTGGCTGGCGGCCGGGAGTCTTGATGCCAGGCCGGGGTTCGCTCTCTACGGAGGCGATTCTTCAAGGGGTTCAAAATGGTAGTTGTTTGAAGGGCCATGTCATGTCAACATTGACCAGGTGGACCGACTTCTTTGATGCAGTTTGCTCCGAAAAATCTCTGGCACTCAATTGGGACATCCAGAAGGAATGCCTAACTGCCTAACCTGTAAAGCTCACCAGGTGCTTCAAAGGTGCAACTGGTGCAGAGCAGCTGGGACACTGGCGAACGGATGACGGCGGTCGAAGCGCCCCAAGTGGAGGCCACCGGTCGAGACGAGCGAACAATCGACACCCGGTCGACACAGCAGTGGGTGTGGGGGAGAGAGTCCACTAGAGCGGAACATCGGATTTTCGGGAATTAAAAAAACATATATATATATAATTATAGATACCTAAGAAGCTTATAGGAAAGCTGATGAATGACTCAGGATGAATCAGTCGTTTTTTTGACCCTTTTTCTCAGATTCCTTTCGTTCAGTAGGCTAATACCCTTTTTCAATCTTCTTCTCAGAATGGAGTTCCATGACTCGATCGGCTCGGTCGACCTTGGTCGGTTCGCTAGCGGCGGGAAGATGATCAGCTGTGGGTCATGGCACCGGGACACCCCGGTTGACCAAACACGAGCAGAATAGACTACTAGATTCTACTAGGGAGTGCCAACCTAGGGATAGGGGCTGGTGACACTGTCTGAGCTTGACTGATGTGCCGAACTCGGCGTAGCTGGGGGACAGGCGGATTTCGGCTTCCAGGGCCCTGTCATGGAGGTCGACTTGGACCTACCTGAGCAGGAGACCAGGGACGGGGATGACGTCGGCCATCCGAGTGCAGCGGACGGGGAATCCGTTTTCGGATGTGAGCCCTGTGGAAGATCCAAAGTTGTGCATGTCTTTGAAGGGGTGTGAGTTGCACAGGGCTGAGACGCAACATAGACTGTGCAAGGGCCTCCTGAGCACACTTTGCGAAGCTGCGTCCGGTGCGCTTGCTACGAGTATTATGCGGTAGTTCTGTTCACCCGGTAGTACCCTCTTGCTGAACAATCTCTTTGATTCTTTGGTTCTCATACTGCAGAACACTTCGTGCTTCGGTGCTGTGCTGCAAAGAAAGCAATCATGCTAAATCTCATCCATGCTTCCTGCATCGAATGGTTGCTTGTAGTGTTCCGGCTAAAAGCCCAAAGCATTGGCCCCGAGCTGAGGAATGGTAGTGCTCATGAATTTCCATCTTCATGTTCTGCTACCCAGCACAAGATAGAGATAGAACGTGGTGGAGACAGTGATATGGGCATAGACATGGATCATCATCAAAGATAAATATTAATCATAGATCCATCCACAACTCTCCCACGAAAAAAACACATCTTCCACACTCATCTCCACACTCTTCCACGGCCCAAACCGCTCCTTGCGCTCCTCTCCCGCTTTTTTCGGTCCCAAGCCGCTTATTGCCAGGAGATCCTGGGATTCGGCGCTGCTTTCACCGAAGCCAGCGCCTTGGTCTTCCAGGGCCTGGCGCCTTACCTGCAGCACGAGCTGCTGGACACGACCACGTGGTTCTTTCGTGGGTGGACGGGCGGAGACACGCTTGCACTGTGGTGAACGTGACCGGCGCTTGGGGGCTTCGGCTATAGGACTTTAGGCTGTAGTTGGGATATGATGCGAATGTATCGGAATGTTGGAGCATAGGAGATGACCCCACATGCAGGCTGTATATATTTCTGGGACATGTGTGCTGGCTTACACCCTGGCCAATAGCACAAGCTCACTAAACATCAGAAGCTCCATACGGGGATTGCCCATTTGAGGCAGTCCACCTTCCCTGTCAGGACCTCTACTTCGGAGAGGACGGCATTGGCTTCACCCTGGGCCGTGTGCCTTGGCGATTCTGCCTTTGATGTTCCCCTCGGCAGTCACAGATCTTCCTCTTTGGTGCGAGAAGACATTCTTCTTTGGCATGGTGTTTCGTCTTCCAAGAAGAATCCCTTTTGCTCATTTGCTGTTCATGCTGTTCACCCAACAGACGAGTTTGGCACCGCATGGCTGAGGTACATATCAACAGCTGTGATTTTTCCTTGGGGAACTATTGCTTTGACCCCGTGGAGGATGCGGCCGAGCACGGTGCCAATCGTAACGCTTTGCTTGTGTGAGGCCTCACATGTTGGGGACAAAGAGAGGACTCTTGCCTTCTAGGTACTGTATCCACACCTCATGTTTCAAGGGTTATTGGTCCAGGGATTTCTCTCATGTGACGGCCACAGTTCGTAGCAACACAGATGATCGCGACACCTCAACCCGGCGTTTTCAGGACGATTTCGACCTGGAACACTTCGACCTCCAGGCCATGGCTGGTCATGGGAACGTATCCAATTTCCTTGTCAAAAAGGGTTCAGCTGTTTTAGTGTCCTCTGGCAAAGCGAGTCCAGACTTGCCTGATGGCTCCGTTCAGCAGGACCCCCCCCAGCACAGGATCAAACCATATGTCACACCTGTCTCACCTACCGTGTTCCATGTGGCCCTTTCCGAAAGCATTATATATTGTTCTGGGGGAAGTATGCAAGAAAAAGGACTATAGACATGGGATTGCATGAGATTAGGGCTGCAGGTTGGCAGGCTGTCAGGCTGGCAGGTGATCTTTTCAAATCAGCGTCTCCAACAAGGTAACATCCTTGGCTTGGAACTTGAAGCCACCATTTACAGCAAGTCTTTTCCTATCATCAACACTAAATCTTCCCAACTCCCAGCCTCCCTGGACCTCGCCACAGCGCCAGAGCAGCCAGAGCAGCCAGGCCACCCGCGACGGCAAGGCGCTGATCCCCTTGATCCGCGACGCGACCGCGCGGGTGGACACCGCGGGGGGCGCAGGCGCTCGGGAGCTGCGGCTGGTGGCGAGTCCTTGGAGTCCTCCGGCGTGGATGAAGAGCGGGAAGAAGATGAACGGCTCAGAGAAGCCCGGGCTGAGAGCTGAGTGCCAGGAGGTCTGGGCTGGAGACTTGGTAGAGGAGGGGGTGGAAGAGGATTAGGGATTCAAGAAGGGAAGCTCTTTGAAAGTGACCAATTCCCGCGGAAATGTTTTAAGACATGGTGAAAGGCGTGTAAGGCTTGCAAGGGCTACTTTGCTGCGAAGAGGTGGCCGGACAGCCCGGCTTTGTGATGGCATGAGTCATGCATGAATCATAGTTACTTGTAGGTCAATGGGACGTCGTAGAACTCACAGTGTGTGGATTCTTGAGAGCAATTGCCGATTTGGTCATCGACTTTCCAGCCACGTGGGCAGTTCACGCCGGTCCCCAGGATACATTGCCAAGTGGATCACGGCCTACCGCCGGCAACACGTGAAGATCTGGGCGGTGACCGTGCAAAACGAACCGGAACACAATGCCCCTTGGGAGGCCTGCTGCTACACAGCCCAGGAGGAGGCAGACTTTGTGGCGAAGCACTTGGGTCCGACCCTGCGCAACTTGGACCTGGCGATGTCGGGAGATGCTTCGTTTCTTTTTTTGTAGTACGGTTATATGGTATCTATAGTATGTTAGTGCTGTTGTCAATATATTCAATATACTGCATACATTTTTATTTATATACATCCTGTTTTGCTGACCCACTTACTAAGTAGAACAAGATGCATTTTCTTGAGGCTGGTGCGTGCTCCCAAAGGGATCCGAAAGCAATCTTTTCGAGGTTAGAACAATTCTGGCACGACAGAGATCTGTGGGACTTCAGGATTGCCCTAGTTTTGAGACAAATCTATTGATGTCAGATGAGACATGGGATGAGCGGTCGAGGTCTCCCATGTATGCCGGCTATTCAATAGGCCCCTTAGACATGGCGCGCTGAGAGCGAGCGCGCTTTCGCTCGCACGTCTCCAGGAGCGATGCATCCGGATGTGGGCATCTTTGTGTATGACCACAACAAGGATCACATCTACGAAGCTTTGAATTTGGATTTCAGGTTATTCTGAAGACGAAGACTGACTCTCTTCTTTGGGGCATCCGGTCCAAGCCGGAATCCGAATGTCCGGAATTCATGTAATTGGTGCCCAGACTTGCCAAATGGTGTGGTAGTGTTTGGTAAAAAAGTCATTGAACTTTCAATTAATATACTCAATGTGCATCATAAACAGGCGCCTCATACTTGTGTGAATTTCACCGATTGTAGCCAGGGTGTATTGCGTACAGTTGATGCACCATCGCTGCTATTTGGCTGAACAGGCGCCTTGAGTCGATTCGCTGCTGCGAAAAGGAACCGTGCGAGAATCAAACTGGTAGCGGAGCAGGTTCTGAAGGGGCACCCTCAGGATCTGACTCACCCGGGGAGACTCGCTGGATCCAACCGTTGAACCCAATTGCGTGACCCTGCGCGCAACCCGTTGAACCCGTTGAACCCGTTGAACCGTTGTAATTCCAGTGCTTTGCGGAACTTTGTTGAGTTGCGATGTCGCTGGCTGGCCTGCGGTACACATCCCATGGAGGAAGTATCTCAGGACCGCAGGAGACGAAGAGCGGATCATATATCTACAGTGGCAATCCAAATGGTTTCTTCGAATGGGAATTTCGCACCAAGGTCCGCGTTGCTTTGTACAAGCAGAAACATGCGAAGAAGAAGTCAGAGAAGACCTATTCGAGCTATGGAAGCCAATCAGCCACACCAGAACGTTCTCAGAGGAGGCCGACTCATGCGACCGAGGCTGAGGATGTATCAGAAGATGAGGACGTACGATTTGAAGCCTTTGGAACCCCGAAGACTGTGATCGTAGAAGACGAGGAAGAACCAGCTCTGAGCACTGCCGGACTGGACGATGATGGAGCAGAGTATGCAACACTTGTTCACAAAGTGTTGGAAGGCCTGCGAGGTGACGCATACCTTGCAGCTCAAGACATGGGATTGGAGAAGCTGTTGACTCCAACTGGCATCGATGAGTTGATTTCGCGTATCCGTGCACAAGTTTTTCCACTTCGACAACAAGAAGCACGTGAGTTGTTCAGAGTGGGTCAACTCCCACATGGTCCCTTGTCTCGCCAATCGACAGAAAGCATGACTAGCTATATCTCACGAAGACGTCGTTGGTGGAGGAAGCTTTTGGAGATGGATGATGGGGGAAGTCTCTCAGACCCCATGCGTGGTGAGCTACTTCTGGAAGGCTCTGGTTTGAGCAAGACAGAACAGCTCATGATCAAGACAGCTGCAGGCGACAACCAAACTTTTGATGTCTACGCCAAATTCTTGCTTGAATTCCATGGACAGATTCACTTGCGCAGCTGGTCCGCTTTTGGCAATGCAAGCCGCCGGAGGCAGAAAGGCGGAGGCAAGTTCTCAAGCAAGTCTTCCTACAAAGGAGGAAAAGGACGCGGTTGGCAGAGATCCGCGTACATCGCTGAAGACGACTCATGGGATTATGAAGAGTCCTATGAACCAGAAGCAGAGGACGACTATGAGCATGAAGCTTATGTCGCAGCAGAAGATGAAGAACCAGAAGACGAAGAACATGAAGACTATGTCGAGGACCCTGAAGTTGCCACAGCGTTGATGGCAACGGGAGAATGTGATGATGAAGAGAATGATGTCTCAGAAGAACTGGGCAGTGCAGCTCAGCACCAGATGATGGCCTTTGTCGTGACTGACCAGTTGAAAGGCAAGAGCAAAGGCAAAGGCAAAGGATCAGGAAAGAAAGGTGGTAAAGGCAAAGGAAAAAGCAAGTATGTGTTCAGGACACAGTTGAGCGTGCAAGACAGAATCGCACGTCTAGCAAAGTTGAAGGCAGTGTCCAAATGCTTGCGTTGTGGTGGAAAAGGTCATTGGGCAGGAGACCCTGCCTGCAAGTTCCCCAAGCAGAACGACAAGTCCCCCGGAGGAACGTCGTCAACGAGCAAAGCCACAGCCTACTTCGCATTAAGTGATGATGAGTCTTCTGTTGAAGATGAGTACATGTGTGTTGATGTCAGTGGCCAGACCGCTGATAGCGGCACGTGCTACATGGCATACAAGATGTTCCCAAAGAAGCTGGAGTTTGAACCGTCAGATCGTGCATCCATGTCGTCAGGAGTGACTAGCAGTCAGCCATCTAGCTTTTCGATGGTTGAGCCAAATGTCCGTCGGTCGCCGCAAAGGTCCCCGCCGTCCATGCGTAGGAATAGAGACATGGAGCAAGACCTCTTGCCTGAAGATTCACAGAGTGTCTTTGTGTTTGGTCAGCACCAAGGTTTGACATACCATGAAGTGTTGTTCAAGTACCCTGGATACTACCAATGGGGATCAGGCATTTCGCACCCTTCGCGTTGCTTGGCAGATTTTCTGACATGGGTGACCACATACTACGAAGTCAGTCCGAGTGGAGACGTGACCTTGAGAGAGCATCCCTTGACAGACATGCCCGAGGAGGCAGTCCGACGTGCCGGAGACAAGAGTGCAAAAGGGAAACCACCAAATCCCCCACTGGAGGTACCCTGCCGCCGTTGCACCAGATTCACGTTTCAAGGTTCAAATGCCTATGTTGAAAACAAGACATGCCTTGACTGTGGAAAGAGTGAGAAGAAGAAGAAAGAGAGCAAGCCCGTCACCGATCCCACACGGTGCAAACATGAAGTCACGGATCGGCGAGGCAGCTCAAAGACCACATCTCGTTTGTACTGCAAGTTGTGTGGAACCATTGTCGACGAGATGCCCCGAGAAGAGGCGCGCAAGAGAGAGGCAATGGCAAAGAGCGTAGCAAGCATGCGTTCCAATGCATTCGACACGACTGCATCAGTGATTGAACATGAGATCAACAATTCCTGCATGACACCCGAAGGAACACTAGAGATCATGGAAATGTTCAGACAGGATGTTGAGAGTGAACTGGAGTTAGGAGAGCCCGTGAGGATTGGCGTCCTGTTTGAGATCCTTGCCAATGCCGTGGAGTGCGTCAGAGAGGCCAGTCCGCAGACTTGCTTCATGGGACTTTTGTCGGATCTCAACGAAGCCACGATCGAAAACACACTTCGTCTTGTTGACATCATGGAAGACCCTGGAGTCTGGGCTGTGTTGGACGAAGGATGTAATGCAACTGTTTGTGGACAAGCATGGATCCAAAACGCCAAAGACAAGTATGCACGTCTTGGGTATGATGTAGCGGACTTGCAGAGTGACTCAAAAGCATTTTGAGGACTCGCCGGTGACACCAAAACTTTGGGCAAGTGTCGGATTCCGTTCGCATTGACCTTTTTGGACCCCGAGACGAAACTTCCGGGAGTCATGGAAACGCACGTTGTCGATGGAAGGATTCCATTGCTTTTGTCACAGCATGCTCAAGCTGCATTGCATTTGACGAAATCCATGGGAGATGCCAAGTGCTATGTAGGCAACGAAGAGCTTGAACTGTGTAGGGCTAGGAACTCAGGACTCCTACGCGTGAACCTCTCAGAAGGTCTCAAGAGTTTGAAGTCCAAAAGACTCCCCAAGCAACTCCGTGAACTCAAGAACACAGAGTTTGGTATGAACTTCAACATTCGCCCCACCGATCAGCTCACAGCGTTCATGGCAGACGAGGAACGCCCGGCAAGAGGCACTTTCACGCTTGATGATGCTTCTTGCGTGCATATTTGGACCTGTGGAAAAGAGTTCCATGGGCAGATTGCCAGTTTCGACAGGTGCAAGAATATGGTGACCCTTGGGCCCATATTGTCGAAATTTGATCCTGGCAGGCGGCTACTTGTGGTAGATTGCATGGGATTTGGGGATCCCCAGCATAACCCGCAGCTGCGGGCCCACATAGGCAGCCACCCGGAGATCATTCGTGGCATGGTTGGAAGTGAAAAGACGATGGAAGCATTACACTACGTGCTCCATCACCTCAAGGAGAGCCACGAAAAGGGGCAGCAGTTGGCAGTTGTGGCCTATTGCAGGCGAAACCGACATAGATCGGTATCCTTTGGTTGGTTGGTCGCAACCGCATTCCAGAAGCTTTGCTCCGGATGCCACTTGACTTTGACCCACTCCAATCAGGCAGAGTCATGGAGCCAGATGAGTGGATCTTGCAAGGGCAAATGCGTGATGTGCAAGCATGAGTCACGCGATGCTTTGGAAGCAGCCCTGAGGTCAAGGGACTATGTCTTGAAGCAGTTCGCCCAGAAGACCGCACCGTCGTATAACCAGGTGCGTCAAGTTGTGTTTGACTCTGAGATCGAGGCCGAGGACGAGACTGAGAGGAGGACTCAAGCCCCCGTTGACACTCGCGTGTTGCCACCACCACCGTGCCCAAAGAAGCCTCCCATCATACGCCCTGCAGTAGTGAAGGCAAGCCCAGCACAAGCATCAGCGCCTATGCCAAAAGGATCAGCCACCGTGTCCCACAGAGGACCAGGATCAGTGAGGTCAGCATCACCAGCTCCACCTGTTGCAGCTTCAACGCCAAAGGCATCGGCGCCCGAGGCACCAGCACGAGATGCAGATGAGAACCGCTACAATGAAGATGCTGAAATTCGTCGTCGTGAAAAGGCCGAGACCTCGAAGCCAGCAGAGCCAAGGAGTGAATCAGTGCCTACGAGTCAGCCTGATGCTGCAACACAGGCCTTGTTGCAGACCGTTGAATTGTTGACACAGCAAGTGAAGCAGATGCAAGAGCGTGAGAGAAGGAGATCAAGGTCAAGAGACCGATATTGGCGAGGACGATCGGACAGCAGGGAGCGCCATCTTCGAAGAAGGCGTGATGACAGCAGAGAGTATCGTCGTGGAAGAAGCCGAAGCTCATCGAGGAGGAGATCGCCATCCTTTGGTCGCATCCCAACGCCACCACAGGTGCGACCAAGGGAACCGGAAGGACCGCACCCAGATGGCATCGCTATGGATCCGGCCGGGGAGCCAGTCGAGAGTCGGAACGGTCGACCTGGCAGGAGCGTCGATATGCAACCTCTTCAGAGCACCCGGGAGCATCGCATTTTCCAAGAGCCACGGCTGCATGGCCATCGCATCTCGAATTCCCCACGGTGGAAGGCGATGGACCGTGGAATCGCCGAGTGAACCTCGAGCACATGCCGCTTGAACTGCTTGACCGAATTTGGGATTCGGTGCCAGACATCGGGATGAAGGCATCTCGCTCAGCGCTTCGCTGGGTGGGGCCCTTTTTCCCCGGATCCACATCTCTTACGTCCAAAGAGATTGCCATGTCCAACCACGAGCTCAATGTGAAGATCGTCCTTCAGCACGAGAGCTATGATCACGGGACGGGAAGCACAGCTCCAAGCCTGGGAGAGCGTATTACACCGACTACATGAAAGAAGATGGTTGGCAGGTAACCAGCTTCGAGCACATCGAGGGTCAATGGGAGATGACTTTGCTGAGGGCCAGTTTGGAGAATCAGCCACTTGAGCTTGACTGGTATTCCAGAGGAAGGATCTTGATCTTCTCACCTCCATTTACCAAGCCCGTGGAATTGGAAGAAGTCGAAGAAGAGGAAGCCCCAGGAGGTGACGGACAGAACGATGACGATGATCAGGACGGCCAGGACCCGCCTGGTGACGGAGGAAGCGATGGCGGTGATTCAGGCGGAGGACCAGCAAAACGTATCAAGGCAGAATCAACGAGCATGGCAGAGCCCGTAGAGCCAGCAACCGAGATCCCCAAGGAGGAAAGCATGGAAGAGCCACGTGATGCAGAGCTTGTCGAACCGTTTCTTGGTTGCACAGCAATTGACCCGTCGAACGCACCCAAGGAGGAGTTGTCAGACGATGATCTAATTAACATGAGCACACAAAGCACTCCGGATCGTCCGACCTGTTCACGTGAGGTGCTCGACCGAGACAAGTTCATCCTGAGCCGCTCTCAGGGAGAGATCGAGCTGAGTTCCGATAGCGAAGGTCACGCTTTCGTAGCTCTGGACCATCGGACTATGAACAAGGGAGAAAAACAAGCGTTCGTCACTGGCCTGCAGACTTTGCAAGAGAACGATTCGGTCTTGCATGCACTCGTCTCGAACAATCCGTTGAGTGTGCAACACATGGTCATTGTCAAGGATGACTTGCTGACAAATGCACCCCAGAGTGCAAAGGTATTCGATGTAGGACGAAGTTGGGGAAAGACCCGCAAAGAGGTCATCAAGCACATCTCGAACAGGATCCCTGGTTTGGTAGTTTTGTTTTTGGAGAACATGGACCCTAGGAGGATTTGGCATGACATGCTCATGGAAGTTGACATGTATGGATGCAACCTTCTACTCTTCACACCACTCCTCGTGATATCAGTTGAACATTCCATTTGTCTTGGTGGTGACCTAGAGTTTGCTCTGGCAGGCCCGCAGAGCCCCAAGCTCTTGGAGGCGCTGGAAGGTTGGTGCGGAGAGAACATGACTCGAAAGTGTTTTGAAGACGCGAAATCAGCAAGACTCCTAGAGATGTTGAATACCTTGTCGGAAGAAACTTATTTGGAGCATTTTGCACGGACATGTTTTGTTGCAGACGAACTTGAAGACATCTCTGAAATTGACGACATTGATATTGAAGGAGTTCCCCAGGAGGTCAAGCAAGACGATGGGAAACCGTTGTCCGCAAGAGAACAGGAAGAACTCATGTTAGATCAACTTGCATTGCCCGGAGCCGACATGACGGAACAGAAACGAAGGCAGTTGTGGCGTGCTCTCCCCCCAGAGGACCCGCGTTGCAATCCGTCGCTTGCATCGGCAGTTCGGACATCCTGCACCGTCAACTTTGAAGAACATTTTAAAGGCAGGTAAGGCAAGCAAGGAGTTGATAGAAGCGGCGCGTCTTGTCCGTTGTCAGTCATGCGAAGACACTGCACCACGTCCCCGTGACCATCCGGTAGGAAACAGTAATTTCCAGTATGAGTTCAATGCCATGCTTGGCCTTGACGTCACAGAAATGAAGGACTATGCAGGAAACAAGTACAGCATTCTCACAATGCTGGATATTTCGACAGGGTTCCATTTGTCAGAGGTTGTCAAAGAAGGTGGAGGTATGCCAACGTCAGAGGCCTGTGCACAAGCCATTCTTCGTAGATGGATCAGTTGGGCAGGTTTTCCAAAGGCTGCAATCATGGATAGAGAGGTGAGGTGTCCAAGCTGTTCGCTTCGCACGGTGTCGAGATCTTCTATGCACCATTGGAGACACCGTCAGCCATTGGCAAGGTTGAAAGGCACCAAGGTATCTTGAAGGCAATTCTCAGGAAGACCATCCATGACATGGAAGCCGTAGGCCGTGATGCATTTGAGACATGCTTGCATGAATGCACTTCCGTGAAGAACCACATGCAGAGAGTCCAAGGCTATTCTCCAGCGCAATGGGTCCTGGGAAGGAACCCAAGAGTTCCAGGATTTGTGACAGACATGGATAACAAGCTTGATCCTGCAGCAAGGTATCATTTGTGTCATGCATCCCGCATGGCTGCACAAAAGGCATTCATCCATTTGGACACAAGTTCCCGTGTTGCAAGAGCATTGACCAGGAATGCAGCAGTCCAGAACAAGAAGTCATTTGTGGTTGGAGACCTCGTGGTCTACCGTCGTGACACCCAGCAAGGTGGAACCGTGTGGTCCACTGCTTCGCGTGTGATTGGCGTTGACCCGCATAATGGCATCTGGTTGCTACATGAAGGTGTTCCTGTTTTGTGTGCTGCTGGAAAACTCAGATCAGCCAATGAGAGTGAATCTTTGGCCTACTCCATTTTGAACAACATCCCGGTTTTCCCAGAAGCAGTGACATTGGGACAGCAGAAGTATATCCCAATGATGGACGAAGAGGCAAGCCCTAAGAAGGGACACAAGAGAGAAGCACAAGCAGAAGATAAGACGGGCAAGGCTGCCCGATCATCCGCAAGCGCAAGTGCAAGCGCAAGTGCAGTTCCGATGACCCCCGGAGGCATTGTCGGTGACGATGAGGTCATGCTTGCAATGGTTGACAATGAAGACCATTGGAGAATCTCTGAGAGTCATGCAATTCGTGTTCACAACAAGAGGAGATTCCATGACTTCCATCCGCTGTATGACGGAGATGTTCCGGAAGGATTCGGAGGAAGACGCGTGACCAGGAAAGTCTATGAAGACGGCAGTCGAGCGACCAGCGAGTCCATGCCGGGCATGGATAACGTTGACTCTCGCGCGTGGACAGGTTTCACCGTTTTCTCGCGGGTAAGACGCCCGTTAGTCGCCATGGCCACCTTCGACGACGCTGGAAATGACACTGCAGAGTTCCGAGCATTCGTTGCTCAGCGCTTCGGAGAGGACAGCGAGACGCAAGCTGGCAAGGTGTCAAGGACGTTGCAGTATGAGCGCTGCACCCCTGAGACGCAGAAACTCATCCGGTGTGAATTTCACCGATTGTAGCCAGGGTGTATTGCGTACAGTTGATGCACCATCGCTGCTATTTGGCTGAACAGGCGCCTTGAGTCGATTCGCTGCTGCGAAAAGGAACCGTGCGAGAATCAAACTTGTAACAGCTTGGACAAAAGCTGGGATAGTGCAGAGAACTGCGCATCTAGTCGAGCAGTGCATAGCAGTGTCAGCAGAAGCCAAACATCGTTCGTCACTCATTTGGGTTGATTTCTGATTCTGTTGCTGCCGCAGCTGTGAAGTGACTTTGATTGCGTATAAAGAACCGGAACATAGATGTGGCATGACCAGGTGTGCCATGCGCACATCTATTGTCCAGGAAAAGTGCAACAGTCTAAAACTCTGCTTTTTGCGAACATTGGAGGTACGTTTGATGACGGCCCGCCATGTTCTTTTGGGGTTGGTTGTCTACTTCAAACATCCAAGTCCTCTTTCTTCTCAGGAATGGGCCCGTGAATCTTTGAGTCACCCACAAGCGCGACCCTTCATACGTGGGGTGGCCTTTCACTGGTATGCGGGCGACCACTTCGAGAAGCTTCGGAAGACCCACGAGGAATTCCCGGAGGCCATTCTACTGTCCACCGAGGCTTGCTATGCAGCTTGGCCCAGCATGGTGTGGTAAGCAGGGTGGGAGAAATGTACCATTTCACTAGCAAGTCTTCCACATTGGGGATATTTTGGAAGAGATGGTTTGTTGCAGCTTGCCTTTGCAGATCCTACCTGTCCTCCCCTTTTTGGAAACGGATCTTGGGTGGAAGAAGATGGTTTGGATCACCCTCCTTCGGTGTAAGTCCTTCGTCCGCCCTGGTTCGGCCCAGAGGTGGTGAAGCGACCGTTCGGCTCGCTCCCCACAGCGACCGACCTTTCAGCTTGGTTCGGTTCACGACGAGAGCTACGATCCGTCAGCTCGGTGCGCGGGAGTGCGTGTCTTCCGATAGAGCTGAGCATCCCTGGAATTCGAAGATGGACATGGAATCTAGGGATTTTTCCAGTTAGACCTCTCCAAAACGCCGTGGTTGCCCCAAAGAAGAAGCTCGTCTGGAGGTGTTTTCCTCGCCTCCCCTGGCTCCCAAGCTTTTTCCTCCAATCGACCTTTCAGGAGCGGCATCGCTGGCGGCCCGGCACGCAGATTTCTGAGGGCGATTGGAGCTTCGGGGAAGGTGCGGTCTTTTTTTCGGGTGGGTCGGTGGTGAGTTCCTCGGTGAAGACCGGAATGGAAGACCGGGCAGCAAAACGGAGAGTTTTTGGGGTGGTTTGTTTGGAGTGGTTTGCCTTCCAAGGGATGTTCATCCGTGAGATTGGGTTAGATTAGATAGACATTAAATTCGTGAGTAGTGGATTCCCACGAAAAGGCTACGAGGCAGCCCCCTCAGGGCAAGAACACTCAGTAATGTAAATCCTTTTGTGGAAGCAAAGTGCGCCTGTATTTGTTGACCAGCTTGGAGCATTCGGCCTTTAAAGGGGTGGATTAATTAGGACAAAGCCACTTGTCACTAGTCACTAGGCCAGTGGAAGAAGCCAAATAATATGAGTGGATATGAGTGGATAAAGTTTACCAGTGGATCTGTGTTTCCCTGAGAAGAGCTTTAAGTTGGACATGTATATAAATGAATACTGTTTATATACGTTATATAGTGTATATATACAGTATAGTTATATGCCAGTGTATGTGTGTCTGGGTGTTAAACAACTAGACGTTTCTGTGAGATTCTTTTCGGCTCCACGCAGATCAGGCACACTGCCGGGCACCACCTTTCGAGCTGCCATGAGACCATGGGAGATTCCCAAAGCTTTGCCTCCCAGCCCAGTTCCAATCAGGACAAGAGCGAGACCCCGAAGACGAGATCGAGCGCAGCAGCTCATCGATGCTCACTTGAACGATCCCCAATTCCTGGTAGTCCTGCTTCGGCAATCGCCCCGTGTGGCAGAGGTCTTGGCAGAGGCCCTGAGAGACAAAGCAGCTGAAGATGAGGCCTTTGCGGATTTGGTGGTGCGAAGCTGCGTGGCACTGACGCCCGCGGGCCCCCCAGAAGCGGAATGCCTCTGGCTTGACCAAAGTGAAAGGTCGACGGAGACCATGTGTGACCCCTCGTTCACTCTGGTCAGCATTTGAAGAGTGTTCGGAAGTCCCAGCGAAAGCGGCAAAGATGGAAGCAACTGAAGCAGAAAGCTTGCTGTATCCTTTACCTTTGGTGTTGACAACTCAAGTCTCATCCTTTCTGAAGCTACGTGAAAAGTTGCTCTTTCAAGCAAGCAATCGTCAGGCCAGGCAACTGAAAGAGCTTGTGAGTGCGTGGGAGCCATTGGTCCTCGATGCCACCGACTGTTCCTACATTCTTCGCTGCCTCAGGAGGGTGGACCCACGTGGCTCTTTGGAGCCTCGCTTCTATCCCTCGCCAGCTTGCCCAGCGTGGGCCGAAGTGACTGAAGTTCGAGTAGAAATGATGGAGCCAGACCATCCTCCAGGTGAGAGCAGTGGAATGCCACGCTTTCACCGTTGCTCTGCCATGTCAAGCATGATTCTGGACCCCATCGACGAGTTGGCCCGTCGCCTCTCAATGGGTTGGTTTTCCGGAGCATCACACCTGTACCTATCGAACATTGACTCCACTCGAATGGATGCTCTTTTTCTAGACTTCCGCCTGAAGGCTTTTCGGAACTTCCCTTGCTTGAGGGTGCGGCATGAGGGCTTGGACTTGAGCAGATACCTTTTGCATGCGTGCAAAGCACCTGTCCCACTTCCTAGCATTGCCAATGCACACGCGATGATGCAAGAACGATTTCCAAGAGCAGCTGAATTGCGACTCCTGCTCCAATGGCCAGAAGAGATTACTGAACCTGAAGCACTTTTCCTGCAAGAGCACACCCTCATGTTGAAGGCTGGGAACAGTTTTCGCAGCTTGCATCGACTTTGGCACGTCATCACTGAAGAAGAGGTGCGCGAGCAGTATGGTCGGCTTCATGCGCAGCTGTGCCATGGATTTGATCCACATGGTGTGCAGCCAAAATGATTGTGGTGTAGTGGCTCAGCTCCTTTTTCGCAGCAGAGGTAGTGCTTGGGGCAAGCATGATTGGCCAAGTTTTCGGTTGAATGTGTCAGAAGATGGCGATTGACTCCAGGTCATGTTGTACTGTATGGTGAAGGTGCATAATTAACTATAATTACACACGTACTACATACTATAACACCCCCGGTTCTGGATGCAATATTGCTAATTGTATAGAGGTGTGTCATCAACAATGGTTGTGGACATTTGCCCAGAGTGTTTGCTTCAGAATTCACTAGCCGAGCAACAAGCAATGGCTCGAAGCATGCACATTGAAAAGCTTTGTTTCTCGAAGCATTTTGCATCTTTGCAGCGCGCCAATGATCCTTGCCAAATGCACCAAAATTTGCATAAATGAAACGGCATGCAGCTGAGCTTTGGCTTGATGTCGTGAGTTTCGTGTGTGAATGGCTGAGAGTGTTTCTGGCTGGTATCTTCGCTCTTACTTCGTGCAACTCTATGCGTGTTGCAGCTTTTGGGTTTGTAAACTTTCATTGGGAGAGGTGTCCGACATTTCCGACGATTTCGTTGCTTGCGACTTAAATTTTGAGAGCGGGCTGCACTGCCAGGAGTGCCCGTTATGTAAATTTTGGGGTGTTGATTTCCCGAGACCTCACGTGGTCATACGTGGTCAGGCGTGCGCATCGTCCAGACGGGCCAGGTACGCCTACCAAACTTCATCTAACTTCCAATGTTGCACCGTACCCGGAGGTAGATCCTATGGTCCTATACCACCATATCCTACCTTAACCCACTGCTGTGGCTGTGTTCAGCCCTTAGATGTCGACAGGCTATGCTCATGACATCATGGGCAACCTGAACGCGGGCGCCGTGGGGTGGATCGACTGGAACATGCTTCTGGACGACACGGGGGGCCCGAACCACGTGGGGAATGTGTGTGATGCACCGATGATGGCAAGCGTCACGGACCAGGAGCGGTTGGAAGGCTTGGAGAAGGTTGGAGTGTGCAAGAGATAGAATCACCATGACCCACCTAAGGGCCGGGCCTCCGTTGAATGACGCGAATCTTAAAAGAGAATCATTCTTTTGGAATGCACTTCTTGGGCTGGTTTGCAGAGTGAAGACCGGCTGGCTTGCCATGACCCTGGAATTCCCTGGAGATAGAGCTACAAAAGGGGCTGGTGACGGTGCACAACTATTGCGAACTCAGTGTTCCCAGCAAGGGTTGCCCTCCCTGAATTCAACAACTGTCAATCAAATGGTGATTGTCACTGTATATATATATATACACATAAATTAAAACAATTACATATAAACTATACGTAGTTCAATTTAGTGCCGCTGTTTTCATGTCATATCCTAGACTCACCCACCAACCCACGAGTGGGCACCAGCACAGCACTTACGTGCAGGAGCTGCACCTGCATCCACAATTTTTCTTCTTGGGCCATTTCTCCAAATACATTCCTCCAGGCTCAAAACGATGCTTGGCAGTTCAGTTGGGAGCATGAAGGCGTCTTTATTTTCTTGATTGCTTTTGTTCTGTGGGGAGGAAGGCTCCATCCCGGCTTGCCCACCCGATTATGATTACTCTTCAGGGGCCTCGGGGTGGGGCACTAGTGGCCATGGTAGCTTCAGTGCTGTCGCGTGGTGCGACATGAGCTTGCCATCCACTTTCCACACGTTCCCAAGCGCAGCACTTCCGGCGCCCAGTCCACCTCCGTCCTACTATAGCCTCAACATTCCTCACTTCTCGAGGCCTTTGCTCCCGCGTCCTGGGCACACCCAGCTGTACCAGCTCATCCCGCGGCTATGGCACCTGCACCGCGCAGGATGGCCTACAGGGCTGCGCCTTCCGACGCCCGGACGGCGACCCGGTTAGGGTGCTGAAAGGTGCTGCGGCGGGTCGCGGGGTGAGGCAAGGTGCTGAGCCAAGGTGCTGAAAGGCCCCATCTAAGGACAGATTGGACACATTCATGAACTTTCAAGCTCCCACACAACTGCACTTGTCGAAACCAACGTCCATTTTTCATCTTTAGTTCTATTGCAATTCCCGCAATCACCCGCGGAATTTGATGAACGTAATGCTTCAAGTAGTGGAATCCTTGGATGAAGTTCTCATGGCGTATGAAAATTGATCATAATTGTCAATCGTCCGTTCTCTTGGGGTGTCCCGCACGAGCGGATTGATTCTGGGGAAACGATATAATCTGAGCCCATCCCGTGTCAAATTCGTATCGCTAGGCTAGGAGCCTTCCTTGTTGGGCATTGAAGAGATCCCTTTGGATTGAGCGCGGCACAGTTTGGCATGTTTGTGTTTTCCTGTTGCATCATTCTTTTTGGGCACATATTATGTTTATATACTAATATTGTGATCCTTATCACTTATATTGTCATTGCTATATTGCACCTTCCTCTTTTTGGGGACACCGTTTTTCATCTCACACCCAGGTGCTGTCGTCCTGGTGCTGCTGAACGCTGCCAACCTCTTCGTGAACTTCCAACTGCGGCTCCGCAATGGTCCCGATGCTCCGATCCGGGCGCTCCGGGCGTCGATTCCGGCACGCTCGGTGCAGACGTACTTGCTGCCGCATTCGGAGGAGAGACAGAAAAAGGAATGCGCTGAAAGGAGCTGTGAGGGTCATGGAAAAGAGGTGCAGATCAATTTGATTTAAGGAGTCTGTATACCATATGTCATTATAGGATATAATACGTATGACATCTCATTACTGTATTGTACTTGGCCCAAATGCTTGAAAGTTGGTTTCTGGATGATCTGCTTTGACTTGGGAGCCGCTCAGATGGATGTTGCTGCCCTGCGCAGGGGCTTTTTCCAGAAGACCAAGCTCCTGCGACTCTAGCGCAGGCGTAGGGATGCTCAGGAGATAGAAGTGGGATATGTTCCCCAAAAGCGAAAGGCTGACAGAACTCAGAACGTACGTACGGTATTACAACGTATTAACCCATTTGGACGTTTTGACCATTGTGATCGCCGATCGCCGATGCTTTCTTGAAACATGGGCGATCGCCAAAAGATTCTAAGTGAGCCAGGCAAAGGCAGAGTAGACTTAGAAGCCTTTTGGTATCTTTTGGTCACAGCACTTAACCAAACAGAACACTTTGGTCCAGTGAGTCGACGACACAATCACCACACCTCGGCAAACGAAGCCCCTCGATGTGCCGAGGCTCCGCGGCATGGCGGAGCTCGCCCGGGCGCTGAGGGCCACTCCCGAGGCCTAAGGGGGAACCTGAAGGGACGTGAATCAGATGTGAAGGGCCTTGGGAAGCTGGGCTGACCTTCGGCAGCGTTGCAATGTAATTAGGAACATCGTTGCCCAGCATTCTTAGTGCGGTGCAGGGTTCCAATGGGTTCCGACGAACGATGCAGGCCAACTCATTGCTCATTGGCCTCTTCCAGAAGCTCAGCAAAGGCTCATCCAAGGGTGTATTGAGAGAAAAGACCAGTGCTCCAAGTGCTCACCCAGTTGCAAGATGTGCTTTCACCATTTCCGGAGTGGTTGGAAAAGGTGTATATGAGATTGTAATGGCACAATGCAAAATAAAACAATCTCTCCATGTTTTCTTTTTTTTTTGGGGGGGGGTTACATCAGCTCAACAAATGCGCCTGGAAACTGCAATAAAGGCAAAGCCACTCCTTTTTTTTGTCCCTTGCAACCATTTGCTAAGAAACGAGATTGTTTTTTGCATACATGGCCCGATTCCTCATTGCATACGGATTCTGGATTCAGGGCCCAACTCCCGTTGAATTCGTGCCCAATGCCACCACACCGGCAGGTTGGGAGCAACTCTTCTGGTGTGCAGCCGGGTCCTCCAGTTCTCCCTAGTTCCGGTTGGGCTTTTCCATTTTCCCTCATATGCTCTCATGAGATTCCACAAAGAGGCAGTGCTTGTGGTGATGCAAAGAAACTTGTTGATAGGCCATCTGGACCCTCAGTGCATCATTGAGTATTGGCAAGATGTCGCCGAAGGATTCTGTCTTGCAGGATCGGCTTGAGCCTTGAGCCGTGATACTGGAGTTGATGGCTAGAATGGTCATAGTCATTGCATTTTTCTCGCCCGAGCCAATCTTTAGAGCCCAAACAGGTACCCAAACAACAGGTCAATCGAAACGGGCTGCGTCGAAGCAGTCGCCTGAACTTCAAGGCCTCGAAGCAGTCGCCAGCACACCAAGCAGCTACCTATGCCAATTCCATCTTGGTGGAGCTCGTCGTGGCCCAAGAATATGCCTAAAACACTGCAAATACCGGTGAATTTTATGAACGGGTGTTTTTTTTTGGGGCACGGCACCACATATACATATATGTATATATCGCCCAGAGTTAGTTGCTGAATTCTGAAGTGATTTGCCTTGAGTTCTTCTTTGGTAACTACGGTGGGCATGGTCATTCCAAAACAATCCAACATCTTTGCAACTTATGCATGCACGAGTGGCCAGATGACCAACATAAACCAACCTTAATGTGATGAGTTTCTCAGTGGTCGTTGCGCCTACCAAGGTGGGGGGTGCTCGGCCAGCTCAGCAGGGCCAGAAGGCGTCAGGGTGCAACTTGATTCAACTTGATTCTGGCAATGGCATGGGTGGAATGGAGAGCTGATTTTTACACAGGTTGAACATGCTGGTAGCCATCTAAGGGCCACCTACTACCTGCCTTACTCCTGGGTTGAGGAGTTGAACTGTTGAGTTCCTCTATGCTCCTCTCCTTGCATAGCCTTGATTCATCTCATGCCCCCGACTTCGACCACAGGCGCAGAAGAAACGGAAAAAGCCCGGGAACCTGGCAGGATCGAGAGCAGGTAGATTCTAGATGGACCAAACACTCCGCCCAGAGAGAATTGCAACTTGCAACTGGCAAGATCTGACAAGTCGCTTTGGGAGAGGACTTTCCATGCAGACAATTTGCACAATAAGACTCAGGCTCAATGACAGGTTCAGTGTCGAATGGCTGTGCCAAGTCAACAGGTTGTCTTACAAGAGACTGTTGGTTGTTGGCTTCACTTACCTTGGGCCGATTTACTTAGTCATCCATGCCCCAGACGGCCAGATGGGACACGAAACTTGGGCTCTGAGACGCGGCCGAAGCCGAAGTGGATGAGCGGCACCCGGGGGTGTCTGTGGTGCTCCGTTGAGGAAGAGAATCACATCCAAATCAGGTGTCATGTCTTCCAGAGCGCTGAGCAGCTTGTTGGCTGAAGCCACCCTTTGTTTTTGTCTCCCGTGGTAGGTCAGAACACCCGCCAGCAGCGCTTCCCTTGGAGGATGACACCAGGTTGGAGTGGCAGGGCCGGCAGGGCTTGCAATTCGGCAGTTTGCAGATGCAAGCTCACTCCCATTCTCATGACGGCTAGGTCAAAACCGACTCTCATCTTTTTTGAGGGGGGTGATCTGGACGCGGAGACATTGTGTTGAACACTTTGGTCCTGGTAGTCGTACTATATCACATATCCACCAAACCACTGACTAACATCCACGAAGCATGTTCTAAACGACGCACGCGCGCACGAACCGCATGCCCCTGCAGGTTGGCCATCCTTGGCAGCCTTCAGGCAAGCAAGGCGTGGAAGATGTGACTTGACCAGGGAGGATTTGGAGTGATTCGCCTCAAGGAGTTTCGTCGGCTGTTTCGGGACCGCTGTTGCGGCAAGGAATCGAACGGCCAAGGGGATCTCTCAGGCCCAGCTCGGCTTGGAAGCCGATGTCTGAGAGCCGAAGCCGAAGCCGGGTGAGTTGACCCGAGTTGAGACCCCCTTGGAGTGCTTGAAGCGTCGGCGATGGCCAGGCCTTTCAGAGAGTGCCTGGCAATCTGAAGCGACAGTGGCAACAGGCGCAGGGCGAACTGTCCCACAGGTTTTGGGTTTGTAAATGGATCTGATGGCACTGTTTGCTCACCAACAGCCAGTTACTATTCCTTGTGAATCTGGTCCATGCTTGGTCAGGCTCTTCTATCTCCTTTGTCACCGTGCTGGGCTAAGATGCGTCCAGTGCTTCGTTGAAACGCGGATGGTCCAAGCAGATTCCTAGTCAGAGACACGCCATGACAAGCCCGGCGATCCGACCAAAAAGGAGGCCATGAGTGAATAGAGGGGTGCCTTTATCCCTTTTTGGAGTTGATGACTTCCGTGGATCCTTCAGATCCATGCGGATGTCCGTCGTGGTCTTGCCGGAAGACACGGGGGAAACGCCGGTGGAGCGGGCCGATCGGTCGAGAGACGCCCAGGAGTGGGATCCGCTTGTGCTGCCATAGACTCATCAAGAGACTCAGTGAGGAGCGGTCATGTCGGAACCGCCCGTGGATACTAATTTACATCCATACCATTCCATATGTACCATACCTAAAATTAGATCTAAATGATATCTAAATGACATGTGTTGGGATCATGCCACAAAGAGTGCTGGAGTGTTTCTCCCTGACATCAATGGTTGCCGGCAAACTGCACTTGTAACTGGTCTGAAGACACGAGCAGACTTGGTTTCCTATATAACACCAGACCAGGACCGGAGAGAGGCCTTTTGTTGTAAAGCCTGCCAACCATCCTTTTTTGAACTCTATATTATATATAATTCATCTTAGAGTTTATTTATTCATCGCTTTTAGATTCTTCCTGCCTTGAGATTCCTGTCCACACACCCCACGATGCGTGCAGGGCATGCCTGCAAGAGAGGTATGTGTTCGCGACTGAGCTTTTCAGACGCAGGGCAGGGTAGTTTGCGTAGATTTACCATTTACATGTTTGAAGTGGGACGGCTGCTCTTATATATATATATATACATATGTGATTTATATGTATATACTTACCTACTATATATAGATATAGATATACATACAGGTGTTTTCGCTTCTCACCCTGCTGACATTCGCACCTGGCGGCTGGCCCTGGCGATGGCCGAGGCGCAGCTGGAACCCTTGGCCCTGCACAACCAGGCGCCCGACGAAGTGATCATGGCGCCCTGGCTGCGGGGGGCGATGTGCAGCCCTGGCCGCTGGCAGGTGGCGGCCAGGTGGGTTTTGACGGGCACCCCGGGCTGGCATCTCGGAATCCTTGCCATCTCGGAATGCTTTGTGCCGCATTCCGACCAAGATCAAGGTCAGCTCTTGAACATCCTTCAAAAAGCTGGAATAAAGCTGAATGGGAGTAATTAGCGATGGCATCAGCAGGAACCCATCCAACGACGCAACGTCGTCGACGCGTCAAGTAGCATCCTTTCCACGTGTCCTGTTCTATGATCCTGTCTCTTTAGAAGCACTTTCCTGTTCGACAACGGCCGCGACAGGTTGACCAAGTCGCAACATGCTGGTGGGATATACCATGATGAGATATGGGGATGGGTCAAATACCTGGAGCCCTAGTCCATCATGTAGCTTGACCCTCCGTCGGTAGGTCAACAAAGGTCTGGTTGTCACCCACAGCCATATAGCCGCAGGTCGACCATTGGGGTGTGAACGGCACCTTTGCGGGGTGGACGATCGGCACCTCTGAGGCGGTGATCTTCCAGCAATTCCTTTGCAGCTACATCGCGCCGCCAGGACGGTTGTATTGCCGAGTGAGACCTCCCCAACGTTTAAAACCAGCCGATGTGAACAATATGTCACACACACATATAGTATCATATATTGTATTATATTATGATATATATTTGTATTATATGATACAAAACCACCTCCTAAATCCACTTGATAGATCTCCAGTTTCCTTTCCCCCTTTTCATCCCTCCCCTTCGCGGGCACGGGGAGGCTCCAATCCGGTGAGCTTCTCCTTGGGAGCCTTCAAAAGTGCCATGGGCCTTCCGGAGTCGCCCGGAAGCCCGCCGACTTGATCGACCTTTCAGAGTTTCAAGGTGGAGATTTTGTTTTTGATGGGATGGTTTTTTCTTGATTTGGAGGATCGTTTCGAAGCATTGTGCTCATCCATTTTCATGAAGAGAGCTCGCTTTGGGGTCGTGTTGCTGTTCTCGAACTGCAGCACCCTCCTCTCCGGGAGGTGTTGCTGGAGCCCGGTGGTTAGGTTGTTGCTCCAGGGTCAAGACTTGAATTGTCGAGTCTTGTGCTAGTGGATGCTACTGTAGTGGATGGTAGTGCACTAGAGGCTCAAATCCACACCGGTCAGGCCTCAGGGTCGTCGCTGATGGTCACTGGTAGCCCCAAACGGACGTCGACCAACTCGACGTTGGTCAAAAAAGCGAGGCCTGCAGAGTGGGAAGACATGGTCCTACAAGTGCCGCTGCTTGAGGAGGTGCTGAGCTCCAATATTCTGCATTAGAATGACGCGTTTTTTCGAGGACAAATGAGGAAACCATTCCTCTAATTAAGTGATCTGAGTTCAGCATACCTTGTCTCAACCCCCACAAAGCAAGTAGAACACTCCAAAACCACTCTCAAATTGAAAGCATTCCTAGACTCGAAAACTCGCGGGCAATGATCCAAGAACGAACCCCGCCGGCGGTGGGATCGCCCTTGGAGTGAACGAAGTCTCGGCAGGAGGAGCGGAACCTTTGGCGCCAGAGATTGTGGTGACACGCTGAGATGGAAAGGGGTTTTATGAAGCAAGAAGGTGCTCACATTGCCATTGTTCAAAGGCCCAAGAGTCCTTTTTGGAAGCACGTCGATTAATCTGCATGTCTTTGTTCAGGTTGAGTGAACTGGGTGTCTATTTTGGAGGTTTTGATTGGACGTCTCTATATCCAGAGGGGCATCAATCATTGCCGCTTCCCTGCGGACTGGCTCAAACCCTCCGATCCCTGTGCAATTCTAGGAGCTAGAAGCATTCATTCCTCAATTGCAGTCTCAAATGTCGTTGGTCAAGTTTTCCCCTGACCGCTTGACGAAGCCTTTGACAAAGTCTTTGGTCTGCCAAGAAGGTCTCGGAGTGAGGTGAGAGAGCGCAACATCCAGTGACTTTGCTACCCGGGTCCCACGACAAAGTTCCGATGGCGAGGGTATTTTGGCTTTGCCAGCTGCTGCTGTTAGCTGCTGCAGCTCCAACTTTCATGCAACGACGTGAGGCAAGTTGTCCGTCCAATGACTGCAAGACATTCTTTTGGCTGTTGGTGAGGTACCACGCTGTGGGCCATGGTAGAAGATTGACCGGCCCTTTTTGTGAACCATTGACTCATGGACCCACAAGGCCATCCACGGTGGAGAAGTTAGGGGCGTCCTTATCCTTGGACAATGGAACAAGTTCAGTCTTTGATATCATTTCCAGGGTGCTATGCTCCACTTGCATGATCTCAAACTAACTATTCTTTTCTTTTCTGTGCACCGTAATGGTAGCACCCGGTACATCTCCAAAGTTTGTTGTTGTCATGTCAACTGTTTCAATGACATCCATTCCTAAGATCTTCAGCTACGGAACAGTGCCTTTTTATGGGTGAACATCTCTTGATTCTTGCAGGCCCCGGAACTCCAGGTCCTCCAGGAGAGGGTCAATTGGACCGTTTCGGCACCGTCTTTGTGGCAAACGTGTCAGTGTTGAGGGAAGATCCATGCCAGTTTTGACCGCACATTTTAATGACCTGGTGTAGTGGAACGCATTGGCTTGCAACGCCATGGTTTTAGTGTGTTGGCCAAGCCCACTGGCTTGGAATCGTGGCACCAGCACTGCCGTTCCACCAGCACTGCGAGCACTGCTCCCACTGCATCCACCGCCTTCGGAGGAGCAAACGGCTCCACCGCCTGCGCGAGTTCCGCATCGAGAGATGCTTCGCAGCAGAGATCGGATGAGTTTCTTCTCGTTGATTCGTTTGCCTTGCCCTAGGGATGTAGGTGGCTTCGATGTCTTCCTCTGCCCCAGCTATCACGTGCCTTCCAAGAGTGCACCTGGTGTAAAGTGCTTCCGGTAGCTCAAAGCCACATACATCAATCGATACTGTGATAGTGTGTGCTGTCATGGTCTCACTTCCCCTGATTCTTGATGATTTCTTTTGGGCCACTTGGACGGGCTCGGTGGTGGCGGGCTCGGTGGCGCGTGCGGGGCCAGAAAGCCAATGTGGCATCAAGTAGCGACCTGCATATGACCTGCTATGACCTACACCCTGAAAAACCCAAGATGAGGAAGAGATCAGGACCCCCCACTGTTCACACTCTTTTCTGACCTGCCACCAAGGGGTCGGTATATTTCTGTGTGATCTCATGGTGGCTCTTTTTGACAAGGCTCCCACGGAATATGGCCTTGCTGGATGAGCTTGAACGCTTAGTGGAACGCCGGGAGCGTGCAATGGCACCTTGACACGATGGCCCGCGTTGGATATGAGAGCGAGCGGTGAATTATTTGATTGCCACGCTACAGTAGCATCATCCCTTGGAAGAAGATTTTGTTGCCGATGTTACTGGCATCTCTAGGGTTCCTAGAAGGTCAACATCTCAAATGTGATTGTTCGAATTTTGTTGACTTGTTCACTTTTTGGGTTTGACCCTGCAGAATTTGACATGTTGATTCTGTACATCCGATGGTTTGGAAGATGGGCACCCTCAACTCACATGGTCATTCTTTTGAGTTTTTGAATGGGTGTTGAAGCAGAACAGTTGGGCCGGTAGGGGCTGTAGGGCCCAGTCGCCGGTGTGACGAAAGACTGAACCAGCCAACATACTGTAACCGAATCATGCATGCTTCTGACTCCGAGTGGCAGGTTTTGCATGCCAGCCCAGTCGTTTCTCCCTGTTGGTGACCCACAAGCAGAATATAGGCCTATGAGCTGTAGAACCTTGAGCACAAACACCGAGTCCAATCTCCTTGAAGCACTTTGGACGACGTCCGCGTAGATCTTCCGTCCTCTTAATCCGACCAGCGCCACCTGCTCGTCTCTCTACTGCAAAAGAGCTCCGTGAGGAACGCACCAGCTGGGCCCTGGCGATCCTGTGTCTGGTAGCATTGACCTCAGCAGGGTGGAGCACTTTCAGTTGGGCGCGCCACAAGGCCGGAACATGGATGCGCACGCGCGGGCCGGGCTAGGTATTGAATTATATAATGGGATGGAAGCTGTATAAAATACTGCTAATAAAGTGGGTAAACAAGATCATAGCCAGTTATCAAATCTATTGAATTATGTTGGAATTTGATTGAGATTGTGGATCATGGTCGGATTGGACAGGGATATTGGACATGGATTGGATATGATTGGATGGCCCTCCTTGGCTTTCATGCTAGGACACGAACTACTCCCCTTCCAATGCCCCACTTGTTCCACCCTTGATTGGTCGGGAGCACTTTAGCGGGTTCTATGCTCCTCTCAGGGCAGAAGCTTTATTACCAGGGTAGGGTGCTTGAGGCCGCTGCCTGCAAGCAGCTGCACCTTGACAGACTTGCTGTCCAGCAGTTGAAGTATATAGCCAGTTTGGGTAGATTGGGAACCACGGGTTCCTGTCATTGACCAATTTCATATCAACCTATCAAATGGCACCTGATGGCACCCGCTAGTGCCAGTTCTGCTTGCTCATTCTAGTTCAAGCACCTGAAGCCAACCCAAGATCAGTGTGTCATGCCATGTGGCGGTGTGGACTTCTACGACCTGCCAGCGTGGGCCTGCGGTCCCAGACATGGGGACAGCATTTGCTCACGCCAGCGTTTGTCCGTGGGCATTCTGGAAAGAGGTATCTCACATTGGATGAGCTTGTGGGCTTCGGCGTGTGGTGGTGCAAGGAGTCCGGACTCAACTCAAGATTGGAACAATCAGACTTGCGAGCAGCTTTGCGGAAGCAAGCAGATTTGCTGGAATTGACCGATGAGCAACGCATCTCCCTTCAGGATGCCGAAATACTCCTGGAAGAGATGCAGAGAGACAAGCAAGTGAAGATTATGATCCCTTTTGACATCGAGGAGTTTCAAAAGTATGAGGCCGTCAAGTCAACTTTCCTTATCGATGTTGAGTTGGGTAAGCCACTTGTTCAAGACGACTGGCTTACATTTCAAGCCTTCGCTCAAGCCGAGTTGACGACCAGTGCCGAGATTCTCAAGTTTGCTGAGGACCGCGGGGCCTGTGTCGAGGTGGTGAACTCAGCAGCAAAGATCAAAGGGCACAACGGTGTCCAAATTGACCGCTTGCAGTGCTTCACCTCCAAAGCATGGGAGGGCTATAAGAAGGGCGGAGATTGGAAGAGAGTGATTGCAAAGTTGTATGAAATGGGTTTAAGAGAGAAGATTGAAGAGTCAGAAGAGAAGGAATACTGCAAATGGTGCAAATTGTTTCAAAGCCCTGAAGGCATTCAAACTTGCACATCCACGCAGAGAGATTGTCGTCGCTTAGCGAGCACCACTTGGAGGATGAAACTCTGATGCGTGGATGTCGATGTGAGAATGGCTCACTGGATGCTGAACGGGTCCACCCTTTGTCTCAACATTTGCGATCACTGCTGTCACCCTACAAGTGCTTGGCAAAAGAAGATTCTGCGAGAGTAGGTGTGGAGGTGGCAGTGCCCCAAAAGCAAGGCTTGTGATGGGGGAAGAGCACGGACACGCTGTAACACATATCAGCGATACCAATATTGACATTTGTTTGTTACACATTGATGCAGGTGAGTAGTTGAATCGATGAAAGCATTACTGCGATTTGCCTTAGAGGTATAAAAGAAGCTCTACAACACATGAACCACTAGAAAAGGGGATGTGCAGAACTCCACTTGAGCACATGGACAGGTGTTGGGATGACTGAAGCCAAATCTTGCAAATCGTTGAGCACATGAAGCGACAATCAACCAAAGGTCACTTGGTCCATCTCACAACCATGGCCAACCAAAAGTGATCTTGAACTCCTCTACTTCTGGGGCTGACTGCGGATGGCTGACTCCTCTCACGCCTTTCCCCTGGAGAGTTTGTGCTTTGGAGCACCCCTGGAGTGACCCGGTGGTAGCACCGCAGGCAGATTGACAGCTCATCGCCTGGTTCGATGATTGGACTGTGTCTTCGCTCTTACATAGCTGCCGCTCGGCCCGGCCTGCTAGGTGATGCCTTTTTCGTGGAGGGGCTGGAAAAGATGTTGGAGGTACGAAGTTCGTAGAATATATTTCACCACTTGATGACCCCAATCCTAGACTCCACCGTAGGAGAGGCATCTCGGCAAGAGGCCATGCTCAGCCATGCTGAGCCGTGACTGATTCTCCATGTGGGACATGTTGAAACCTCTTGTTACAGAGTAGGATTTTGGAGGTCCACTCAGTGCCAGAGCAACATAACCTGGGAACTTACTTTATTTCTTTGTGCAAAACTTCGACGAGGGCTACCTGATAGCAGTTTGTCGGAGGTGCGTGTAGCTCTTCAAACCAGAAGGGACGGCATGCTTGGAATGGACATGGAGGATGCCTAGTCTCGACTCTGCTGAGCTTAGTATGCTTAGTATCACCCCGGATGCTGCCGGCACGGAATGGCACCGAAAGAAGCCAAGTTGATCCAAGTGGTGCATACTGATGGGAATGGGTGAGCGATTCAACCAAGGCGACCCCTGGACGGTAGGAGGGGCTCATGCTTGTTTTTCGTTGATTCGTTGGTTTCCGAATGCTTTGCTTAACTGCAGCCGTTGTCCTCGTTCTCAGAATTGCAGCTGAGAACGGCATTTTCCAATGTTTTTTTGCATCTGTGGTGATTCCAGTGATTTTGCTGAAGGAGGGGTTGAACTCAGAGCTTTAGAACTAGAGTAGACTAGCACACCTCCTCACGAAGAGCAAAGAAGGGGCTGGAACAATGGTCAAACGATGGTCAAATGAAGTGACCACATCACCGGCCTGTCCTGGCGCAATGCATGCCATGGTATGCTCGCTCCCTGGTAGCCCTCAGCCGCAGGACTGTGGCCTTGCGTGTGTTGCACCTCCCGTCAGTGTGTGCCTAGTTGCCTTTATTGGGCTGGTGACCAAGCACATGAGCACATCGCATTCAACGGACAGACTTCGAAACAAACAAAAAACACCAAAAAAAAACAATTCGACGTTTCATCCATCGATTCTTTCGCCTTTTTCCGCCCAAGGGTCCGGTCCTCCCCCCGGTTCACGCTCGTCGAAGCGGGTCGAACACCATGGCCTTCCGCCTGGCGCGCGCGCTGCGCAGCGCCGCTCGGGTGGTGCCCCGCGTGCGCGTCGTTCACGAGCCTTGGAGCCAGCTGAACGTGTTGGCTGCCGCGGGCATTGTGCTGGGAAGCAGTGTGGCAGCCTGCCACCTGGCGGACGTTCTGGAGAATTGTGGTAGTTAAATGATATTAAACGATCACATCAGGCTACATCAGGAACTTTCAGTAAATGTTGTTGTTCGATGATGTCACGGGTCCTGCACTGAAGAATGGTCTTGCAAGTCCAACCTTTCTACTATCTGTTCGCTACCATTTGAATCTCTTGCTTCGCTGGATTTGGGCCATCCGCCAATTGTGAGGCAAAGAAAAGAAGAAGATCCAGATCAAGGTGGCAGTTGTTAAAGTTACAAGCAACTGGACCGTATTGGATGGGTGATTGACATCTTATGAAATTTTCTGTCTGGAGGACTACCCTGTGTCCACTGAAATGACCGAACATGACTGAAATAGCGTTGACCAGCTTCTTTTCATTCAGGCTTCCTTAATGTAGTTGTATCATTGTTCTTGATATCAGCGGTCAAGGTAGCCGCTAGCCTACATGCCTATATCTATGCAGGGCCTTCTTTACTTGGCTAACTTGTATGCGGATAACGAATTCCAACCAGCCATCTTCCTAGCGGGGATCTTCCTCCCGTGTGTTTGCGGACCAGTTTTTCAACTCAAGACACGGGAGGGGTGATGTGCCAGGAGGAGAAGAAGGAGGAGAAAAAGCAGCTGGCGCCAGGCCTGCAGATGCCGGCCGTGAGCCGCCAGTTGTGGCAGCGTTGTCCAAATTTGCGGCTGGATTTCGAGATTTTCGAGTTCCGTTTGCCCTTTTCCAGCTCAACAACTGGATGGCTGCGTTCTTGGCTTGATGAGAATGGCTGCCATTTTGGCCGGAATGACTGGAGAAACATCGTTATTCTAGCTGCCATGGGCAGCCAGTGTGCCACTTCTAATTGACAAATGATGACAATTGAAGATCTAAGACAACATGCTTGCACCGTCACGGCAGGCTTCAAAGAGGGCGAGCCGGTGATCAAGTTCGCTGACGTGAAACAGCCCGAAAGCCCAGTTGGCTGAGTTTTGGACCCTCAGTAGCTAACACACAGCAAGAGGTTTCCGATGTTTAGGATATTTTAGGCTTCTCGGTTGGAGTCCCTTTGTGTTGTTCTCGGTTGGAGGGTCGTCAATCCAATGCGCGTTGCTGAGGGGTGTGTACCACCGCTCGCTCAATCACGTCCGATTTGATGGAGGATCCCTTTAAGCTCCCACCATCTCCCAGCCCGCTGCAAGTAAAGAACATCAAAGAACAGATTCAAGCTAATTAGGTGTGAAAAAAACTCCACGTCACACGCAGAGACTCTCTCTCTGTCTCTCTCTCTCTCAGTTTCTCAGTCTCTCCGAGGCATAATTGCATTGAGAAGGGCATTTGGGTCACCTACCGGGATGGCGTCTATGACATCACCAAGTTCGTTCAGAACCACCCGGGCGGTTTGGAGCGGAGCCGAGCCTTCAAAGGGGAGCCGAGGGCCGAGCGGTCGACTTGGTCGTGGGCCGCGTTTAGAGACCTGTGAGATGTTTTGAGAGGTAGATGGTATGTATAGTATATGGACATGTATGTTAATTATGTTTATAAATATATAGTACCTAATAGAATCATTATGTGTATAGATATACAGATATTGTTATACAGTTATACATATATGAGAATTTTCAGGTCCTTCAGTCCTTTGCTGGAAAACACATCCACTTGAAACATGAATAATTTTTGACATCCACTTGAAACTCGATTTTGCCCGTTCTACCGTCCTCAGCCACATGCTGAGGATCTTGAAGGCCGCTAGTGGGCAAATCGATCCCTTTTGGGCGATGTATGCTCAGCACAACGTGGCCAGTGTGAAGGAGATCCTGGGAGAGCATCGCATTGGACATCTTAGTGCCTTGGTTCTTCAGCGTGCCAGGTCGGATGGAGCTGACTTCCGTGTCGACCGATGGTCAGCTCACGTAGAGGACATGGCTCTGACATCCAACTCCTCAGCTGAAATGAGTTCCCATGTGTGTGAAGACGCCCTGAACCACCAGAGTTTGACTCATTCCGCGTGCGCCTTCACCTTGAGCAAGTACAAGGGGCAAAGGGTCCGAACTGACTCTTGCCATCCAAGTCATGTGTGTCTTTCTGTGTTCAAGGGGCTTGAAATTGGTCATGGCTCTTGAAGTTTTGAGCCAAGGAAACCCTGAATGGGGCAAAACACTCTTGATGATCTTTGACATGTTCTTGGTGTGGAGGAAGTAAGCTCAGAGTCATTCTCAAGCCCCCCATTTATCTAGCCATCTCAGTTGAGTCTTGCAACTTCTAGCAACAAGTGAATCCTTAGGGTCAGTTTCTGTACACCATAATTTTCTCTTTGGACCAGATTAAAGTACAGCAGAAATAGCTCAACGTGTCTTTGAAGACCAGCATGTGGTATGTGATTGATGTGCATTTGCCTCCAGAGCCGACTGACAGTTGCAGGCAACCCTGAGTGCGGAAGGAGTAGCCGCATTAAAGATCATTTAAGCACTGGAATCCCACTTCGCCTGACACCGAGAACTTCAAGTTGCATTGGTAGTTTAAGACCCTCTTGTGGTCCCATGAGTATCTCAGTCCTTCAAGATGTCCTTCATCTCCTGGTGTCAGGTGAGGACGAGTACAAGAACCTGCCGCCGCCCTTCGATCCCTACCAAACCGACCCCAAGCGTGACCCGGCGCTGGTGATTCAGGCCGCCAAGCCCTTCAATGCCGAGTGCCCCCTGCGCCTGGGCAAGTGGTGGCCATGGTTTTTGGATGGATGTTTTTTAAAATGAAATAGTGCAGGTCGGGAAAAGGGTGAAGCAGGTGCAGATCTATCTCAACTAAGATCGATCAAGCTGAACAAGAGAGGCTTAACTGCCTGTATTGTATGCCTTGCTTGTATGCAGCATCACGGTAACTCCCCGGGCAGCGGCGGGCCGTGGCGAGCTATCTTTTTTAATGTTTTTTTGAGGTCGCAGTTGGAGAAGCAGGAGTACTTGACGCCCAACCCCAAGTTCTTTGTGCGAAATCACCTCCCAGTGCCCACAGGCGGGAGGAGTCTATATAAATGCAGCTTAGGGAGCTCCGCCTGGTTTCCGGCTCGCTGGCTCAAAGTGTGAAAAATACCATTAAAAAACATGTTCAAGTCTCAAGTGCACATGGAAGATCCTTGAAGCCTGGAAGTCTCAGCGGATGTCATTCTTGAAGCCACACCACCCCACACCGTGCCGCCGGAGTCCTCGTCCGACTCCATGGGCGCGCGCGGCTCGAGGTGACTTGGTCGATCCCAAGAAGTATGCCTTGGAGATCGTGCCAGGCGGGGTGGAGGGCGTAGTGAGCACGTGGTGGGCGCGAAGAGGGCGCTGGGTGCCCCGGTGATAGGACCTGGTAACAGAAGAATCTGTGGGAGTTGTGCTCCTACCTCCCACTTGGAATCTGGGGGGGGAATAAGCTGCAGTTTCGATGGCTGTCAATGGTCAGGCTGGTTTCGATGGCTGTTCCTTCATTTTCTCATTTTCCTTCGCAGGAGAAGATGAAAAACCGGTGAGGTTGACGATGGCCGATCTTCAGGAGAGGTGGATCGCTGCTCAAGTCGGTCGTTTAGGGCTGAGCTCGCGCCCCGGTGGCGCGTCCACGGAAACTGCGGTTTGGGAGCCAGTAAACGCCTGTATATAGTGTATTTATTTTTTATTCATTTGTTTGCGTTTCGGTTGAGTTGTGTTTTCACGCACGGAGGCCCTGGAGAGGGCACGGGATTTAGGTCTTTGAACGATGGAGATGCAGGCACTGTCAGGTGCCAGGATCACCCAGCTCTATGTGGAAGAGTGGACAATCGGTGGATTGGAAGCGGTCGGTTTGGATCGTCAAGACCTCGACAAAGACTCTTGAGTGAAGACCTGGGCGAGTTACATGATGATATGCTGGTAAGAAAATGGGGATGCGTTCAGGTGGTAGTCCTGGACTTTTGTTTGCCCAATGAAGATCTAATGAGGCTCAGGAAACTATGCGCGTGTGGCCAAAATAGGGTTGGCGAAGTGCAATTTTTGCTTCAAAAGCCTCTGGATCCTAGACCTTCAACCCGTGTGTTGTGCAGCAAATCACGGCCATGTGGAAGTGGTGTAGATGCTGCTTGAGGCTGGCAGGAATCGCCCAACGGCTTTGTGTATGCTGCGGTGCAGAATGGCCGCTTCAAAGTGGTGCGACTGTTGGTTGAAGCTGGAGCTGCCAAGCATGCCGCAAGGGCAAATGAGTGGAGCTGACACTGACAAGAGGGCCACTTGATGTCAGAAGGGGCCACAGCTTTGTTTGTTGCGGCTCAGAGTGGCCACTTGGTTGTTGCTCGAAGCTGGTGCTTACAAGAATGCCGCAATGCCAGATGGGGCAACAGCTTTCATGCCATACAGTATAGAGATCAGCAGGAGTAAAATGGCACGACACAACAGTGGTGTTGCTTGCAGAGAGAAGGAAGAAAGCCGAAGACTCGACCTGAGAAGCGTTTGCGGCACGTGGGAGATGAGGTGAAGTCAGTGACGCCGTCTTGAACTGGTGTGATGTTTTTCTTTTTAAATCGAACGCAGCTCCCCTCGCCTCGAACGGATCTGATCAATCCCATCGAACGGCCCGGTGGCCCCGGACCAGGACGAGAAGCGCTTCAAGCGTCGCAAGGTTTGCGCCATCGTCCAATGCTCTGGAAACCGGCGAGAGGATCAGCGTCTTGGTGGTTTCGGGAGCAACCGATGAGCAGGGAACGGGCGGGAAAGTTTGCTTCCCCCAAACTGTGTGATGAGAAGGAGAACAAAGGTAAACCACACACTCACACATGAGTCTTAGCATGTTGTAGCCAACATCACCTTAGCACCAACCATGGTGAACCATTTCCGGCAAAGAGCAGACGGTAATTATATAATTCCAGATCCAGTGTGATCTTTCAGGGTGCATTTGTGCCTGTAATATGCCCTATATATTTGTTCCAGAAGCTGTTCAGCAATTTTCTTTCTTGCATGGGGCTCAAAGGGGTAACCAGACTTAGTGCTTCAAGATCTTTTGACAGCGAAAGTTCACGAAGGTGCCAGTTGGTGGAGAAGTCACAGGTGCACCGATCTGCGCACTATGCCAGGAACAGATGTTGAATGTTGATATTAACTGATTGCAAATGATGTCATGGTATGTTACAATGTTTCGTCTTCCAGTGCGCCTCAATCAACTTAATGGAACAGACCCGGAAACGTGCTGTTCCGGACAGCGGGGGCGGGGGCCCTCCGGCGCCGGCTCAGGAACTCGGTGGCACAAGTGGAGGGTCTCACCTGGTACACGGGCGCCATCAGCTGTGCCGAATGGGAGGGCGTCGCCTTGAGGGATGTGCTGGAATATGCGACCTGGCAGCAGTTTTTCATCTTTTTTGGCGCAGATGGAAGCTGAAGTGAGAGTCTTGGAAGAGTTGCGGCGACCGAAAACCAGGGACAGAGGCTTTTGAGATGTTCAAGTTGTTTTAGCGATTGGCTGGCTTGATTCGGTCCCACCTGTTCAATCATCAGGTGGGTGTGCCGTCCGATTTGGGCATGAAGAGTGAACTGGAGGGTGAAGACGAGCCACTTGGAACTGTTGTCTATTCGATTGGAACTCCTTCAATCAAGGAGTATCATTGGAGACGGGGTGCGAGAAAAGGCCGCGAGGTGTTGTTGTTGTTGTTGTTGTTGTTCTATTTGGGCTTTTCTATTTTTTTGCTGTGTGGCCCTTTGGAGACGGAATACGACCACTTAGATCCCGCCGACCCGAGGCAGCTGCACTTGCAGATGGAGGGCATGGATCGGCCGAAGGTGGGCGAATGGCGCGATACCAAGGGCTTCTATGGCGCGAGCATTCCCTTGGCGTGGGCACAGGATCCGCGCCGTGATGTGATCCTGACCTTCAAGATGACGCCCAGAAAAGTCGTGCATTTTTGGATGGAGACTGGAGATGCTTTTTTTTTTTGGATCGCTTGTGGAGACTGGAGATGGGTCTACCCTTCAGAGTCACCCTCGCTTCGGCGGTCGATTTTGAGCTGTTGGGCTCAGGAATGGTGAGCCGCTGCCGGCCGACCATGGAGCCCCTCTGCGCTGCTTGGTGCCCGGAGTGGCGGGCGCGCGCAGTGTCAAGTGGTTGAGCAAGCTTATTGTGCCATGGCGCAGATCGAGCAGAACAAGACGCAGAAAATATCCAACGACATCTCTCTCTCTCTCTATGAGTATGTACAGTAAGTATGTATATAGATTCTTAATTCTCTTATTGATATGTCCCTCGAATAATGTATACTAAAATCCTTGACCCCAACCCCGGGATTTATAAAAATGTTTTTCCCGAAAATCATGTACGTCCAGGACTTCAGAAATCACCAAAAAAGATTAGGCTTTGAAAATTGATCGTTGGTCCAGAAATTCAGAAAAAGCATGTTAAGTCACGGTACTACTGAACTTAAGGGACATACGGCAGGTTAGACACAGGATTCCATAAACACATGTTTATCTTTAACATGGAGGTCCTTGTGGGTCAAGGTCAGGATTTTAGTTTTCTTTGCCTCTATCCAATAGACATCGATATAGAGTTGGGGTACATGTCGTGCTCTTCTGCATATACTGCATTTCTCTTCCGTCGATCGGTTTTTTCCGTCGATCGGGTTCATGTCTGATGTCGTGGACAGTCGGAAATGATTCAGGGGGGCGCAGTAGAATCAGCAGACCAGAATCAGCATATCAGAATCAGCAGTTCCTGAATGGAACTTACACTGACACCAGACGTGACTGATTAGCACACAAAACGTGCCAAGATCTTCAATGACTTGCGGACAGCGCAGCCAGAAGCCTCCAACGTTCGAAAGGAAGTTTCGAAGGAAAAAAATAGAGTATTCGATGTTTGTTCAGTAGAGACACCAGGGTCAATGCCAGGATTTAAATAAGACTTGTAACGATACTTTGAGAAGGCCGAGCGGCCTTGGGAGAAGGATTTTAATAAATGGTCGGTCAAGGACTTTATAAACCCGAAATCTTGCTTCAAAAAAATGATGTCCAACCTCAGCACACAAAAAAATAAGGAAGTCACCTCAGTCCGAAAGGATTCTATAAAATAAAATCCTGGGTTCAACCTTTAAGCATTATTCAAGGAATATATTGATGGATGCTGTAGGCACACTTTCTTAGCCTTGCTGTTGTCATAGCAAACTTGAGATGTTCTGGTTTTTCTTCTTCTCCACCGTGTCATAGCAAGAGAGTTTCAAAAGCTGAGTTTTGCAGTGCCGGAGTGTGGATAGAGTCCGTCTCTACAGTTACAAGGACACGTCAGAATTAATTCCAGCTGCTTCTACCTGCTCGTCGCGAGCAATATAGGGGGCAAGCTGCCAACACTACTACAGTCGACAGTGATATAGAATGTACAATCTACTTGTATTATTGTATAGTCAGTTATTTTTCATTTTTGGTTAAAGTGCTGACAGAGCTGCACAAGGACAACTATAATGTATAGGTCAGTTAAGTCTGTTTCTTGCCCCGAGGTGGCCAGTGAAGAGTCTCAGTCCCACTGGCAGCAGATTCCTCGATGCACTGGCGATGTCTCTGAGTCTATCTGATTGCTCCATCCACTCAGAACTGGTATAGAATTGTAGTTTTGGTAGACCCTTACTTGCCAAAAGTTGTTGATCTCATCCTGATGCCACCCACTTGCTCGATTCATACGTGAAGATATGCGCGGCAAAGGAAACGACTGCTCATGACGAAACGACCGCGTGCCCGGCCCAAACACCGCCGAGCCGGCGAGTTTGGATCCGATCAGGAATGACTACAAGGCCTTCAACAACTCCATCACCTGGGAGACTGCCGACTTCACCAGTCTTCCCGCCATTCAGGCGAGGCCGCGAGTTCGCGAGTTGTCCAACACCGCCGAGACCGCCATTTTGGTCCAACCCCCCCCCCGCCAACAGCATCGAGAAAGAGCACGCCAACTCCCACGATCACCATCGATCCGATGTCTTCGCTTCGACCGTGCCGATCCCAACGGCCGGTCTTCTCCACCCGCGCGCGGTGGACACGCGGAAACGCGTTTTGCGAGCCGGCACCGTGGGATGCGGCAGGACATGCCGGTGAACTCGGCCATCTCGGCACCTGCGGCCAAGAGTTTGGTTCAGCTCAATGCGGAGGGATGCGTGGAGATGAAGGCGCGAAGACCAAGATGTTGTGGTAAGAAGCTCATGTCTCGGAACGGACGCTTGTTGTGAAGGTGAGTGGCGCTGGTGATGGGGTGCTCCCTCGGTGGACGGTGGGGTATACGGGGCGGTTTGCGTGGGATCGGTAGTTAGTGTAGGGGCTTCTATTGGTGCCGGTGCGGAGCCGCAGGGCTGGGCCTGGAGCGGCGGCGGCCGTGGCATCGCGCGGGTGGAGGTCTCGGCGGACGGGCACACGTGGACGGAGGCGGAGCTTCAGCGGCCGGAGGGGCAATCCTTGACCCGGACCTGGGCATGGACCCTTCGCTGAGGAAACTGGGGAGTATGAGGAAACTGACTGGGGGCCTGGGGGCGAAGAAGAGAGTGCTAGGCTATCGGAACTATATATATATTATATACTGGAAGGCTACTACTGGTAGGGTTTTGCTTCTTAGAAGCAGGGTCTGATTGCAACTTCGATTGATGTTTGGCGTTTGGTCCTGCTGGTGTGGTGAACCCCACCGGGGTGAAAGAGTTTTAGCCTTCATCCCGTTGCTTCGTCCAAGCACGCGCACACCGCCTGATGAACTTGTGACTGGTCTGATTGCGCCTTGGCATCTCCAACAAGTGGGCCACTCAGACTTTACAACATCCTCCTGGTGTGGCACATGGAACGTACCAATTCCAAGACGTACTCGACCTTTGCAGGCCAATTCGACCTTTCCAAGCCTTTCGTTCCAGCACTGAGGACCCTGTGGAAGGCCAATATTCCAGTGCCTCCGGAGCTGCAGAAGCCTGGCAAGGCCTTGACGCTGATGGTGAAGGCGGTGGATGCCAACTACAACGTGCAGCCAGAGTCCATCGAGCTGCTCAGATCCAGAGAGGGGGTGGACCGAGAAAGGGGGACGGATGATGGGACATGCTTTTGTTGTTCTCCTACTGCAGTGCCTCTTTTTCTTTCTTTCTTTATTCCGTTTTTTTCTCGGCTCTTTTGCATCCGCATCTAGCGAGGGAGCTGAAGCGCTCCAGCCGCGGTAAAGCCAAAAGCGGCATCCTCCTCGTGTCTCATGACGAGGAGCTCCCAAAGTAAAGGATCTTCCGGCCTTTTGCCTCCTTACACTCAGCAGCTACCCAACTCTGCCTCTTGCCATCTTCAAACTTAGTGCGTTTTCCGGCAACGAACACACTCAATGTACTGCCATGTCGTTCAAGGCAGTGTGATGGGTGCAACCTGCCCTTGACGTTCAGGGACTTCTCGTCAATGTCCCCAAACTCACACTGGACTTTGCTGCAAACCAGCCAGTGCTTGCTTGCTGCATTTGCGGGGCAGCTTGATCCAGTATCGCTTGCAGCTGAAGGTATGCTCTTTGAGCTGCCATCTATGGAGCATTTCAGCCAATGTGGAGCAGGCTTTGATCCTCCTGTGGCATGTTTCACACCGTACCCCACGAGCATGAACCCACTTGTGCTGCCCTGACCATCTTTTGAAAGACGTCCAGCCTGGATCGTGGCTTTGGGTCCCCACTTTGCTGTTTCACAGCAGCCCCACCTTTTTCAAGCAGGATGTAGTGCTCCTTGTTTTTGAGGATGCCCTCTATGCGAGCAGCTGCCTGGTAGATGAGGTAGTGCCGGCGGTCTGCCTCCTGCAGTTCCTTCAGGCTTTCCTCATTGAACTCAGTCCTGGCACGTTCCTGAGCCAATCGCTTGCCCACCTTGTACTGCATCCATTGCCTGGTGTCTTCTCCAGCTTCCTTCATCATCTTCACAGGCACATGAAGGACCGTGAGCCTATTCCACTCATCCTCCCCCAAATGGTGGAAGTAGTCCGGTGCCACAGTTGATTTGCCTTTCTTCACAAAGACTTTCTTTCTTTCTTTATGTTTTCTTTTTTTCCTCTCTCTCTCTCTCTACACTCTATCTAACATATTATATCATATATATGGCATTTTATGGCTGCGGTTTGCACAATAAGTGGATGTACCTTGCCGTGGCTTGGCCCTGGCACTGCTTGGATGGAATTTCTTCTGCATCTCCATCTGAGGTCTGTGTGGAATATCCGGGGCGTCCTGTGCAACGGTTGGCACAAAGTACACGTGACCATTCAGCCCAAGCGGGTCGGCAAGACCCGCTTGGAGTTCGGCTACGCCGAGTGAGACGGAGCAGTGGAGGCAGTGCCGTGGGGCACAGAGACCGAGGGGAAAATCAGGGAAGACTAGGCCGGACAACGCGAGGGGCACGGACGTACTCCAGCCCAAATCTGTTTGGGGATTTGGTTGATGGGATGTTAATGCTTCAAAGTGGACAAGTCAATCAGGGTTGCAATCATGAATCAATGACATGCTTATAGATACATTTGGATTCATGGATGACATGCTTTACAGTGGACAGTCCAACTGATCGTTTGGACTCGAATCTATTTCGGCTGGAGCGCTTCCAAACGCGTGCGACCGAGCCACTGGCCGAGCTTTCATGCGACGGATCTCAACGTTGGACCGTCCCCCCTTTTTAACGAAGGCGCCTCCCCGAAAGCGGCCAGAGAAGGTGATGTGAAAGCCACGAAGCGTTCGAAAGCAGGGGCAGCTTTAGTGATCGCACCTCTGTTGCAAAAAGGCCATTGAAATTACTTTAATTGCATTGGGGCTAATGATATAAGTCGGGCAGCTCGTCCAGTCTTTCAAGGTGTGCTTGATATTTTTTGGCCTCCACTCACTGAATCTCACGCAAATCTATGGCATGTACTTGGAATGTAAAGATACATATATGTAACAGTATATATATAGATTTGTTTGCACCACCTTGATATCGGATGAACGCATTATTCCAGTTCAGCTCGTGCCATAAAGAAACCATCCGACTCCCTTTGAGTCACGGCATTTCTGACGTTGACCGCTGTTGGACTCACAGCTCGTTGGTTTCGCGGTTTCCTTCAGGGCCTCGTTGGGTCGAAGCGCAGCCTTCAGTTGATACTGTCACTTGATTTAGATTTGCTCAGACTATCTGAAGACATCTTCTGACGAGGCGTGTAGATCCGCGATTGCTTTAGAAAAGAAGACCAACCGCCGAGCCGCGCGGTGTTTTTTTCCTTTTTTGAACAGTGTGCTGCAGCACGGACCTTAGGGAGCTCATGGTCCTTGCTCCTGGCACTTTCCCAGCGCACCGTGCAGGAGCGCTTGGCAGGAAGCGCTATGGTGCTTGGGGAATGCGAAGGTGCCGCCGAGTGAACCATGTAAAGTAATTACCGAGAATTCATGTCACATGTTGGTATGTTCACAATGCTTTGTATGTCTACCAACATGTGGCTGGATATTGCTGGAACTGCTGAACTGCCGTTCTGTCACACAGGGTTTCAGGTGGCTTCATTGTTGTTCATGTTTGGTCACATGTGCCATATGAGCCAGTTGATTCAATACGGCTACTAGTCTACTACTAGTTGGTTTTGTTTAGCAGAAGTCACGCCGGATTACGTTCATTGACAGAGCTACGCGCAAAAGTGTGTGCAAATTTCAAGAACTATTTGACACGTGTTGAATTGGTGGCCCTATTGGTTGTGTTCACAACTATGTTGATATATCATATTCTAAACCGGCCTTACTTACTCCAACGAGGATTTGCTAACATGACTTGTGCTCAAGCTCGTGCACGCAACGATGTGTACAGCCGGCATGACAATGTGGATGTTATTCTTTGTTGGAACGGCGGGGGATGGCGGGGGCATGCTTCTCCACACATCTCCAAAGGGGCTTTCGGTTTTCAATGAATTGTCATGTCTCCCCCACATACAGAATCCACAACCTCGGGATGCGGAATCTGGTTTCTGGGCATTTCTGGGCTGTTTGAGCTGCATCCATCGGCTTCCGAAAAGCACGCACAGCTCCAAGCCCCAGGCCCTCCGCTGCCGCCACAGCCTTCTTCTGCTGCCGCCTTTGCACCACGATGTCGCCGACCTCGGGACCGGCGCACATGGGAGGTTTGGAATCTGTGGCGAGCAGAAAGATCAGGCACCGATGTGCCGATGTGCTCAAAAATTTCACCGCTGTCCAATCGTAGAATCACTGAACTGTAGAATCGGAAAAATTCCTGCTTGCAACGGCGCAGCAGCATACGTGTATGAGCTTTTGTCTCAACAACTGACTTTCTGGCCTAAACATGTGGAAACTGGGATCCAATGTGGGCAGATCTTGGACAGGTCAAGGATTTTATGTTGGCCAAAGTTGGGCAAGGCAGATCGTCCTCACAAGACCCGATGGATTTGATCTGAGCGCAGCTTTTGCGCTGTGCTTGGCTGTGAGGAGCACCCTCCAAGCATGTGCCAAAGCTACCGAATGGGAGCAGGACGCTTTTGGATGCATTTGTCCATAGTTTGACTTCCAATGGCAGTGGTGGCAGCCGTGCTTTAGCATTCGTAGCCTGTGTAGAAGGAGAGGCCATGAATCCATGGTCCATGCCTGAGATTTGTTCGCATTTTGGTAGTGGTCTTGCATGGTCTTGCTATGGTCTACGTTTCTGGGTGGCTAATAGACTAGACAGGCAAGTTGCTTCTGACAACACACAGTTTCAAGCGTCAAGTTCTCCGGCTGCAAGCGTCCCCCAAAAGAGCTTGAAAAGAATCCTCTCTATTATTCAATCAGCATAGGTGCATTCGAAGTGAACACGGCCCTTCTGGAAGACCATGTTTCATTGCTTGAGGGGCTGGAGTTTTCTACTTCCATTTTTCGTCGAGGGAGGGCAGGGTAGCACATCTGCAGATGTTCCTCAGTTTCTGGACAGTTTTTGGCCACAGCCAGGCGCTCGACTTATGGTGCCGGCTCATCCGAGAGCCACTGAGCATCAAGGAAGATCGCCTGAGGGATACCACCATCAGGGTCTCTTGAAGCTGAATGTGTTTTGTTTAAGGTGATCATGGCGGTCATTGGGATGAGGTAAAACAGCTGGAGCTTTGGCCAAGCCACTGGTGGAATGGAGACGGACGTGTAAGGAGTGTACGGACGGACGTGTAAGTGCAAGTGAGTGACGTACAGTTCTCGTTGACTCACTCACTTCATGACAGAGACCAAGCGATCACGGAACCCAACTCTGAGCAATGCTTCATCGCATCAGGCCGTTGTGTGACCACCATGAGCGCCGGTGCGCGCTCACCGCGCTGCTGAACTCTTTGGCCAATGCCAGCACAGAGAGCCGAGTGCACGTGGAGGCTTTGATGTGCCTGGGAGCCCAGTAAAGAGAACAAGGTGCACTTGCAGATGTCATTGAGTTTGAGTGGTATATCGGTATATCCGGATAGACGCCGGGAGAGGATGTGCCAACCCTTCTGGGCCCCACTTGGCGAATTCGCCTACCGGCTGTGCCTCTGAAAGGCGGCGTGAGGTGAGTGCTGAGTGCAGTCCGACCTCCCGTGTGGAGGGACACCTGAGGAAGTTTCCCAAAACTGAGAGCCATGGGGTTTCTGCATACGGGTAGGAAGGGTTCTTGCAGTAAAACCGTGCAGTGCAAAGCCTGGAACTTTGATGCTCACGGCTATTTTTAATGGCAGAACCTAGTCGCCAGTACTTCCCCGAATGGTTTTCGATAGCCCCCTCAAGCTCGCCAAAGCAGCATGTTTTGTTCCTGGTCTCAGTTCAACTACACATGTCATCCCACAGATGCAACGGGCAAGCCATGGCAAACACCCTCAGCAAAAGACGATAGTCACAGTGGTGGACCGTCTTGAAATATGTTGGGCAAGGCCTGAGTGAGTGAGGGGCGAGATTCGGAGAACAAGCTTGGGGTCATCCTTCTTGAGTCTCAAAGCAACGCCCATGGCAAACGATGTTGGGCTTGCTAAGCTGCTGGGTGGAACAAATTTTTGTTGGGTCAGGCACCACGAGAATAACTCACAGAGCGCACAGGAGATCCTGACGTGTCCTGCACGGGTCTTGCAGGTCAAATTCTGCTCACCTTCAGCAGATTTCAGCACAAGGCGAAGAACAGAGGCTCTTTGAGTCATAAAGAATTGGAGTGACTCTCAGACCCTCGACCTCCGAATCTCTTCCAAAGGAGCCCTAGGCCCTAGCCCGAAGCAGCCATGGGGAGCTCCTAGCACCCACATGGGAAGCTGTCGCACATGGGGCTGCAGCTGGGTGCCCATGCTGGCCATTGGACTCCTGGATTTCTTCTTCCTTGGCTGCAGCTTCACGTTCCCTATCCTACGGGTGCGTCACGGGCGCTATGTGGAAGACGAGCAGCTGAAGGATCTGGCAGACGTGGCGAGGCAGCGGCTGCACCAAGCGGCTGGCTCGATGCTGGCTGAGGAGCCCTGGATGTTTCAGGAATTGAGGGCCTTTACCGAGGAACGCTTCCCAGGTGAGACTACGCCCGATTTCTTCCAGACACATGTTGAGTGCGGAACTTGAATCACTGAGCACGTGACGAACACTCCCAAAAACGGAGCCGTTTCTACGGAAGATGTTCGCGATTCCAAGAAAATAGGATGGTTCCACCGACCGGAAGAAGGGGTGTTCCCGACCAGCTGGTGCTCTCAAAGCACAGGTGGTCGACACATGCTGCCGAGCCCCTCCCGTGGATCTTTGCTGCGAGGGCTTAGTGCCTCGGTGCCGGCGGAGAAGGTGTTGGAGGTGGGAGCCTAGGCCAGATGGATGGGCTCTTTCACCAGATGGATTAGGCCATGATTGGATAGAGATGGACAAGTGGATAGATAGTAGCAGGTTTTTGGAGTGTTCAGCGAAGGACTCGTGGTTTTGGCTAAGGATATCTAAGGATGAATTCAGGTGGTGATAGTGGTTGCATTTCCTTGCAGAAGGGTCTTTTCCTGGGTGGGCCATCGGGCCATCTCCGAACCTCCAACCTCCCAGGAACCTTCACTGGATACTCTGCTTTATGCTTCATGGATGCCGGTGCTACAGTGCTGAGCATCGAGCGGTGTCCACACCAAGCTGCAGCAGCACGCCAGTTCGCCAAACGTGCCGGAGGCGGGCTGTCATGGGGACACCTGCCTGAGGCAGTGCTATCATCATTGATCACACATTTTTTTGGGGAAGTTTTGAACTTAACATCAGCAGTCACCTATTGTATACTTCATGACTTGCTCAAGAAATCTCCAAGATCTCCCAAAGCCGCTTGGATCTTGTTTTCAGCCCCTGGAACCACTCCCTTGCCTCTCCGAGGCGGAGCTTCCTCGCATCACCTGGAGGTCGAAGAAGGCTTGGCCGAGGAGATCTTGCCGCAGCTGACGGGGTGCTACGACCTGATCCACCTGGTCGCTTGGAGTGCGAGCGCAGCTGGGAGCGGAGGTGCACTGGTGGACCAGGTGGGAGAATTTAGGCTTCAGTTGGAGGGGCGAGGAGGGGGAGAGAGCTTTCAAGATGTTTTGCCGTTGCTCCCTTGGGACCCGGAGGGCACAAGAAGAGACAAGCAGTGATTTGTCCACAGACATTCATCTGAACATAGGGTTGCCAGATGTGACATTCAGCTTTCACTTTGTATATAAATAAGTGAAACTCTGTATAGTTGATGTCCCAAACTTCACCTGTTGGTCCTGTTGCTGATCCAAGGACGGCTCGATGAAGCGATACACCCAATACTTGGATCAGAGCCTCCAACGTGGCCTCCTCGCCCCCCATGGCCTCGTGCTGGCCGACAACGTGCTCTTCCGCGGGCGGGTCGCGCGCCGGAGCTGGGCGGGAGCGCCTGAAAGTGGTGGAAGACTTGGAAAGATTGCGGAGAGCTTGCATAGGCTTGGGATTCCTCACGGGTGCTGAAAGCTGGAGGTAGAACTAATTGCAGATCAAGAAATAAGTTCAACGGATTTTTGCAGCTTTCTGAAGCTGGTAAGCAACTGGAGGAGGTGGCTTTGCCAATTTGCCCTGGCCCAAGGTTCAATGTGAAATTCTTGGAGGACGATCCTCGAACAGAGGGAGTGATCTTAGACCAAGATGATGGGTTAGCAGTGATTTGGCGGCGAACCTGATACCAGCGGCCTAAACACCTTCCAATACGTCGGCCACCGGGGGGTACCTCTGGAACATGTCGCGAAGAGGTCCTCGGAGGCCAAGGTCCGGTCAACACCATGTGGGGGAGCCAGCGCTTGGACTGGCTACATGACTGGGCTGGCAATCTGCTTTGTGGAAGTGTGTCCCGCCTGTGTTGCCGATGAAGCGGATTGAATCACCAGTTTCAAGTTGGCAAATTGAGAGGCAGGTGTCTCACGGAGGCAGGCGTGACAAGACATGCAGAGCCTCCACTGGACTTGCGCGCGTAGAAATGAAGAGAGAGAGAGAGAGGGAGAGGGAGAGGGAGAGAGAGAGAGAGATTGGATTGGGTTCAAACGAACGAATTCTTTGCACCGTGGACTTTGTGCGCCTGGTTTCTTTAAATGTTGCCGGTGTTTCCGATGCATTCATCCCTAATGCACATGGCTCAAGCCCCCAAACCCACCCTTTTTGTGTATACCTAGGCTACGAAGGGACTCCGGACTACTGAAATGGCAGAAACATTGAGGAACACATAGAAACCCTTAAACTGGCAAGGTTTCCTATATTCAAGTCATTTTGGCCTTTTGAGTCGAGTAGAACTGACGAACCCTGCTTCAGGTCCGTGGGGTAGAAGCATCAAATCCCTCAGTTAGACCGGTAGAACCGGCTTGAGATCGGTCTCATGTCGAGGCTCAGAGCTTCAGCGCGGCTGGCCGCCAGAAGGCTGGTTGCCCGAAGATGACAGCGTCAAGATGGACATTCAAAGCCAAAGAACACAACAGAAAAAACGGGATCTAGACTCTAGATAGACTCACGAGACTTTCAGCATTCTTCCCGGATTTGATTTGGTTTCTTTTTGCCTTGGTGTTGCCGTGGACGTGATCTGCTCTGGTACCGGATCCACATCCGTGAGATGCTGTCCTCAGGCCTGCCAGCCTTCAAGATCGGTCTCAGAGTGATTGCAGTGCCTCAGTGTGACAAATATATCAGAGAGCAGACTCGTTGAGTGTGCAGATGTGTGCAGATGGGTGAACTGTTTACATACTCAAGAAGTACCTCATGAAGTCGCAAAAAGGTCCGGGCCAAATATGGCCGCAACTCGCATGTCATGGAAGTCACTCGCGTCGCGTGTGTGTTGACTCTCTCTCGGATCTCTTCGTGTTTCCATGGGATGTTGGGTGAAAAGAGCCCCAACGATGAGGCAAAACACACTCTTTGGACCTGGGGCGCAAGCGAGGGCCGACGATCTGTTTGCTCGAACGCCCGGCCGACAAGGGCCGACTATCGTTGATTGTCATGGCCACCAAGGACACTGCCGAGTGGCAGAGATCGGTGGCGTTGCTGAAGAGGCAAGCGGTCGCAAGTTGCAAGTGCAGAGCGCGGTTCTGCAACCCAAACACCTTCTTATGCAAGGGCCCTGAACAAGGGCGCAACAATGCTTTGTGCCCTGAGGGCTCTGCGGTGCTGACCGTAGCAAGTGTGAAGCAGTATCCATAACCTCCCAGTCCCCTCGGAAAAGGACAACTGTTGGACTTGCCTTGCGTTTCAATGCGTTTCAACCATTCGCTCACCAGGCTGCCGCTCGGGTTGAAGCTTGACGCGCGGTTTGCATAGAAGTGTGTTGTGTTTTTCAGTCCTCGCACATCATGTTGTGGCTTTGGAGGTTGCAGCTTAGTGCACTTGGTCTAGGTCATGTCTCTCACATGTAATTATGTCCACGCTGAGAGGATTGGGAATTGGAGACTCGTGTGGTCGGGTGACGCCTATCTTGTTTGTTGGTTTCCTCATGTTTCCTCCAAGTCGGACCCCAAAGCTGTGAGAGCATTGCGGGCTAGAGCTAGGCTACAGGGGACATCGGCAATGTATGGTAGTTTGTTTTCCTCAGGATTCGGCCTCCTACACGATCGTCATCAACGCAACTGCTCAAGGCAGGGTCATACATGACCTTGACGACACCTCCCTGGTCCACACGTGACACGCGTGGACCGTTTCTCTCAACCCGCCTTGGCACGGTGTCCCACCTTCGGAGAGTGCCGTCCAGGCACAGAGTGGAAGCTGGCCTTGGAGCTCTTGAAGCAGGCGCATGAAAGGTTGAGCGCGCAATCAGAAACACGGCCTGGGATGGCATCCTTTGCAGAAGGTCTTGTGACTTCTAGTTGGTCGGACTGTTCGTTCAACGAACTATTTGGCAGAAAGATGTGGTGGCCGAGACCCCTGATGAGAGAAACACACAGCATCCGATCCTGTAGCGTGAAGGCTGAAATGGCTTGTGCAGTGGATGGCAGCGCAGTCAACCTGGCCATGAACGCTTGTGTCCAGGCGCAGGGCCAGACCCAAAACACAGCTGTGCGGATGCACAGGCCATGACCATGGGACCACCTCTTCTTCCTTGCTGGTTCGTGGATTGCATTCACATCATCCGACACACACACACACACAAACACACACACACACAGATATAAAATTAATTGTATACATATTATATTTATATTTTTACTTTTATGTGTACAAAAATGTAAAGAATTCGGCTCGTCAGTGCATTTTTTGGAGCGTCACGCCGGAGGCCAGCCACTGGACCAAAGCCCTCCATTTGCTGAAGCGCCTCCAGCCTCTTGGGTCCGCAGCAGGTAACGGACAACTAGTTGGACAGATACATTTTGCAGGAACATGGCTAGAGATCAGCAAGTTGGAGTACCCGTTCCAAGTCAACGTTCTCCGGCTGGGGACAGGCATACCCAATCATTTTGTGGGCCTAGATCAACATCTAAGATCATCTAAGTTCAGTTGTGAGCTGAGCCTGCACTACCCCCTGTATTGCGGGGGGCCTGCAGCAAAGCGACGGGACCAACTCCACGCTGTCGGATGCTGTCGGCGCTCGACTCCACTGACCGGACCTGCCGGGGCGTCGCAGCGACCCGAGGACAGGTCTCGCTCCGGCGGAGGCGACGGTGAAAGACGGGGGAAGCCTTTGAGATTTTTGCCTGGGAGGTTTACATCACATGTGACTCCAAGTTCGCCATTTGCACTAGCTGATGTAGAATCGTGAGTAGCAATATTAACAAACACCTCCCATTTGTGCTCAGCTGGTGCTTGGTTTCGATTTGGTTTCGTTTGTGAAATGCTCGGACGCAGGTGCCCTCCTTCAATACTGCCGCTGCTGGGTGTGCAAGCGCTATGCAGTGGGAGCGCTCCCTTTGGTCCCTTGCGTCGGACAGATGATTTGCTCCAGACTCCATCCATGTGTTCAAGTGGGTTTGCAAGGAATAATATTTTACTCGCTGTCACATGGAGGTGATAAATACCCTGAAACTGCAGATGCCGGCATGAGTTCTTTCGTAGGAAGTTGGGGCCAGATTCCTAACTTTCGCCCAGGTTGATCTTCGGTGAACTCCACCGCCAGGTGGGCGGACCAAACATCCTGCTGGCATGCTTTAGACCTGGCCAAATGTCTAATAATACCATCCCCTTCATGGCATGAGACGGCTTTGTCAACAAGACCTGTAGTGCTTCGGATGCGTCACGGGGTGTCTCCGATGTGTACCTGGTGATTCAGCACAGGCAGCACAGCCCAGCCTCATCTCCTACAATGTGGCCATGAGCGCCTGTGAGTCCCGATTTCGCAAGAGTAGCGACGGGGGAAGCAGTTGCGCTGCTTTTTTCTTCAGGCTTCGGTGAACAACTGGCTGTTAGTAACAAAGCACCTTTTCATGCGGACCTTTCGAGCAGTTCTTTCAGAAGAGGGACTTCACACAAGTGAAGGCTTTTGATTTACTCCTGGGAGTGCTGAGTCACTGAGTCTCTCGACTTCACTCAAACAAGGAGAAGGCTTCAAGATGGGAGCCTTGGCGACAATGGACGACGGTGTGTGACATTGTAGGACTGAAGGAGTTGGCAAGACCCAAGGCCTCAAAAGTCCGCAAACGTCCCGTTGGATGCTTTTTCACCAGTTTCTTGAGACTTCGCGGACACTCTGTTGGGCCACATAACGCATGTACTTTCATCCTGCGAAGCGCAGACACTTTCTCTTGCCTCAAGGTTTCTGCGCTGGCACTTCTCGAGGCCGGCGCTTCACTGCCAGTGTTGGTTGCAATGATACCTGCAATTTTCATGCTTTGCATTGGAGGAGTGTGTAATAAGATGGATGCATGAGGAAGCAACCCCTATCCTATACACATTCCTCCAGGGTGAATCCGGCGCATCGCCAGTGATTTGTCTTCCCCGTTTCGGCCGGTTTCGGCCGCATCAGTCCCCCAGCCTTCTCCTCCCAGCTTTGCCCAGATCGCGCAGGAGATGGTGTCACGCAAGCATTCGCCCAGCATGGCCAGCTACGGGGCAGCGGCTGCTGGGCTGGAGAAGGCGGCGAAGGGTCACAAGGCCTTGAATCTCTTGGAGAGGCGCGGCGCAACAAGCGGGCTGTCGGACCGAAAAAAGGGAGCACGGGTGAGGTGAGGGAGCCAAAGAAGGTGGTGTTGGATGGATGAAGATTGCAGTACGGAAAAGGGTCTTGGCAGAAGCAGTTAATAGCATATTATTTGATTTAATCAACTATAGTTTATCTAAGCATCTATAAACCAACCGCTCACATTTGAGAGTGGCTTTTTGCCCCGAGGGACCGAGGGACTTGTTTTTTCCCCACCACTCGTTCACCACTGGTGCTCCAACCGCGCCATGGTGCAATTGGTCCATGCGTGTGTCGTAGGCAAACAGTGGGAGTACGAGTTTCCAAAATGAGCTGATTCATATACACAATTGGCCCTCGCCCATCCTCACCAAGCAGGATGCAGCAGCTGGTGCCTCGTCTGAAGCAAACGCAGTGGGTGGTTTGGGACAGCTGCCAGTGTTGTGTCTCCTGGTTCGCTTGTCATGTTAATCCACTCATACGCGACATCTGGAGCAGTCTAGAGTCCGGAGTCTTGCAAGACATCATCGAAGCCCTTCATCATGCATTGGGCACACTTTGCAAGCAAAGTCAGCAACTGACATGAAGGCAGAATTACTTCCGTCCTTGATTGCTATCCGTAGCCTGTCAAGCCTGGCCTGGTTTCCCTAAGGCTCTTCGAGCAAATGCTGCTGAGCAAAGATTGGTCCCGTGAATCTGATATTTGGATGTGGTGCAGGATAGTGAGGAAGAGACTAACAGAGCAGGCCAGGTATGTCGAAACGATGTTGGCATCCAGTGCCACAGGGAACGCGGCCATTGACATGCATCGGTCTGCCATAGATGACAAACCCACGTGCTGGGGCAGCTCAGGTCGTAGTCTTGAACTCGGTCATCTCAGCTTGTGAGACTCTTGGCATGGCCTGCTGATCAGCAGAGCCTCACTCTTTGAAGGTCAAGCTCCTGTGGTTCGCTGGTGGGTCCTTGGAGGATGTCATCCTGTACCACATGAGGGGTGCTTGAACACAACTCGAGAGCTCTCGCTCTCGCTTTCTATCCCTGTATTACAACACTGTTAAGCCATATATATTATATAGATATAACATATACATTTTTTAAATCATGTGCACATTTGTTTAATTTGTCTGTCTGAGTTGACATGGACTAACCATTGTAGAAACCAGCCCTGGAAACCTAAGGTGTTTGGGTGAGGGACCAACCAATAAATGAATGAGTTGACCATCCCTCATAGTCATAGAGGAAGTCCAGGCCATGTGAGTGGTGCAGCGTGGTTCTTGATGCAGCCCACGAAATCTTTGGGAGCTAGCTCACCACATTCCCCAAGTAAGTCTTTGTTGATTGGAGTTGCCGGGTGTTGATATTAAGAATACCTGACCCTCCAAAAAGGTCTCGTTGCTTGGGCTAAGGAAAAAACGCACTATGGCAGTCCGCGCTGCTGCTGGCCACTTCTCCATTGGATCGAGGATTTGCTACAAGGGTCGGCCTCAGTCAGTGGGTCAGACGTGTAAGCTAAGATGTAGGACTTGGCTCCAGCGGATGGCGACCAACTCTACCAACAAATCAACACGGACATTTACAGGAATGACCAGAGGACATGGCTTTCTAAGGCCCTGTGGTGTGTCATGCCTTTTGAGAAGGCACAACTCTAGGGATCTCTTGGTGGTTCAAAAGGCACAACGCCACCGAGACCACGGCCCTCGTCTTCCCCGCCAGGCCCAAAAGACGATCCGATTTTGTCACCTGACTGCAGATGGATCACCAGACCAGATGGGGAAAGGATGGGAAAGGAACCTTCCAAACCTGACCTGTCAGAAAGGATATATGTTTCAGTTCATGTTTATTCCACTGTGTTCTTAATGTGTGTTTGAAGATGTTTTGGTCCCAATTTAATAGTGGTCACGCGGGAAGCAACAGGGGGTACAGAATCCTCAAAACAGGACATCAATGTCGCTGATGCTGGGGCAGGGCCCGTGCCACTTGCAAGAGAAGCATACGAGGGAATAGCCAGCAGCTAGTACAGAAGAAGACCTGCCCTTTCTTCCTTGATCAGTTTGATCCCTTCTGTTGTTGTTTTTTGAGTGAGACGTGCACATGGGGCTTTGGCGTTGTATTTTTAACTTGGGGGTGGGGCAGCACTGATCAACAGCTTTCCCAACATTATCATCGGTTTCACACCACGGTCAATGGTTCAACACGGTCATCCGTTCATATAACATCGTCATCGGCTTCCAACATTGTCATCGGATGGACATCGGTGGAACAGACTCCGCCAGTTAGTCTGGCGACATACCACCGCAGCGCGAACAAAAGAGAAGAAGCCAGACGAAGCACGGGGGCACAGAGCAGAGTGAGATGGGCCAGGATCTTTTTTGCGTCCTTTGGTTTCGTTGACGTATCCAAAGCCATGAAAGGGCTCACGATTTCCGAGTTCCCAACTATTGTCACTTTCCAAACTATCAACCCCGCTACCCATCCCAACAGTTTCCCACCTAACAGTTTTTTTTTGTTGTGGACATACCAGGTGCTGCCATTCAATCTTGCCAAAAAGCACTGCAATGGTCGATGGCTCTCCACCTCCTGGGCCTCGCGCATGCGCACAGCGCGGAGGGCGATGCGCTGGGGCTGTCGGCAGTGGCGGTCGCATGTGCCTGTCGCATGGGAAGGGGCCTGGAGGGCCTGGGAGTTTGGTTGGCACTTCCTGGAGTTGGAGAATGTTCGAGATTGGTAACAAAATGATCAAAGTGTATAGAAGAAGGGTTGAGGTGGACCCCAAGAGGTTTCTTGGTTTTACATGGAGAATATCGAAAAAACGGCAAGTCTTAAAATATCTTAAAATCAATGTTGAGTGGGAAATATCGTTGGAGCAATGCTGTCGACCATGGGAATTGTTGGATGTTGTTGGCGGTTCTTGTCCAGTGACGGCCGCGAACTATCTCTACAGAATGGTCAATATGGAGAGATGATGAGATACGATATGCACAAAAACGTCTTTAAAACAAACACGGCGTGCCAGCCATTGGATTCCTCCAGGCGCCCAGGCACATCACTGGCGGAAGGCCCTCGCCTTGACGTTGCAGGCGCGACGGCGCCAGTCGCGGCGGCGTCTCGCGCGGCAGCAGCCGCTGGAGGTGGCCGTGCAGTCACTCAAGGCAGCCCTTTGCGCGGTGCACGTGGACCTAGGCGCCCTGGGAGATGGTCACCTGGTCGGGATCGTTTTCTCCGGTGTTGAAACAGGTCGAGTGGGTTTAGGTGAAGGGGGCGTTTAGCGGCAGAAGGTGTTGGCGAAGTTCGGCACCACTTTTTTCGGAACTCATGGTGGTTGGACTCTTGGAGCTGCTTGCAGCAAGCCATTGCAGGCGATGACTTGAGTGTGAAGCCGGCCGAGTTGAAACCAATGATGCGCCAGATGCAGGAGGCGTGGAATCGCAACTGCTAGGACTGATGGACCACAAGTGATGCAAAGCACCCCTCAGGCCCTGAACAAAGTTTTTCTACCCTTCGACTCACTAACATGGAAGTGGAAAACCACCTGTTTGTAAAGGAAAATTGTCTTTCAGGGGCCCATTCCCCGCTTCCATGTTAATGAGTCGGAGCGCAGATCTTGAGATCATTGTAGTTGGATGAGCGTGCGTCCTGCCCACAGCCTTAACAAGGCACTTGAGAACCCCTCCACAAATTTGCCCTCCAGAGCGCTCATGATTTTACATCAAAAACTGTCCTGGGAAAACGTATGTCAAGGTGATGGCATTCAGAATGTGCATTTGAGCTCGTCTGGCTCAAGCATCTCCATCTATCATCTATACACATACATAAAGAAGCCATACCGAAGATGACCCTCGAAACGACAAACCTGTTTCGCCGCATGCGCCGTGGTATGCCCCGGTTCAATGTTCCAAAATGGGTCATAATTCCATCATAAGATGCCTTGAAGTTTGAAGCTCATTGATACGAGTCAGACAGACAAGCCTTGACCCACTGAGGTTGTAGAGTTAGTGCAAAGGTCTACAGTGTACAGGTTTTTTCTCCTTATGCAAGTGAACATGTATTCAGATACCAGCTGACTGCTGCTGGACAACCCCAAGCATGATAGATGTCTGAAGTCCCTTCTATATACTGAGTTGAGTTGTCCCTTGCTGCACATGTCATGTGCCATCTTGAAATCCAGTGCCTCTTGGTCCATATGACTGCTGGGCGCCTGGGCGTCACCCAGCGGCGCTGCTGGGCGGAGCCGCGGGCGCCGAAGGAGCCTGAGGAGCGAGAGGCGGCGACGGGGATGTGGTCACCGGAGTTGATCACCGGAATCGGTCCAAGCCGGGATACAGGGGGCCGACACTGCTACCAAAAAGCACCAGAAGAGTTCGGATTGGTTGAGTAATTACTCATGAAAACGTTTGTAGGTTGTAGCTCAGAACGTCGGCCAGAGAAGTGTCAAGGTGGTTCTGAGGGCTTTGCTCAATGAGTTGGATGTCCTTTTTTTTGATAGCTTCGCGTGTGGTGGACAGTGTGGGCGCCACATGTGACAAGGCCAGAAATGGATGGATGCACGGAAAACACCGGTGGATTTCTTGTGGTGTGAGCGGTGGGAACAAGTACAAAATGGATCAACATGGTACAAACCACGATTGAGCCAATCCAATTGGCACCATGTTTTGTCAGGTTCGATGCTTGCTGGAGCTTGGCAGTCTTGTCACTGGTGAGAAAAGTCCTTCAACCGGCGATCCGAGTGATTCAGGTCGATCTTTGGCGTGTGGATGGACTGCCTCTGGACATGTTCATCACACCAACCCAAAGTCACCAGGAAGATAAGGTGAAACGGAATGAACAAGATACACATAGATACATCATACTTCTCCAAATTTATCCTCACTGACCACCCGGCATGCCTGCACCCTCCCGGCGGTGAAATATGATAATATATACATCGTATACATAGATTTCTTGCATCGAGAGAGATTCCCCGAAGTGATGCAGCTTGGCTTGCACAGACAGCAAACCACAGGGCGGCATGAGAAAAACATTGAAATGATTTGTAAGTAAGATCGGACTGACAAAGTCACAGATGTTGCGTGGAAGATCACTTTAAGAGGCAGTGGTCGCAACATCCCAGACCACGTTCAGCTGCTAGAATTCAGATAGTCAACTTGTATGTCCCTTGTGCCATTTGCGCCGCCGAGTTCCCCCACTTGAAACCTGACAGGTGCCAGTGTTTTTCTTCTCTTTTTTAGAGTTTCTTTTTTGGGGTTCAATCGTCGTTTAACATCGCACAAATGTATTTCATCGAACTTTTTCAATATTTTTCCTTTACAATTCCTTTGTTCTTCACGCCACACCAGCAAGTTGTCTAGTTGCCCCTTCTTATGCCGAGCGAGGCTGGACCGACCGCTGCAAACCGTGAGGTCCACCGCCTCACAGCTGATCCGGCGCACCTGGCCGGAAGCTGCTGAGAAGCTGGTGACGGGAGAGGAGGGGTGGTTTCTGGCGGTGGGGTGGATGAGGAGGAAAAAAACCGACTTTCCACGGATTGCAGATTACAGGAGGATGAATGATACTGACAAATAATTAGTGAGAAGATTTCTATAGGCTGTGTGTAGGCTGCCAGGGGCTTGGACGTTGACACGCGCTCGCTAAGAGCCACATCTCATTCCTTGGTGCCAGGACTTTTCCGCTGCAGAGGCCGCGATGGTCCATGGTGTGCTGATCTGGCCCAAAAGTCTAGGTCGAGCCGGGACTTGCGGGATCCTCTGGGGAATGCTTGGTGGGACTGATCACAAGACGTGTGTAGAAATCCCACGTCCTAGACCCACCGACTTGTCACCATGCCCAGCCCTCGCAGGTCTTTTCCGGCGGGGAGGAGGGCCCTGGATCCATGGCCATGGGACTTAGCTTCGGGTGGAGGAAACCAACTGATGGGGTGGGCCGAGTTCAAATGGGGATGAGTGTCATATGATTGCATTTGTTCATCACGTCTTGAGGTGATTGTGCCACTTGGATTTGACATCACTAATTCAGTGGACCTTAGTGCACTTGGCAATTTTGGCTGGGAGCCTGCTCATGTTGAAGCTGACCAATGGTCCCATGCCCGTTCCTGTTTTCTCAAGCAGGCTTATGATTTGGGAAAGTCTTTTAGACAAAGGTTTCTCATCCATTCATTCCTTCGTCGTTAGAACAGAATTTTGACCATTGTGGAACAGTCGATCGGCGAAACATGGTGCAAGAGGCTCGTGCGGGCGTTTTAGTAGCGGGGGGATGGTTTTAATTTTAATCTTGGTTATGGTACAAGAAATTAGAAACATTTGGAAAGGCACCAAGCCTGCAAGCATTTTTGACCTGCATTTTCCACTTCGATGTTTCTCAAGAAGTGTGCTTCTTGCCTTCCTAATGTGTTCCATCGTTTCGCTTCGCAAAAGCCCCTCACCATTGCCTATGCGGTCTAGGTGAGGTCCCTCGCCTTCGCTGGCTGCTTCAGTGACGGATCTTTATTGGCCGGATCGCCTGAGTCAAGGGGCGAGTGTTCGCCACGAGTTTTCGCCGCGCGGTTGGGGCGGTCTGATGCGGGCGTTCTTTTGTTTTGGTGGGTATGGCCCTTCCAAAGAAGATATAGATTATATATACATAAGTTACATAAGTATATACATATATGCACACACACACACCTATGTATATATATATATATATAGAAAGACGATGTAACAAGCAAATCCAGGCACACCGCATTTATCCGTATGCCCAAGTCTTGGGCTTCTGGCGTTCGCGCTCCGGAAGACCGGGGGGCATCATCAGTCGCTTTGCTTGGAGGTCCTACGGCTGCTGCAATGGTCGTGGTCTCAGGAACAATGCAGTTTCTTCGTTGCCCGGGGTCACATTGCAATCACATGTGATGAATTGAAGGATTCTTCCACCAATCGAAGTGTGTTGCTCACGTCTCATGGTTCCCAGCCCAGACGCCCAGACGAGCCACACACGTGCCTGGATCTTCCTCGCAGCCTCCAGTTTTTCGGCTTCAGTTTTCGTTTATAGAGGTTGCCAAGAGCCTTGGGCACGTGCCATTTTTCCCAGATGGGGAACACCTGCTGGCAAAGTTGCTGTCATCTCTTCTTAGCTTCAGCACTTTTGATTTGTTTGTCATGATCTGGCGGTTCAGCTAGCAGCTAGCCGCCGTCCTGTTTTCAGATTTTTGGCGACTCTTCCAACGGGGCGTAGGACGTGGGTGGTTAAGTTCAAAGTGATTTGAACCAGATTTTAACACTTCGCGAACAGAAGATAGGGAGAGCGATGGATATTTCCCTCAACTCGATCTAATTAGGGTTTTGAATCTGTACGGCGGATGGTTGCCGAGGGGGCAGTTTTTGGGCAAGAGTCAGAGCGGGTGCCACCCCTGAAGGGATCAGGTGTGGCTCCGTACCTCCGCAGAGGGCTAGGGCTGCTGGAGCCTCGTTTGGCCCTTATCCAAACATTCGTGTCCTCGAGGTCACAAACATGCGTCACTACACATCATCGACAAGGTGGTGAATGTGGTCATCGGGAGCTCTTTGCGACTGGGTGAGCTGCCAAGCGGGTTCATGGTGTCGGGGGATGCGGGTAGAGCTGGATGGCTTTTCGGAAAGGGAGGGATGTGTTGCTGCTTGGTGGAAGATTTGCAGCTCCATTTGTAAATGATGATCGGTATTTGGGTCACTGATGGGATCTTGTGCTGCAGTTCGCCATAGTTCTAATGTTTCCCAATGCATTGCAGGATGCATATTCAAAAAAAAACATGTTGGCTCAAATTTGCAATGCCAGCAGGGGATTGTTGTTCCTTTTGAGTTTGCAGACGCATGGATGACAGGAATGTTGATGATACTTGCTTTTGTGAGGTTTTCTCATACCTACTGACCTGTTTGGAAGAGTCTTTTTAGCCGGGCTTCATTGTGTGGATACATTGCTGGAAAATCCATGAAGCAAGCCTAGCATGAAGCCGGAAGCATAAAGCCATGCCCAGAGTGGATGTAAAGGAAACACCATGACCACCGACCCTGGCCGCCGCACTCCAGGGGATTTGACGCCCACAAACCTTGAGAGCTTGGATCGTAGCAGAAAGGCAGTAGAGAAGTTCAATGGATCATATGAGAGACTTGGCTTGGCTGGATGGGTGGTGGACTGGATGGATGGCTCAGAACCAAGATCTGATTCATCCAACATCCATCAACATCTCATTTGGGGAGAGAGGAGCCAGACATGGCTGCCATGTGTCCCTGCTGCGCAGCTCCCGTCGCAATTGAAGCTGGATGCAGATTTAAACCGAGAGGGTGCGGGTGTTCTGTTTCCTTTTGTCCTTCCCTGGCCTTCACCACCTTTATCCTTCATCACTTAGACTTGGAAGCTCGGCTTCGGCTGCCAGCTAGAAGTTGTCCTTCGTACACTTCATAGCCCGGGAAGTCTTTGACTACAGACTCGTTCCCTCACTACGTGCCATTGACGAGTGCCTTTTTGTTTTCCCCTTGCTTGACGTGCTCCGCTTTGAAATACGGAGAGAGACTAGAAACAGCCTAGAGACTGCAGGAGAACGTTGTCCAAACCTGCTTAAACTTATAGCTATTATTTTATATATATATATATATTTTTTGCATACATATATGTTGAAATTTTATTTGTTGCTTAGTTGCTTGAGGGCAGACTTTTTTGCTACATGTTTTTCTCTCCTTTTGCCTCTCGTTGTTCCTGTTCTCTTTCTGATTTCAGTATGTGCAACAGCGTCTTGCGCAACGTACTGTATGCTCCACCGGAAGAACCGGGGCTCTGGTGAACAAGGGGTTCGCGAATGCTCGCGAGAAAGGGGGTCGAACTACAAAGGTTGACTTGATTAGGTGTAAATTCTTGGAACCCTTTTTTGTTCATGCGGTTTCTCTTTTCAGAAGGTTTTGTGTTGATGTTTGATTCTTGTGGTGTATTATTGAGATGGCCGACATTCATTGCATGGCTCAATGTGCACTGCAATAGGTGCATATGGCAATCCCACGAAGACAGAAAACATATCTTGACAACAAAATGCAATGGTTTCTACAATATCACCCAGGGACATGTGAACATTGGGGTGTGAAATGAGGCATTGCATGGCACCATTGCATGTTGAAGTTTTTTCTTAGAGTGTGATGTATGGAGGGCAACGATGAAGCCAAAAGTCTTCATCGCCACTTGGTGCAATTTAAGGCAACGCTGACATCAGAAGATCATACCAGCGTAATTTCCAATGTAGAGACTTTGGTGGCTTCTCTAGAAGCTCATTTTGATGTGCGAGAAGAACCGGCCCATTCCAGAACCCGACAGGTGAAGAAAAAAACTAGGGCTCAATTGGAGAGCTCTTTGAAATACAACAAGAAAAAGTTGAGCAGATTGTTGAAAGAAAAGCAGGACATAAAGGGAACAAAAGACAAGTATGGTATGCTCTCCCGCTCTGCGATATTACGGGTGATGCTGGCAGATCCAACGCTACCTTCGAGAAATTTGGCAACTTTGCTCAATGAACATGCACTGGGCGGGGAGCAAGTAATCAGCCACCCGAAGGTTGGTAACATCCGGGATGCCTTTGTGGAGCAAATCAAAGAACTATCTGCCAAGCAACTACAGTACTCCTTTAGTCGAGCATGCGCTGAAAAGAAAAGTTTGTCTATTGTAATTTCCCATGTCCACGATGGAGCCGACATGAGAATGCGCAGCTATACCGCTACGCTGGAGAGTTCCGAAGACTGCATTCTGCCTCGAAATGCTCCCAAGTTGTCACGACAGAAGCATTCAAAAATTCAAAACCATTCGGTTCAAATCCATGGTTTGGACACAGAAGCTTTGCCTTGGTATGTAGAGTTGCAGCCGCTCAAAAACAAAACCAAAGAGGTTGTGGCAACTTCAATCATTGTAGCTCTGAACGGGGTATTGGCTGCCTTGCTGAGTCCCGAAGATGTGCGCGACGAATTGCCCACAGTGGTACATGTGCTGACGGGAGACTCTATCAATACCAACGAGGCAGCTTGTCGCATTGTTCTTCACTATTTCAGGGAAATCTCTTCCTTTCGGAGATGCATGACTTACCGGCTCATTATGTGGAGGTGTGCAGCACACAAAGCAGCCCTTGTTACAGTCACAGCTATTTGTGGCCGTCAGATGGTGAATCCCGTTGACGGTAATGAACTTTGTGCGTCTGTATCCAGATTTTTCCGACACTTACTTCCAGACTACACAGAAGAGTTTGCTGCCTTGTTGCGACAATGGGTCATTGCCAACACATCTGGCATTTCTCTGATCCAAGGTCCCATTCCAAGTGCAGAAGCTCGGGTGGACAGGGGGGTTGCTACAGCTCTATGGGCTCGAAGTCATTCCAAACACTGTCCGGTCGTTGCTTAACATCGATATTTGTCAGCTTCTCCACCAAGAGCCACAGCCAAAAAGCTTGGAAACCTTCCGTGGCCTTATTTTTACTTTGTTGTACAGACTACTCCTTCAGCCCGAAGACAAGCCTGTCATATCCCGGTTTTGGTTGTTCGGCTTTTGCGCAAACAAGTTGTTGCTATGTCAGCTCCTGAAAATCCCTGCGCAAATTTTCCGGACACAGACGATACACATGCAAGAAGAGAATGCAAAACGGGCAGTTGCTTTCCGATCTTGGTATGACGACGAGGTGCAGCAGAGAGATTTGAGGCGTGCTTGCTTGTGCCTTCGCCTCACAGGTCTTGCAACCAGTCTGACTGCAAAACGTTCTGGAACAACGAAGGCTTCCTTGGATGAAGTGCCCACCCTGGTCAAGCTAGCTAAGGGAGTTGTGCAGCAGCGCACACTTGCTGAACTCTTGGATATAGCAGATTGGCTGCACGCAGACACATTGGTGGACCAAACTTCTTGTTTTGCATCTCTGTTCGTCACGGAAATTCACATCTTACTACGCTTCAGTGAGTACCAAGAGTTCCCTGCCAAATTGTGCCTTCTGTCCCGACGGTTCAACCCAGACACGTTCATGTTGGAGATCGAGCATTTCTTGGATGTTCCGGAAGCGTCTCTCGACTGGGGATATTCCAGACTCTTGCACAGGAACGCACTACGACAGGGAGCCACGGTAGCAGCAATTTCGTACCTCCTTTCCGATAAAGTGCAAAACGAACTTGCAGAGATTTTTGGGAAGACACATGCTACAAGCCTGACAGTAGAGAGAAAGAATTGCCAGGACCGTAGCATGGTGCAGCAGAGTGGGATGAAATGCCGCCATGCTTCAATCCGCAGACACATTGGTTGATTGATCAGTGTGTCCGCAGACAGAATCTTGGCCTGGGAGTGAGGGAAGTGGAGTTTGTTGTGAGCTACAACAAGAAGAGCCAGAAAGGCACACCTACTCCAGCCGACCCTCCAGCTCCAGCAATCTCCTTTGAACCGACTTCGCCAGCAGTTGTTGGAGTTGCTCCTGCAGCCTCCTCCTCCTCAGCTCCAGAAGTGAAGCCTGCGCTTCCACCGCCGCGCTTGCTAGCACGGTCTTTCAGCTCTGAGGAGGATGAAGTGGAGCTCATCGCTGCAAAGTGCAAGACATGTTTCAGCGAGTCTTTGCTGTGGAGTGAGGACACACGCATTGTTGCGTTCTCGTGTGCGTAAGGAGTGTTTGGATGGTGTATTTTTCTCTAGGTTTGACTGATCTTCTGCAGGGCCGGAATGCTCCGACGGCAGAGTATTGGCTGCGGGCATTTTGTGGCCATGCCAAGCGTGCCGCCGCCAAGGGTCAGGACCTCCCTCCAGATATGGCGATTTTCCCCAAGTTTGTGGCCACCAAGTTTTTGGAGCAGGGCGCTTGTGAGGACACGGGTTATCCACCCTAAGGAAGTTTTGATCGTTTCATGTCTTCCTTGTTCCGTCGTATGTTTGTTCAACTCAGCTCTGAGTTCATGAGCTGATTGTTTTCGGTGCCTCGCTCCTCGCAGGTGTTGCCACATTTCACCCAGTTGCTCAAAGATTTGAAAGAGAAGGTCCCTTCAATCTTCCCCAAGCCCGGATTGGTGGATGCACTCATTGCCATTGCGGACTACGATTGCAGCGGCTCTTCTTTTTGTGAAGTGGACCTGTCATCTTTGAGCTTGTCTGCGCGTGCTGCTCTGGTTGGTAGCGAGCTATACAAGTCTTGGATGAAGAAAAGCTTGGAAGAGCGAATTTCCAAGTTGCAGCAAGCGCAGAAGACACGGGAAGAACTCCGGCCTCTCCTTGAGCCTCTTGCCAAGCTGTCTGATGACTCTCGGGTTACCTTCGCATTGACTTGGTGTGGGCCCGCATCGTACGATCAGAGGCTGGCCTATTTGCTTTCGGACGTCGGCAGGTTTGATTTGCTTAAATTTTGGTACCCAACTGCACCAGAGCTTTGCCTGTCTACTTTCGTCTCCGAAGAGCCGAAATTCGGTCACTTCACAGAGAAGCAGTACCTTGCTGGCTTGGAGAGTCTCTCCATGTGTTCCACAGCTTCTTCTTTCATCAAATTGCAGGTGGTGAAGAGTGCCTTGGATGATTGGGCCTGTTTCTTCTTCCCCATGCATGCGAGCGTCCGACAAAACCTAGCGAATCTTGGGATAACCGATGGGGGCCGACCCATCCTAGGCCATGTCCTTAGGCTAGTTCAGGGCCATTACTTTCCTGGCAGGTTTGCTTGCGGATTTTACACGTCTCCGTGTCCTTCCACAAGGAGGAGCTGTTCGTGCTTGGGCATGGGCTTTGTTTCTCGAGAATTCTAGCGCCAAGTTGGGAGTGGCATTGGATGATGACAACGATGAGAAGCTGAAGAGCTTCCCCCCCGAGACCTTGGATGATGAGGCGTTGTCCACCTTGCACAAGTGGTACGTGACCAAACTCGGTCAGAAAAGGGACCAAACTGGCCATGCGAAATTGCAGCCGTGCATGGATGGTTGGAAGAGCAGAGCTGACAAGGCGAAGGAAGAAGCTTTGGCTGCCGGTCGTGCCGCAGAGAAGGGTGGCCACAAAGAACCTCAGCAGGCAGCCCCGCCTGCGGCTGTGACTGATTGGAAGGAAGGAGACGTTGCCATTGCTCTCCCTGGCAAAAGAAAGTCAGAGTTCGACAACCAAGAAGGTGTCGTGCTCAAAGTGCTGGCCAAAAAGCTCCGTCTGGAGTTCAAGCGCTTGGGGGAGACAAAGGATGTGGACAAAGACAGATGCCAAAAAGCGGCCAAGAGTGGACGTCAGAATGCCGATGAGAAAGCCGAAGAGAAGAAGGAAGAGAAGAAGGAAGAAAAACCTTCGCTGACGGAGCTCTTGGGCTCAGACGTGGTGGACGATTAGGAAGACAACAACTCGCGCCTGAAAAAGTAGCAGCTTCCTTTGACCGCTCAGTGTCCTTCGCTTTTTGGGTGACGAGGGTGGACTAACGACATGTTCACTATTTCCAATGAATAGTATTTATACATTAAACCACACTATTTGACACTATTTCACACTATTGCAATATTTCAGAGGTCGTTGAAGGCTTCCAACATTTAACACCTAAACTTGATTCGTTTCTACCTCTGTCCATGCATCTTGGCTCAAGATCGAAGAGCCACCGCTGCTTGAGGCGATCATGGAGGTTCAGGCACTCTCACAAAGCTCGATGAGGGGAAGTTGGTTTGGATGATGAGTTGAACATCGGTCATGGATTTGAAGCAACTCCTGGCTGGCCGGGTTGGATACCCAAGATTTCGACAAAGACTCTGGAGTGAAGACATAGGCGAGTTACAGTACATGATGATATGGCAGTAAGACTATTGACTATGGTGACTATGGGGAAGGGTTCAGTTGGTGGTCCTGGACTTCTGTGCACAAAATGAGGCCCTGTGGAGGGAGCTTCTTGGTGCATGTGACCACAATTGGGCGAAGTTGAACGTTTGGGTCAAATTCCGCTGGATCCAAATTGGCGAGGTGCAGACGCTGACCTTCGACCCATGCATTCTGCAGCAAGTGACGGCTACTTGGAAGTGGTGCGGTTGCTGCTGGAGGCTGGAGCTGACAAGAATGCTGCAAGGTCAGATGGGGTAACAGCTCTATGGGCTGCAGGTCGCCATGGCCACTTGGAAGTGGTGCGGTTGTTGCTCGAAGCTGATTCTGACAAGAATGCCAGGCACAAAAAAAACGGCAACCGCTTTGCTGGCTGCAGCTCGTAACGTTCCCCTTGCTCAAGGCTGGAGCTGACAAGAATGCGGGCATTGTTGATGAGGCTGGCGGCTGGAGCGTGCGTTTGCATGCGGAAAGGGTCGATGGGGCAACTGCCGGCAATTGCCTACTGGCTGCAGCTTGGAAAGGCCACTTAGTCACTTGGAAGTGGTGCGATTGTGCTGAGAGGCTGCGCGAAAGAAAAGGCTGCCACGGCTCTGGCGTCGCTGCTCGGGCAATTTTTGTATCATTAGCGGCAGGTTGACCCTCAGCCCTGGACAACACCAACATGAAACACAGTTATAGCCAGCTTGGCATATTCAAGGCTTCCACAATTTGCAATTTCTGAAATAGATCTCAAGGTAGCAGAGAGAGAAGTTGGAACCCTCTCATGGTGTCAGTGATCCAAGCCAGTCTCTTCCACCACGGCAGAAAACCACGTCCGGGTTTCCAACCAGAGGAAGTTGGTGGCCGAGAAGTGGAATGTCTCGGAGAAGCACTTTGGAGCAACGAACGGTGGCACGGTCCGGGTGATCGTCCATCAACCGAAGAGTGATGCTCAGTTCGGAGAAGAGAACCAGTTTGTGTTGCTTCCTGCATATGTGAATTTTGATTCATGGGGGAATTCCCGTCCGCGCGTTGCTGTATGTTACTGTTTTGTGATGTTATATGGTGACCCGAGGAGATGGAATATAGGACAGTTTGCAACATTATACAATACTTGTTGGTTGTAACGTTGCTGTTTACCCAGAGTTGTTTATTTGATTTGTTGTATTAGTAGACATTTGTCGGATTACATGTTGACCTATTTCAGATGGAGCGGAGACCCGAATCGGCGCTTCTTTTTTGGATTCGATCAGGCTGAGAAGGATCAGGGATCGGTGCCATTGGTGCTTTGGGGCCATGGCGGTGGAATGATCTTGGGCAGTTGCAAAGATTCCTGGAGCGCCAGCTTCATGCTGGCCGTGCAGGCTGGATGAGCACGTTTTTCCTGCACGACTTTTTGGAATTATGTCCTTTACGACCCTTCCTTGTTGGAGCCCATGTTCCTTTTTGCGCGGGCCATTGTTGGAGCACATTTTTGAGCCATCAGCTTTCCTCTTTTTTTTGTGACATTTGTACTTGTTCCCAATGCCAAAAGCAAAACCCGACGACTGATGAGTGTTTTTTTTCTCACTTGTTGTAGATGTTCGCAGACTTTTCTGATTCTGAAGATTCCGAGTTGTTTTTCTCTTTCGTTTTTTTTTGAGTGAGGAGGCTTCAGGTTGCACCGCGAGGCCAAGTGGGGTTCCTTTTGCTGGGCTTCGGTGGAATACCGCCTGGCACCAGAGACCTGGCTCGAAGGGACGCGCTATGACGCGACCCTCCTGTCGGAACGCAGTGCCGTTGTCCAACTTTGGAAGGAACTGAAGGGTGAAGAAACGCATCATATTGCTTTTTCCCGAAAGCCTTGCGAAGGGTTCTTCCGGAAAATCCCTTGAACACTGACACTTCGACACTGACACTTACACACTGACACTTCCACCACATTTGCACTACATACACTGACACTTCGACACTTACACTTACACACTGACACTTCCACCCCAGCATCCAAGTGCAAAGCATCCAGTGGAAGAGCGAAAGCATCCAAGTGCAAAGTATGCAAGTGTCAAAGTATGCAGTGTCAAAGTGATGGGTATGCAAGCACGCAGTGTAAGTATGCAAGGGATGGGTATGCAAGCATGCAATGAGTATGCAAGCAATGAGTATGCAAGCATGCAATGAGTATGCAAGCATGCAATGAGTAGGCAAGTGTGAGTATGGAAAAGTATGGAAAACTAGCACGGGAGATGTCCCAATCAAAGAACATTTCCCCACTTTATAAATTCTCTCTTAAAGGCGGGTGGGACGAACAGCGTCAACCGAAAGTGCAACCCTCTGCGGAGATCGTGCGTGTCGAGTGCGCGAAATGCAGGC
>CAXAMN010024917.1:918428-957272 GCA_963970005.1 Durusdinium trenchii
CCTCTGCGGAGATCGTGCGTGTCGAGTGCGCGAAATGCAGGCGAGAGCGCGATTTGTGAAATGAGCATGCGACCCTCTGCGGAGATCGTGCGTGTCGAGTGCGCGAAATGCAGGCCAGAGTGCGATCGGTCTAGCAGCGGAGCAAGCTGTGGAGCTGGAAGCTGAGAACTGGTGACTTGTGGCACAACTTCAGTACGCGGAGTAGCTGGGCTCTCGGAACTAGCTGGGGAGTGGGAAGATGAGAACTGGCGAGTGGGTAGTACAACTTGAGTACGCGGAGTGTCTGGGGAGCTGGAAGATGAGCACTGGCGACTTTGTAGTACATAGTACAACTGTAGTACGCGGAGTAGCTGGGGAGCTGGAAGCTGAGAACTGGCGACTTTGTAGTGCAACTGTAGTACGCGGAGCAATCTGTGGAGCTGGAAGCTGAGAACTGGCGACTGTGTAGTACAACCTTAGTACGCGGACTAGCTGTGGAGCTGGAAGCTGAGAACTGGCGAGTTTCTAGTATAACTTTAGTAATTATGCGGAGCAATCTGTGGAGCTGGAAGCTGAGAACTGGCGACTTTGTAGTAAAACTGTAGTACGCGGAGTTGCTGGGGAGCTGGAAGATGAGAACTGGTGACTTGGTAGTACAACTTTAGTACGCAGAGTAGCTGGGGAGCGGGAAGATGAGAACTGGTGAGTGGGTAGTACAACTTGAGTACGCGGAGTATCTGTGGAGCTGGAAGATGAGCACTGGCGACTTTGTAGTACAACTGTAGTACGCGGAGTAGCTGGGGAGTGGGAAGATGAGAACTGGCGAGTGGGTAGTACAACTTGAGTACGCGGAGTGTCTGGGGAGCTGGAAGATGAGCACTGGCGACTTTGTAGTACAACTGTAGTACGCGGAGTAGCTGGGGAGCTGGAAGCTGGGAGGCCTGCGCGCTCCTTCGTTCATCTCCTCTGACAGGTCACTGCTTCGAGACACTTCTGGCGTGGCTGCCTCAGCATTTTCTGTGTTCATTCCAGCTGGGTTTTTTCAGTGAGATTCCCTACAGCCGTGCACGCTGCTTCTCCCCTTACCAGCAGCTCAAATGCTCACGACGATGAGCTGGGCTGTCACCGCTTGGCCGCCGGTGGGGGGTTTGGGAGGCCGCATCACACACAGACACCCACACACTGCCTCAACTTACACGAACACACACATACGCAGACTCATATACACACGGACATAGATACACGCACAGAAACCCACACACTACCTCAACTCACTCGACTTAACACTTCACACTGCACACTTAACAGATAACTCGCACTCTGACTTCCTACGTGATGAAAAATGCTTTCGGGCCACTCGTCGTCTAGTTAAATAGCAAACATTGTTACTACTAGTAAGGCACTTGTTACTAGTAGCGATGCACTTGTTCCTAGTAGCTGGCATGAGAATGCGCAAACTTTGAAATAAGATGTTCGGCTTCGTGGGCTATGCGCCACACAAGATGGGTCATGGTCTCAATACGGAGTTTCTCGGAGGGGTATGGCATTTGTATATGGAATGTGGATGCATGTATGACATGGTGTGACGAAAGGGCGGGTGCCATGTTATGTCGAAGTTGCACGAACGGTTGCCTAGAGTTCGCCACTGAGTCCAGGGTCTTCGCGGGCGGAGAAGAATGGACACCAACTGATCTAACTGGCCAAGACCCCTTTGAATGTAAAGCCAGCCAAGGGCACAACGGTACAACGTGCGAGATTGTGCTTCTTGAGCCAAATGGCTGGAGAGTTAATGTGTCAAGAGGACCTGATCTAAGATTAGAAAAAAGTAGTTGCCAACCTCCTAAGTCCATGGCCTACAGGGCCTACAGGGCATACAGGTTGCAACGCGCGTGTGCAGCTGTCATGTTACCAACACCGTCAATGAAAACTTGGGTAAGAACATGTGCACGGCCAGGGCGGCAGGGCATCCTCTCCCGCAGCGATCTGTGCACGGCCGACGTATCAACTCGTACGTCGCGTTGGAGGGATGGCTCCGGTCGCGCTGCCGCGGTCGCTACGCAGGCGGCGCGAACGGTTTTCCGTTGGCCCCGAGGGTCCCCTGCTTCGAAAGTGGCCGGGGACTTGTACCAATGGAGTGGAATATGCGGACCCATCGCTTCAAGTCATCAAGAGATGGAATAACGCCTGCACGTCACTAGCAGGGCACACACACCCACACCCACCCACCCACCCACTCACCCACCCACCCACCCACCCACCTACATGTTGGCACAAACCACACGGACCTGCAGCCCAAGGAGCACAAATTCCCCGATGCGGTGGATGACTTCGAGACGGCCTTCCGGTCGTTATCAGACGAGACGTTGGCCAAAGAGCTAGGCTACAGTCACTCAGCTGTTTGCTTCAGAGGCACAGGTCCATTGTTTTTTGTCAGAGAATTGACACCCAGGCAAGTGCGTTCCTCAACATAAAGTTCTTAATTAATTACAGCCAGCCAAGCCTTACACAAGCAAGATTCGTATTTGGATGCAAAAACCTTCGGAGATTCGGGGCGGTTTCCTTGTCGCAGCCAAAATGCCTGCAACTGCTTTTTCATGACCAACCTTCTTGAGCCCTCCATCCACCTTTCAACCAACAACAAACCGTTTGAGACAGGTACAACCACCACTGTGCTAGCAATTGGCACGAACACACCATTGCCCTGACCTGAGAGCGCACAATCATCTTCGACCGCCATTCTAAAATATTCTAAAGAGGTATCAACTATCGAAATCCTCTCAGAAACATGGGTGCAACTCACAGCAAAACAAGCATATACAACAATTATATATATCACACTTTTTAAAGCACATGTTGTGAATTGTGAATGGCAATGTTGGCTTTTAGGAAAACTACCCGCCGCATCTCGTGCCATTGTGTTATCAGGTACCTCAAACATCATCCTGGGCGGTGTGAGCGCTGGCGCCTTTGTAGCTGCCCACTTGTTACTGCGCCTGGCACCAACGCGACCAGCGGCTTTGCCAGCAGTGGCGTTGCTGTATCCCATGGTCGATCCCAACGCCAACAGCGATGCGTGGCAGTGAAGGTTGCTGCAGACTGGCATTGTCGCATAGATTCTGGAAATGGCCTTTGGGCCTTCGGGTCGTAGTTTGGTGCTTCCAGGTGTCTTTATTGTATGATATGCTAAGAGGAACCGCTTCAGGAGCAATTTCTTCCTGAAACAGTGTCTTTTTGACTTGCTGCAGGGGTGAGAAGCGGAAAGTTCCAGCAAGCCACCACTTGGGAACAGGTGTTCTGGTTGTCTCCGTGACTTCAAACTAAGGAGTCACATGAACTGTATGGGTCCTTGCCTAGTTGCCCCAGCAGCTTCTTGAGAGTGTGCCTTGGTTTTGATTTGATTTGGCCCACATTATTGTTGCCGCAATTTGACTCATGTGATAGTTTTTCACTTGCTGGAGGGTAGCAACAAGCAGATATCAGACATTCCCTCATTTCTTCAATGGACTGACCACTGCAGCCCATCTCATGGGTCGGCCTCATGGACAGGAGCTTTCTTTAAGCCTTTTGTGATTTGTGTTAAATGATAATGCCCAAGTTTCGCCAATTCCGGGCATGTGAGGGCATGCAGACTCCGGTGCGGGATGAATCCCGCTAGTTCAAGACATGATGTTTTCTTTGTGGCTGTGATCTGGTCCACCCTGGCCTCAAGTCCACCCTTTCAGGTCCTGGGGCTGGCTATTGAGCGATGGAGACGGAAAGCTGAGATTCTTGGATCTCAAATTCAACCAACATGTGACCCACACCTCCAGGTTTTTTCGAGTGAACCATGGCAGTGGCAGCACCCCGAAGGTCATGAGCGCAGCACTTCCCAGTGCTTCCATTCTGCAACCCATCGAACACCCATTCTTGGCATTTCTCCGCCTTTGCTTCACAGGAGAGGATTTGGTGAAAGCGGCGAACCTCCTGGAACAAGACCTTTCGATCCTGCGTGGTGCCAAAGTCTTCGTCTGCACTGCGAGTTTCGATGCTCTGCGAGATGAGGGAGTCGCGCTGGCCAAGAAGTTGAGGGAAGCTGGTGCCGAAGTCTCGGCGGTGGAAGGGGCTGGATCACATTGTATGCCGCACATGTTGAATCCTCAGAACTTCGGCTGAAAGGGATCCCCACGCTTTTGCAGCCTTTCGAGACACCGCGTGGTGTCTCTTTTTTTTCCTCATGATCTTGAGACTGTGCACATGAGAGTTGGTGGCATGGACCCTTGCAAGAGAATCTTCCTACAAACGGCTCCTACACCAGAATCCTGTACCAGCAAAAGGCCCCTACATAGATGCATCCTTCGTAGCAACTGCACCTGCTGTCGGTGCAGGATTGAGGATCCTTAAACATTTAGCGCTATAAATTATACAATGTTGCATGTTCTTTGCACAGACGATTTTCTCTCATGTCTCGAGGTGTAAAGCGCAGACCTTCGATGCCTTGGCCCGTCTGCTGGATCGCTGAGTTCGGAAAGGGCCGACGCCGGCGCCGGGCAGCGGCGGCCCTCGGAACTTCGGGGCGGCACTGTCCATGCTGCTGCGATTTTCGCATCAAAACGAGTGCTTTCTGCCGCTGTTTGTAGAGAAAGTAGCTTTGGCCTCACCGCGACTAAGTCGTGATGAACTTCCGCACCCCAAAAATAGCAGATGCTCTCCTCAATCGGTCTCCTGGATCAGGCTGAAGCGCCACCGTGAAAATAAGGCAACAAGTCTTGTGCTCTTGGATTGTACGGGAACTGGCCAAAAGAGAACGTAGGGATGGCAACTTTAGTCATGCCAAACAAACCACACTGCTGGTACTGAAATTCATGTTTTGGTTTTACGGTACGTTTAATTTTCATTTAGTAAACCATGACCATGATGGTTTTCATTTAGTCAACCATTTATATAACAACTATAATGTTTGTATTTAGTCGTCCTTCCATTTTTTTGTGCACCTGCATGAGACACCCAACACACATTTGGTATCATTTAGTCAGCCTTCCATTTTTAAACACCTTCATGACACCCAGCATGCACCTGAATAAAGCTGACGTTTTTTTTTGTGTGCGCATTGACGTGAATCGTTTACAGTTTATATATTTTGTGCCTTTGATTATATGGTTTCGGTACACACTTAGTACTTAGCTATATACATGCACAATCTCAAAGGCATTGCAAAAGACAGACAATAGTCAGCATTTATTTTGATGACCCTCGATCAGTCCTCGCACGTTTCCAGTGTACTCTGGGGAGGATTTGCAAACTCCATGTTCGGCACCACCAAGGTGGGAGCACGTGATGTCAACAAGCCCTTCCTCGGCCCGGCATCTCAAGAAGTGCGTGCTTTGGAGACACTCCTCGATTTCGCTGGGTGCCGGCCTCTTCGCTGAGGCCAAAGGCAAGAAGAAGTCAGGTGGGAGGGGCCATTGTGGCACGGTGCTGGCGAGACGGCTGGTGGATGGTGTAGAGATCCGGGAGGTTCAGTAGCAAGTTGGATGGCAAGTTGAAGGCATTTGGTTTGCATTTGAGCCTCAGACATGGAGCCCAGGAAGGCGCTGCTTGATTCAGGAGCCGAGACTAGATTTTGTAGGACTGTAGGAATCTATCCGCATTCTATTCCGTGCTTGCAGTCGTGGTGGCAGATCTTCTGCAACAGCGAGGGCTTCACTCAAGCTTTCTCTTGTGGAGTTATAACATGTTAAGGATGTAAGACCTCAGGTGTGAAGCTCTTCGTCTCATGAGGGGTGGCGACGCCGACGTCGACCGACGTCGTTGAAAACGACCGACGCGGCGACCGCCGCAGTTTGCCAATGTTTGGTGGGCTTGGAGGACGTTCGATGGGGATGGCGTTGGCGTTCGGGGCGATGCGCAGCGGATGGGGACAGAGAAAGCCAAGGGCAAGGGAGGTTTGTTTGTGTTCGCCCCATAGTCAGTTGCGGGAGAGTCTTTGAACATGAGGATTTAACACGCGCGTGGCCTTTGTCATATCAGCCCTTTCATATCCAGTCTGTGCAGTTTGGCCTCGGAGTCCGCTAGTTCGCTGCAGAACCTGCCGTCGTTCAGAACGCTCTGCTTACGGATCTGTGATCCTTGAGCGTGGCGCTCCCTGCCTCTATATGTAATATATACAGACAGAGCCCTTTTGGATCATCACCTCTCTAGAATGCTCTGAGGTTCCGAATGTTTCGCTATGTTTCGCTCTGACCCAGTCTGAGATAGGCTTGTTACAAGTGGTTCTGGCCCATGGGACGGGAGTTGGCCTGTTGGAGCTTCCAAGAACCCATTCAGATCAAATTAATCTACCAGTGTACTTGTTTGGACTGTGCCTTTTGGGCGTGGCCACGACCTTTTCAGCACCCAGTTTGACTCATATGAGAGAGAGACTTAGATAGAGAAAACTTGCTCCCAACCATCCTCATCTTCACTCGTCCCAAGACTTTCAGATCCTCACACCTTTAGAACGTGCCAGAACCCAAAAGACCTGTTTTTGCGGCGAGGAGGAGGATGAGTCGCTGCGGAAACTTTCGCTGGAGTTGTGCACGGGGGCCCTTTTCAAAGCCCAGATGAACCAGAGCTAGGGACGGAGAGAGATTGAGAGGTGCTTGCATACCTTGGCAAGCACACATTTGATTTGTTTTTTTTTGACGTGCTTCTACCTTTGCCACTGGGTGTCGCCCGAGTGTAATTACTCAAAGGGCTCCCCCATTGGCCCATCAGGTTCATGGTGTATCGCCAGGTATTGGTGTAATGATGCCAACAGAAAGAATGCTACTAGCTCCTAGTAGTACGGCCAGGAGCCCCTAGTAGCGTCCTTGCTCCTAGTAGCGATGCCCGGGTTCCTATGGTATATCAGCTGATTCAATCACTGTGTTTCTCTTTTCTTCCCAGGCAATTCGGTCATGGAGATGGAGCCTGGCAAGAAAGCAGTGTCGGCGAGGCGGAGATGGTTGTGGAGGGGAGAGAGTTGTTGTTTTTTGCATGTTTTTGCCCATCCTTGCCCTCCCAAACCCACTATATGGCACTCTTGTTGGCGCGCTTAGATCATGAAGCTCATGAGGAGTTGCTTTATGTACTATCAAACGGCAGAAGCTTTAATAGCAGTAGCAGCAAATGGTTCAGTCAATCATCAGATCGTGCCAGATCACAGCGTTCACTTGCCATGAATGGGACGCATCAACCTGACTTTTTGGTCCCAAAACCGGCCAATCGAGGCAGAAGAACGCCGTTTGCAGTTTGCCCTTGTGGGGGGCGCCAAGGCCAAATGGATGCCTTTGGACATGGAGCGGCCAGAATCGATAGGGGGCATCGATTCTGCTGGGAACTTTAGGGGGGCTCCAGCGGTTGATCCCCACAGATCCCCGATTCGATCCTGACCGGAATCCGAAGGCCTCCGAAGGCTTTGGAATGGAACAGCCCTGGAAACAACGCATTTCTTTCATCCTTCATCGTCCCTTTGTTTTGTTTGATCGCGGGTGTCACGGGTGTCACGGGCCGAGCCTCCTCCGATCCGTAGCAGATCCCTTCGGACCGTCCGGCTTCAGATCGCGCGACCGGCCCAGCCCTGTTGAGTGCTCAAACTGGAAGTGTCCAGGCCCAGGGGATTGAGGAAACTCGACTGACCAGGAGAGGAGCGGACGGAAGACGGTGTGATCAGTGTGATCCAAGTGTCACTGGCCGAGTTAGACTGTTAGAATCCGATCTCGGTTGATGGCAATAGGTTGAATCGGGTATGATCCCTAACAAGCCAATTGGGTGTGTGGTTCCACCCCTCTGAAAGACCAAGCAGGAAGCTACTAGTAACAAGTGCATCGCTTCTAGTAGCAAGTGCCTTACTAGTAGTAACAATGTTTGCTATTAGAAACAATAAGCTAGTAGGAACAAGTGCATCACTATTGGGACATCGAAGCCAGACGGCACATGGCCCGTTGATGTCCCGTGCATATCTTTCCTGCTTGCAATGTCATCGCAACGAAGAGCACCTTCTCCCCCCACAAAAGGGAGAAAGAGTCTGTATAATACTATCCAATATACAGTACAGATCAGTACAGTATAGTCATTAATGTCTTTTATATTCTTTTACTCCTGACTCCCACCTGTAGCTTGGAGGTCCCACACTCAGCAACCCAGCAACCCAGCGGCCAAAGAGAAGGCGCGCTGCCCGGTTTCACCTTCCCACCACTTCCCATTGCTCCAAGCGATCCGCAGGAGAAGGGCTCTCGATCCGCAAAAGACGCAACTTGTCAAAACGCGATGGTCTTCTTCACGATCTTCGCCACGATCGATTCGTTGACCTTGCTGGGCGCCATGACCGGCCTGTTGGGCACGTCGGTCTTCTCTTTGAAGGCCATCGCTGACTTGGAGTATGTGCCTTCGGCGAGACGGGGGAGTTGGTGTGGTTGGTGATCTAAGGGATGGGGAGGAAATTCCTGGGGCGGATGGGGGGTTGATGAGGTCAATCATGTCGTTTGCTGGTAGGAGATGCTTTGGCTACATCAGTGCCATTTGCGAGGGAGTGGAAAAGCAATTTGACTTGTGACTTGTGGTCAGAGTTGTTGAAGGCTTGTGTCGTTCGGTGTCTCAACAGCAAATTGTGCTCGCCCATGCTCGCCCATATCCTTTCCATTCAGGACTTCCAAAACCCGAGGCTTGAAACTAAGTCTCTGGTCAGAGCCTTCTGGGGGCCACATGCGCCGCCATGTTACGCATGGCCGATGCTGGACTGAGCTCGTCCGCGCAGGAGAATCGCGCCGACGAGCTGCTGGAGAAGTACCGTGCAATCATCAACCGCCTGAGGTTGGACATCCGTTTCTTCGTCCATGCGCTGGAAGAGTTCTCCGGACCCCCTGAGGGGGATTGGGAAACGGTGGCCCTGGACGCTGAGAGGCAACTGCACGAGTTCGCCGCCGCGGCCATGAAGGAGAGCTTGCCATCTGTGGCAGCCATTGTGTCGATGCTGAACTGCCGTGATTCACTGCTCATGGCGCTGACTGATGCGATTCTGTACTCGCAGGCGGTCTTGCACTTCGAACTTCGGCGCGAGCCGCCGCCGGAAGGATTAGCACGGATGCAGGAGCAGGTGAGGGGGATGAAAATGAAGATGGACAAACTTCCAGAGCTCTATGTCCTGCCAAGCCTTCCAAAGGTGATAGATTGTGGTCCATACACCTATGAGAAGAGCCAACATGGAATGGGCAATGATGTCGTCTCCGAGCCCAGTTGCATCCCCGGCAGCTTCAGAACCTTGTTCACCGAACTCCATTCCATGGAGAAGCAGCTGAGGCGGATGAAATTCGGCGCCAGCATCAAGTGGCAGCCCAACGAACATGTCCAGAGCGAAGACATCCGAAAAGAGATCACCGTGCTCTTCGACCGGTTCTCGAAGCTGGATCATGAGCTGCAGACCAGCAAGGCGCAACGGCACACTCCTTGGGACCAACGCTTGGAGCAGCTGAATGCCAAGATTGGCGAGAAGGAGCTGACGCAGGGGCAGCTGCTGCACCAGAAGCACAAGCTGGAGAGCGAGCTTAACAACCTGAAGGCTGAGCAGAACAACGTGCAGAAAGAATTGCAGGATCTCAAGGAGAGAAATCAGAAGGTGACCAATGAAAACCTGCCTCGGCTTGAGAAGATCAAAGTACTTCTCCGGGAGACGCGCAAGGAGGCTGCTGTCGGCACATTTTGTGTGAAAATCCGAACCCCTTTTCCCCTCAGAATTTCACATCATACCAGCTTGCGGGGCTTGATTGGGAATGGAACCTCATCCCGTGAACAAAAAGGCGAATCTTCCAGGATCCCTCTCATGCCCTAGTAGGACCCTGCGTTTGTCATTGAAATGATTTCAATAATTTCAATACCCTCTCTGAGAACTGCGGAGTCCGCAAGCCTTTGAGCCCAGCACCCTGAGGTTGACAGCCTCACCGCTGATGCCGCCATGCTCTCGGCCATGTTCCGACAACAGGTGGTGGAGTACGAGAGCGCCGTGAACGCACGGGACGCGGTCTTTTCGGAGCTTTCGAAGGTCCAGAACGAGCTCCGAGAAAAGAACACCAAGACCATGTACAAGGAGAAACAGGTTTGCTTTCGAGGTTGTTCATGGCTCTTGGATGTTCTTGGATGTTCTTGGTGTTATTCTCAGCTTGAAGGTTTTATACTACCAAAGGAAGTCTTGGGCCTTGGGCATTTGTGGAAAGAGTTAGACTGGGCCTGCAAAAAATAACGATACACATGATAAACAACGGAGACTTTCAACATTTTTCAAGCAATTTCCTGGGCCTGTGTGTTTCTGCAACACCTTGAAGGAGAAAGAGCTGCAGAAGAAAGAGACCTTGTACCAGAGGACCGTGGACGCTCGACGCGACATTCTCGAGAGCTACCAACGGCAAAAGGATGCCATCAAGGAGGTCCAGGAGAGGCATGAGGTGCAGAATGATGTTTGGCAGAAGCTGCAGGGTGAATGTCAACAACGAGATGAGCTCATTCAGGATTTGAAGCTGCAGATTAATGCAGCTAACAAGAAGATTGACCTATTGGAGCAGCAGAAGAAGCTGTACATGCAGGAGTTCAGGAAGAAGGTTGGCAAGCCCTGTGGCATGCTGCTGGAGCAGTTGAAAAGAAAGCAGTGACACACCAAGCCTAAGACAGGCTGGAATAGGCATCAGATCATCAAGATCAATGACGAACCAAAAGCTTGTGTGTGCGCGCACAGCTATAAAACACAAATTGGTTGATCATGGGAAACACATGATTGTACCAAGTAAACACATGTAAACACAATCTCCGCGGTTGCAATTTAATTTTGCGCTAGTGATTTCCATTTTGGGACCTCGTTTCAGTTTCTAATACGTATGCGGTGGAGGTTCATGCTGCTGAGCAGCCTGTGAATGATAGGTAGCATCCTCTCGCGGTCTCAGATAGTTTCTTCTGTACCCACTCGCTAATGCATAGTAGACAGTCACACAGCAACGCTGCATGTACTTTCGACAGAGTGACCAGACTTTTGATAGGACAACATCCCATGTTTTAAAGCCATGGGTCATCCTCTGTAGGGGTCAGGGTCTAGACCCCCTACAGGCATGAACACATAAATCAGCCACTCAGTCATCGGTCGGAAGCTGCGTCACCTCGTCGCCGGGTCACCCCGTCGCCGGGTCTCGCCGGGTGTCGCGCCCAGGACTTGATCAATTCGGTGGATTTCTTCAGCCGCTACAATCAATCACACAGGCGAGGGCGAGGCGTCGGCGTTCTCGGTGATCGTTCAGACCATGGCGGAGAAAGAACACGAAGCTCGTTTGGGACGGACCCCCAGTACGGTGTGCTAGAGTGGCGGGGCGGGTGTCAGATGTGGGAGATGGGTGTCATGATTGAGTTCCAGTTGGTCAGTGTTTGATCGGGTCATTTTGATATTTTCAAGCAGTCGGTGACAAAGACATACAAAGACTACAAAAAAACACAAAACGATGCTCCAAACCACTTCTGCACGTCATTAGATCACTGGCATACGGAATTTGTTCTGTTTCTTTTCTGGGGAGTTGTCCAGTTCTAACTCCGATTCTTTTGCTGTAATAGAAATGAAATGAATGAATCTATATAAGTAAACAAGACAAGTTCACCATTCAAGCTCTAGTGACTAGTGAGTTACTGTGTGGTTCTTCAGTGGAAATTAAGAACTGCCGTGTTTAAAATGGATTCTGCCTGTGAACAGGCCACCACTTTGAACCCGAGCTTATATAAAGCGGGGACCTGCTAAGACTGGAACGAAGTGTTTAAACATGCTGGCGGGTTGGAACCTAGACGTGCAACGCCCTTGCAAGGCTTCGCCACTTCTTGCAGGTCAATAGCCATGGTTTCTGAATGGTTTTGAAATTTCACCTTGGCAGGAGCCCCTAGTAGCTTCTTGCTCCTAGTAGTATGGCCAGGAGCTCCTAGTAGCGTCCTTGCTCCTAGAGCTTCCACATGTTTTGAGCACCCTGGCAACCAACTGCCCTGATCTTCGCAGGGTAGAAATGGCTTTCCTGGCCTTGAACGTGCTCTCGGTGCTCCCGTTCTTGGCCAACTGGTGGCTGGCCCCAATCCAGTTGCTGGGCAGATGAGAGGATCAGCGTGTGCTTTAGGAAGTTGTATAGTATATTATATCTCCGACAAGAGTCCCATTGGTTGGAAACGGGGTGCTGAATGAAGGAGTATTGCAAGAAAGGGCCTTGTCAGTTAAGTCAGTGGCCAACTTCATCAGTATTTGGTGGCAAATGTGGTAAGGACAACTTTGAGTGAGCTCTTTAGGATGGCAACAAGCAGAAAGCACCATCCAGTTCCAAGTTGTCAGCAGCTTCGTTCAGTGAGGTTGCTGTGGGCTGCCGCCTTCTATGCAAGAACCCTGACTGGAGGATATGTGATTGAGGAGAAGGATGTGTTCAAGCCAGAGGCATATCAGAAGCAGTTCCTTGGCCTTGACCCAGTCAACAAAGCGTCAGCAACTTGATGTGTGCGATTAGGAGCATGCAGGTAGACTCTACAAACAAGATGAAGGGAGGGTTTCTAGCTCGTGCAGACACTTGTATGCTCAATTCTTCGTTTGAATCTCCCGCTCTACATGTATACACTTTCGGGGATGAGGATTATGTATTTATTTTAGCTACCATGTGCTGTCCTGAACATGGCTGGGCCATGCTTGTCCCCGGCTCGTATGCTTTGCTGGGTCTAGGAGAACTGCCCTGTCGTATTGCAAGGTCTCAGAAAAAGAACCGTTTTATCCTCTTGGGACCTCTTTTGCTCCTGCCGGCTGTGAAGAGGACCCTGCCCAGAACCCTACTGTATATATAAGAGCTAGAATCAGGAGATTTGTTTGCTTGTAGCATTTCAGTGAGTGGGGCACTCGCAAGAAGTTCAGCTTGTTGCCCAGCGGTCTGTGTTGGTCCTCGTCTGACCGCGGTCTAGCGGTCGAGTCGTCTCATTTCTCCTCGGGTCAGGCGGAGATGGGTCATGATGGGCTTCTTCATTTACTTGGTCTCTATTTTCATCTACTTTGCTCGTGCGATGTGTGCCATCATGGACATCCACGTGCACGGCATTTCGCCCTATGACTGAGACACCGATCCCCCCTTCGGCCATTCGGTGAAAAGCTTCAGTGGCAGAGCGTTGGTCGCCTGAAAGGCAAAGTTGGATCAACGGAGTCTGCCGCTGGCCTTTGTGCAAAGTTGCAAACCTGGTTCCCATGTTCCTGGACTGAAATTCATTAAGGATCTGAGAAACCGCGCCGGAAGGATACAGCAGAAAGACGTGTGCCTTACGCTGTCCGGTGGGTTGCTCTATTGATATCCTGGACAGACTTGTTGATGGAGTTTTGAGACCTCAGTGATAATGCATATGTAGGTTTTGAATGGTTTTGTGGGACTCTCGCACATGTCCAGCAGCACGGTATTGAATCAGTATTGTCAATTGTAGCATCATGTACTGTACTATTGTACTCATGCCTGCACTCCTGAAATAGATTGCACTTCCAGAAAAAATAAGTTGAAACAACAAATTTCCCCTGCTTGCCGAGAAACTAAGCTGAGACTAGGGAGTGGAAACCGGTTCTTCCAAGGTCTGTCTCGTTGGCCTTCCTGACTGACTCAGCACCGCCGAATGCCTCTTGACACCCATTTGGTTTCGACTCAGTGTGGAGCTTTCCATGGATTAATAATTGAATAAATGTGACTATAATAAGTAGCAATATATATATATATACAAATAACAGCATATACGGTTCACCTGTTGGTGTCTTTACTTAACCCATTTTGGATCATGTTGGACTGAGCCTCGGTTTCATGGCATTTACATCAGGTTGGGAGGACAACAACTGCGATCGGCTGTGTGAATCCGTTCCTGAGGCCAAAGAAGTCATGTCAGAGGCCAGTTCCGGGATGTCAGGGAGAAAAAGGCTTTTCAACATGGCATCCGGGGCAGTTGGGACATTTTGACGCAGATCGGTTGAAGAAGAATAGCACGTCGAGTGAATGGATTGAACACCTAAGCAGACCTTCACCAGACTTGCTTTAATCTGTGTGTTTTTATTTTCAGGTTTGGGGGGCGACGAACCGGAGATATGTGACGCTTCCTGCTTGGGGCGCGGCGGTTCGCCGCAGTTGTTGAGCATCGTGAAGAGCCTGACCTCCAAGGTGCTCGCCTCAGTTGCGTCAAGGGATCAGATCCGGACACATTATGGGCACCAAGGGGTTTATTGTTCCTTTGCACACCTGCAGGCCATACGCACCACGTACTGTAGGATTAGATTAGGTCCAGGTTCAGTTCTTGCTAGTTGCCACTGTCAGATGGCTTGGGTGATCCCCAACTAGCTGATCATCGCCTGGGGCGCATGAAACAGGAACCAATCAATCCTGCCCCTTTTGCAGCCCAGGCGAAAGAGCCCAAACCGAAGCTGGGGCCTCAAACTGGAAAGGCTTTCTGGAGCAATGCGGAGAATGACCTGACAAGAATCATGGGATCATCTGTTTCTTCGATCGTGGCACGCATTGGATATCCATGGATATCCCATAATAACATGCCTAGAGCATTTTGTGGGCGTGAGAGTTTGTAGTCGAAGATAGGTATCCATGACATCGCTCTAGGTGTGATGGAGCCTGAATGTGCACCTTTCCAAGTTTGTTCGAATGACCAGCTCAGCTCTGACACCGTGTGCTTTGTGGCATCCGAGGAATCTCCGACACACCTGGTCTGACTTTTTCCCAACAAACCCCAGCGCTCAGGAGGCACTTGCAGGAAACGATGGCAGGCATTCCGCCAGTGGGAATGCTCAGAGGATCTCAGCGGGAATGCAGCAAGAACTCCTGCACGACGTGGACTCATCAACATCTCAACAGGATAAATTGGATGATTGTGACATCTCAACGCTCTCGCAACCTAGGACCTAGGGAAGCAACGGCGCCTTGTAATTAAGACTTGATTCCTATAGCAAATGTGCCAGCGACCAGGTTCGACTCCCTGGTTTGGAGTTGGAGTCACCCACTTGGGCACAACGCACCCGATCTGAGATCGCCGCTGAGCTCTATGTGGGAGACTCCATGGGCATCATTCGAGAGGAGCACACGGGATGTCAGTCCATTCCCTTGTTGATGTGTGGACTGTTTTTCCACCTAGCTATGAGCTGCAGAGGTCGTCGCTTGACATAGGTTTAGTTTTCTATTGTTACACTTGCCTCATAAAATGAGTGTTAAGCAGCCAAGCTTTGCGACAAGAATCATGTCCTTTTAATATCTGTTAAGTCTGAGTGCTTTTCCATCCCCCGACCCCGGAAACAAACACAACCACCACACACGCATACACACACAGAACCACACCCCCACACACCCTGGGCAACTCAGTGTAGTCCTCCGAAGCAGACTAGTCCACCATGGGTTGCCGAGAAAAACAAGCCTGGACCAACCCACCAGAGCAGGCCTGCAAGATCGCATGGCGAGAGCTCGCCTTATATGCAGCGGCGGCTTGGAATGATTAGAACACTGGCCAAAAGTGAGAGAATGAAGGATTCTCTGGATTTTGTTGCACTACCCATGGGCAGTGAAAAGACTAGATTCTGGTAATACGTTTCCAAGTCCTAACAGTCTTAGGAAGCAGGTACTGTGGAAGTGAGCGTCATTTTGGATCAAGGCCGGTGAGTCAATGGTCTAGGACTAGTTAGTGACATGAAGTAGAGGCTTGCTGCATTGAGAGACTTGCTAAGGATGAGACCGTCCAGAGTCTTTGCTCTTCGGCCCCTTGTCTTTGGTATGTATTTTGCATCATTTAGCTATCCCACAGGCTGAGTGTTGAATCAAAGGAATCAATGAATGCTGTGTGCATGGTGAAGCATCACCGCGCATCACTGATTTTAGCGCTTTCTGTGTTTGTTGGGCAAGGTCTGACTGGGTCATACTTTCTGCCGCAGTCCTTTTGCGATCCTTTTGTGCTTATGTTTCTGCGTGGTTGAAGTTATCTCGCGCCCATTGGCCACGAGTCTTTGTTTCTAATCCAATGTATTTTTGTTTCGTTGCTCTGGTGGTATTCGCCAGTACGCAGCCATGCCTCTGGATCGTGAGAGATCCCGAACAACCCCGAAGACTAAGTTGAAGGAGGAGTGAGAAGTCACCAAGTGACAAGTTGACCACAATTCTGATGGGAAGTGAATTGATTCTGCTGGCCGATGGAGGTGTGTGGAGCTCCTATAGAGGAGACGGATGAGCCGGTGGACGAGCCTGAGGCCTTGCAGGGCTGCATTTGTTGCGCTGGGGAGGTTGGCAATTATATAAAGAAAGCACGTTGTCAAAGACGAAGCGAAAAGCAAAAGACCATAAACATGGTTGACATCAAATCAAGAATGCAACATTGAGCATGCTTCCCCAGTCCGCCCAACGTCACTAGTGAACATAACAACCTATAGACTTATTCTGTTTTCCAAGAGGGGTTTATTTGACATGTGTTTTCCAGAAACGCGTGGCTCTCCAGTTGCTGGGCCGCATTTGTAGCTAGCTCCTGTCTAGTGCGGGCTTGGTGGTCCGAGGGTACAAGCCTGTGATTGAAACTTTGGATCTCTAGAGATTTTTGAGGATGACAATGTTAAAATCAAATTGTTACCCCACCCCCATTTGAGAAAGCCGATCGTGCTGCCACCGGACCCCATCAAATTTCTCCAGATGGATGATGATGAAGAGGATGAAGGAGATGCGGATCCAGATGGTGCAATCCTCAGATCCGAGTCGAGGGATGGTTGGTCTACGGGGATCACCTTGTCGGATCAAGGCATACTGCCTTACTACCGTACTGCCAGGCTGAGGTTCTCAACTGGTGTCACCTTCCAGCTAAGACCAGGGGCACAGGTCTACCAGGTCACCAGGTCACCAGATGCTCCCGCCAAGTGTGCGGGCACCAACCGATTTGGGCACCCCTAAGCCCCTCAGACTTTCAGACTGCAGCGAGTGGGACGACAATGCCGAAGCCGACGCCGCCATTCGAGACCCCCTTCGGGGGGGAAAGAGGATGAGAAAGGGTGAGCTGTCGGAGAAGACTGCAGATGGAGCTCACAGATGAAGTTCAGATATGTTCAGATGAAGTCCGCAGAAGTTGAACACATCCCGATGTGAACACATCCCTTCACATCCGGTCTTTCGGGATGTGTTCACATCTGTGGAGCCTTCAGGGTCTGACATGGTCCCATGTCGGAAGCACAGCAGCGATAATTTGAGCGGCGAGCTAGCCGGAGATGCACCAATTGGGTTGGGGGTTTGCAGGTGTGCCGAGATGTTTCATGTGCACTCTGGGACAACTCATTGCATATCAATTCGTTTCGCGCCCCGCGCGAAACGAAGAACACCACCAGCGGTCTGGACCTGCCCGGATCAGACCGAACCGGCAGGTTGCTTGGTGTTCGTTCGGTGGTGCAGCTCCATCCCTCTGCACCATGGGCCCCGCACTCGAAGTCTGACTTCGAGAGCCTGAGGATCTCGAAAGGCCGTCTTTGATCAAGCCATTGCCGCGATGAAGGTGGGATGGATGTTTTCATATGTTTTCTGTAGATGTTTGTTTTGGTGTTAGGTGATGCATCAGAAGTGTCTTTTAGACAAACAACTTCAAGATGAGAGAATGCTCACATTGGATTTCGAAGTGAAGATTCATGGACTCCTGGAAGGCTGAGATTGCATGTCACGTTGCAGAGTGCACCACTTGCAGTAATATCCCTTGTTGATCCTTTTTGCTTTTGTTCATCATGAGATGGGATGCAACATCTCCCGCTCTCAGAGAATAGAAACTGGATCACTCTTTGTGGCCTGTGGCTTCTCAGTAAGCCAGGAGAAGAATGCCAAGGCCAAGCCTGAAGAGGATGAGGAGCTACGATATGCTACGGTGACAGCAGTTGCTAATGCTATAGCGCAGTATTTGATAATTGCCTCCTTGCCAGCCTTTTGATTAAGCTCCTGCTTACTTGCTTGCGTGCATGCTGGTGGCCTCAAAGCCATGTCGTGCAAGCCTTTCTTGCTTCCTTTGATCGACTCCAGGACGAAGAGGAGGAGGATGTGACAACTCTAGACCACTCTGGTGTGCAAAGCCAAGTATAGAAACTGGACGCACACGTCATACTATGACAGCTGGGAGATGCCAGCATCGCATCTCAACCAGGCGCCCGAGACTTCGCAACTCAGGTCCTCTCACAGCTCCTCGATGACGGTGGTGGCGAGTTGATGAACTCCTTCGCAGGCTCCAGTGGGTAGCCCAGCTCACCGGCAAATGGCCATGCGCCATGTGCTGATGACACGCGGGCATGGATTTCAGCCGGCTCACAAAAAATAGGTGGCAAGACACTGGATTTGGTAAAGGAAGGACAGCCTTCTTAGAAGTCTTAGAGGCCATGCCATCCAACTCCATGTGACTGATGTGTTCGCCGGAGTGTTTCAGATATGATCAGTCGGTCGTTTGTTGGTGCGATTTGGGTTTTGCCCAGCTTCGATTCAATTACCCCCCGCTTGAATCAGCACGGAACTGGCAACCAGTCGGTGTTAGAGGCAAAGTTCGTTTGTGGTTGCTGACCGCCATGTGCTGCAAGGAATCGGAAGTTGCCTGGGTTATGTGATGTGCAGACGCCATCAGAGCTCACATGTTGCCATTGCACATCATTGCGCCATGGACCATGATCCTTTAAACTTTAAACTTTAGACCTGGTTCTTCCCCTCAACATGAAACTCAGAGGTCGCTACGACCCCTAACCTCCCTCACATGTCTTTAGACGTGTAAGGACTGGAGGGTGCCAGCAACGAGAAGAAGAAGACCCTAACCAAAAGGCCAAATGTGCAGACTGAAGCGTCAAATTCGACGAGGGCATGTTGTTTGTGTTTGTTGTTGTTGTTGTTGTTCTTGCTGCGCCTGGCTGTACATCGTTTAAAGGCATGATGACATCAGCAAAAAGCTGAAAACAGCCTCCAAGAAAACTGAGTCAACTTAATGTGATTTTGGTGTTGGGCCCTCATCCTGAGCAGAGACTTTGGTCATGCTCAGCTTCGATTGCAGGCAACAGAAGCAGCGGGAGATGCAAGACGACTTCGTCCGACGCTTGCGAGAGGCGCATGGCGATGACATGGGAGACGCGGCGACCTCTTTCCCCGGCGTCCACTTGGAGACGCGGTGGCGTTCGCGAGTTGCATTCCAATGTGGAGCGTTGCATGCATGGCAGTTTCACAGAGTTTAAGGGTTGCACCGGTTGCACGTTCATTGAGTCGCAACTTGTTCTTGGCCACCCAAGAATTCATGCCAGGTGACACCTGGTGATGAATCGAACATTTGTCAGTGAGCGCCAATTCTGCATTCACCCGTCACACACATCTATCCAAATCCAATGGGGGCCAGGAAAGATGCATTAGCATGCATGTCCATCATGTCTGTGACATGCCGCGCCATCGAAACCATTTTTAGCCAAACACGTTAGTTTCTGATCTTTTCAGACACGATGGTTTCCCGTTTTGCTCCATCACGCACTGCACCCTTCGCCGTCGCCGCCGTCGCCCCGCTGCTTCAGGCCGAGCTGATGGAGTCCTTCTTGACACGCTCAGGGCACAAGACGGGATGCCTCAGTCCTGGACGCGGTGGGCTGAAAGGAAGGAAGGGTCCCCCGAAATCTGGGAATCTGAGACGGCCGTTAGGTACCTGAACCCTCATCAACAAGTGGCCCTGAGGCCTACTGATAGGTCGTGACCATTTTGCAGCATTCACACGTGGCCTATGGCCTCTCTAGGACTCTGCTGAGATCTTCTCCTTTCCATCAACCTCCCCATCTTCATGGGGGAGGCACCCGCCCCACCTAGTGGCCAGGACTACTGTAGGTTGAACCTAACAATCCTTGCAATAGATGTGCGGACCGTTTCTTGCCTCACACGAGCTCCCCACGGATGAAGTCGTTCATTCGCTTGTGAGGCGTCCAGTGAGTTTGGAGGTGGTAGAGAAGCTTCTGAGCGACTGGGCCTCGGGGAACATTCAGATGGCTTAGTCGCTCAATGAATGCGCTCAATGCACTTTTGAAGTATGGGTGGCTTTCTTGCAGGATCTGGTCCTGAATTGCTTCACCCCAATTGGTGTGGAAGGGAATTTGATAAACAAAGCTATACATATTTATGCTTAATATATGATTGATCACCAAGCCCAAATTCAGAGGACTTGGATGCATTAGGGTGTCTAAGGCCATGGTCGACTTGAGACACAAGGCAGGGCTGAACATTTGGATCGGCGCTAGGAGTCCTGGTCTTGATGGATTGGCATGGTCCACGACTGGTGTACTGAATTGGTGTCCAAAGCAAGTGCAACGCAATGTGCTTGCTTGTGCTCATCCACAAGCAAATTGCCTAGACATCTAGACTGAACGATTCCAGACTGAAGGGCATGCGACAGCCAAGGGGGGCAGTTTTTGGTGTTGCTTGGTGAGTTGGGCATTGGCACGAAGACAGCTGTGACCGGCCACCGGCCACCGCCTTTGCTGGCATGTCATGTCCTCCGGAAAACCACCAGACAGCTGTAGTTCCATATGCGCTTGACACTTGTCCAATGTTCACATCAGATTCAGTCACGTGGTCCATTCGTGGTTTGCGAGGCGAAGGTGAATCGCCAGGCGGGTTTGGGCAAGAGTCACGGACAAGAGATCCTTCTCTTCATGGCCGTTGGCAAGCCGAACACCCGCTCGGTTTGTTTTGACATTTGGGTGTGGTTGGTGCTTTGGGACGTAGAAGTGCAACCCAGAGAGGCGTTTGCTGGATGTTCTATACATGGTTTTTGCGTGGGCCGAAGGTTGGTCGCGAGGTACCATTCCAGGTGCCTTTCCTCATTCGCCAGTTGCATATGCGACACTTTGAGAGTAGTTCTCCTCCGGCACTTGCGCTGGACAGCGGACGGGTTGTAGGACTTCTTAGGTTGCCGGCAGGAAGACTCTCGGATGACAGTGAAGAATTCTGAAGTCACTTCCGTGCTGGTCTTGTTGCTGAGGCAACATGTGTGACACTCATTAGACATTGGAGATGCATCCATGGCCGGAGCATGCTTTCCGCACAAGAAAAGGAAGAAGGCGAGCCCGTGATGCCCAGTGAGTGACCTTTAATAAAAACAATTGGGACAAAGATGACAGAGCCCAAATCCTTATGAAGATAATATGAAGAAGGCAGTACAAGAATCTTAGATGATGGACCATTTGTTCGACGATGCTTTGATCAATGTACTGTATATTATATATAATATAGCGTGTATATAGATTGCATATACGTTACATTTGGATCATCACCTCACCGTCAGACAGAAATGGTGCCGTTTCTCAACCTGGCCTGCGATAGATTCTTTGTTTGTGAAACCACTTTCGCTCGTGCTTGAACTGCACATGTCCAGGAGCTGAAGATGGCAAGGCCACAAAGAAGTCGACGAAGGTGAGGGGATGATAGAGGATGCGAGGGAAGATTTGGGCTCAGAAAAAGTATGAAACAATGACGCGGTAGTAGGCCATCGCTAGTAGGTTGGAGGCCATTGGGTACTATTTTGTACCTTGCAGTGCAACTTGCCTTCCGCTCTTTCACAGCTGCTTGGACGTTGTGCCATGCTGTACCATTCCATTCCAGCAGCGGAATGGGACGTTCGTGGCTTGGACAGTGCTGCGGAATGACATGAATTGTGTGTTTATGGCAGCCATTGGCAGCCAGGCACCGTGAAATGAACATTGAATGGGGTGCATTCACTCATGGAATGGCACCATTCGAATATCATGGAATGCTCCTCCCCGTCAAAAACCTCCCAAAAACGACTTCCCACCCGTTCTTCGCCAGGGCGATCTTGCCCTCCGAGACCTCGAGGAGATCGGCGGTCTCCCGGACTTCTGTTTGTCTATCTCGCTCCTATGCGGCTGGAGGGAGGGTTGACCAATGGATTTTTAGAGGCCAAAGATCCCAACTGGAGGTCCAAGTGGAGACTGGCATGTGCAGACTGGTACTTAGGCAAGCATCTGTGGACTCCAAGCTCCGCCTGGAGCTTTGTTCTGCATAATATACTTTGTCACACACACATATACAATCACACTGTATATATATATACTTTCGCTCTTCACGTTACGATTCACGCTTCCCCCGTGTCATTCCATTTCCAGGGTTGTCAGGAATAAGTTTGCAGGGCAAACTGCTGTGTGGTTAACGTGGTTGAGGTATTTAGACTCACCGACGGATTTACCCACAAGGAGAGTAGCTACTCAGAGGCACCAAAACCCTTGGGAGAGTTTTTTGTTTATATACACACAACTCCCACCGAGAGAAAGACCGTGATGCTGAGCCACAACTACAGGAGAATCTAGTGCAGAAGGTGCAGAAGGTTTTGGCACGCTTGACGAAGAACAGCTGCAGGGCGCCCGGTGTTCGAATGTCCACAAAAGAGAGTGCAGACTCTGCAGACTGGCGCGTAACAGCAAGCATTTTTTACAGGCCGACCTGCATCTCTACAAATCCTTTCAGGCACTGGTGAGCACGAGCCAGGGCGAAGGGAAGATGCAAGATAAGATTCAAGCCTCAGTGCTTGCCGGCAATCGTATCGTTGTGACTAGATGAAAAAGCACAGGCCGTTATGATGGCCGGTATGACGGTATGGTCTCAATGGGGAACACAGGGGCATGATGGATGTCTCTAGTTCTCTAAAATTTTCAACAATTTGGTTTATAACTTAAACTCTTTTCCGTCATTGGTCAGCTCCATGGCGAGGCTGGCACTCTGCAGAAGAATGGGCAACCAAGGCGAGCCTTGCGTGGCCTTCTCCATCCTTCTCTTGTCCAACTAGCCCCAAGCCAACCTGGCTTTCAACTCAGCTCCTCCACGTTTTCGTTTGGGGAACCCAGGGGCTCCACCTCCCAGGTCCCAGTGCCAGTAAGCTTTGTTTCAGGCCCGTGAGATCTGCACTCAAGGCCACAAAGCGCGGTTCTGCGCGTGGGACGCTTAGGGGCGCGGTGCGGCGCACGGGAGGTCTCCACCAATCAATGGAACAAACACTAGCGAGAGAGAGAGGGAGAGAGAGAAGGTACGAGAGTTGAGAGGTCCCCATCCCTACATTGAGATGTGGCCAAAGTGTTGTGAGAGAAGACAGTTGGCAAGGCGGGTGCTCTTCACAGTTCAGCCTCAGTGGTTTTTTCAGAGCCAAAAAGGACTCCATAGGACTCCTCAGGCCCTCGGACCCTGGGCCGTGCCCCTGCGAAAAGAGCACCTTCCCAAGGAGTGGGCAGCAGGTCTTAGAGGTCCATAGCTCAGTTCATGTGTGCGACGGACGGTGATAGGGGGACAGTGAAGGACGAGGCCGGCAGAAGACGCACTGAACGGTTTCGCGCGTGCTTGGATGAAATCTTGGGCTCAAGCAAGCCGCCACTTAAAGACTTGGACTTCCAACAGCTAGCAATTAGTCTTCGCCATGGGCTGGGGACACGGAAGGGGTTACCATCACTGGGGCCATCACCATCACCATCATCCTCATCATCACCACGGCATTGGACGAGCAGTGGCAGAAGTGGCCGAGGTGGCCGTCGTGGGCAGCGTGGCCGCCATCGCTGCCGGTGCCGTGGCCAATGCAGTCGCTTCACGACGCCCCGAGCCCGTGCGGGAGGTGATTGTCACCCCGCAAGCGGGAGCCACGCCCGTGGTGGTCTATGAAGGCAAGGGTGGATGGAAAGGCAACGGTAAAGGACATGTGACGGAAATTCTTCAAGTTCCACCGTTGGGTGTCAGTGCTGTGGGCATTCCTGCCATGGGAATCTCCAAGCAGCAAGGAGTGACCTTCTTTAGCGTGGATGTGGTGCCGGAGGTGGGGCCTTCATACCGAGTACAGAAGCGCTACAACGATTTCGATTCCTTGAAGGAGCGGCTTCACCGGATGGCGCGCCACGCGTGGATCAACCAGGACTTCCCTCCCAAGCACTTGTTGAGCTGCGAGGGGGCCAAACTGGAAGATCGACGCCATGGCCTCGAACGATGGCTCACACGGATTCTGAATGATCCCCACAGTCGAGGCCTTTGGTGCCTGGAGCTTCGATCCTTCTTGGAGGTCAATGGCATTCACACTCTCCCACCAGCGGTGCCGGTGGCACCAGTGGCTCCAGCAACTCCAGAGCGGGAAGGAGAAGTCTTACAAATCGTGGTCCCTGCAGGAGTTTTCAGTGGACAAACCCTGTCAGTGACAGTGCCAGATGGACGGCAGTTGGCCTGCATGATACCTGCCGGTGTGTCAGCCGGATGTGAGCTCCAGCTGTGGTTTGATCCGGTTGCTGGCTCTGTCACCCCCTTGGTTTGAGCGCTGTGAAGTTCATGCAAGCAGCACTTGGTTGCTTTGTTTCCCAGTCAGCTCTATTGTTGTTGGACAGTGGAGCTGTTTTCTAACGTCTATGGCTTTCCTAGGAAGCCACTAATCCATTCTTTTTGCCCGAGTTTTGCACTTTGAACAGAACAGCTCCAGTCAGAGAGCATTGAAAAACAGCCCAGCATGATGAATCATGATGAGAGGAAGCATCAAAAGCTTGTGGTCATGTCATAACCCATGACATGATGGTTTGCATCATCTTGGACCTGCGCTAGTAGATCCACAATTGCTTGGTGCTGGTGTGGAAATGAGGTCTTTGGCACCCACTTGTATTTCCTTTGCGCGTGCCATCGCCTTGCAAGCCAAGAAGAGGACGGCCGGCCCCTCCATGGCATTGAGACTCACAAGATAACATAAATCAATGACTGAGAAAGTACAAATCTACAGCAAAAGAGCTAGTTTTCCCTCGGGGAGGGAACTTTTTGGGAAGATCTCTTTGGGTGATGATGGACTGGATGTTCTACTTTTGAGTTTTGGGTTCCAAGCATTTGGGAGAGAGTTCCTGGCACTTGGCCTTAATGCCTCCGAAGACGCTGATAGGAGGGATCTGAGCTAAAGCCGGGTCAAGGCATTGAGACGCGATGCGCGACTTGGTGACGGTCCTACACCGAAGGAAGCACTCCCATGACATGCGCAGACCTGATCCATCACAATGAGAGAGCCCAACGATGCAGCATCTCACTATATCTCACCACACCACTAGAGGCACCACACCAGTAGATTTCTATCTATGTCTCCCTGGCCCTCTCAGTTGCTACTAGGGGCTCCTGGCCTTACTTCTGTCTGAAGCTTCATTCATTTGGCCCCGGTAGGCTGGACATTGGCTGAGAAGCTGTTAGCGAAGCTGCTACAAGAGTGGGGTGGCAAGAAGGACTCCGCGGCTCGGGGGTTGAGGTGGGGAACTGGAGGAAGAGGATCAGGAAGGATGAGGAAGGTATGAATGTAGCCTAAGGATGTCGACAGTACCTTTTTCATTGGTCATCTGATTGTACGGCAAATGTGTGCGAACTGGGTGCAGCCTGAATTTACACAAATCCGGTTGTGAATACGTTTTGAAGACTCCCGTTTCATCACACCTGCTGATCTGAATGAGCTCAGGGCACTCCACAGCAAAGACACCTCCTCCCCTTAGGAGTGTGGGATGATGATGACCCCCTCTCAGCAGATTACATCAATGATGATTCAGGTGCGCCTTTGCCAGGTAGCCTCATAATCATGACCTGTAACGAGGGTTACACCGAAGTAACACCACACAAGCCGAAGTAACACCCAAAGAGCATTCTGGCCATGTCCAACTAGGCTCTTGGTCCCCCACAGGTGAGGCCAAGACGACCAGCCTCCGGTCGTCCGAACGACCGCCGCGGCGCGGACGGGGTCGGCGCACGTCGGGGGTCCGAGCCGAAGGAGTTCGACCATTGGTGTCAAGCTGCGCTGAAAGCCTTTGTTGACGCTTGGATGCACTTAGCCAGGTCCAGAGTCAGTGAACCATCAGCAGGCGCAAGGGGTGGAATCGCATCGGAACCCTTTGTTACAGTTGATTTGCTTTTGTACAGGTCGTGGGTCAAAACTCAAGACAAGAACAACAGCCGGGCTGGAATGAACATGTAGAGACCATCTCACCATCTCCTTTATTCTTCTGGTTTGGTCGTGAGCAGGCATCAAGAAACAGGCCGCCAGCAGGTCTGCTGACTGGGTTGGTTCGCTGCCGACTGGTGGACCTCCGAGGCGCGAGCACCACAAATGCTGCTGAACTTGCCCTGGTGCTCGGGGTCGGTGGGCGTCGTTGGTTCAGAAGACTCGTTGGTTGACCACCGCCTGGAGGGGGCTGTGCCTAGGCCCTTATACACGTCATGTTGGGTTGTCGATTTGGCTTTTGAATGCGGCCCGTCTTTGAGAAGGCGACAGTGCTCTGCATTCAATCTCATAACATAATATCTCTTCATGGCACAAGCGCCACCCTTGCACCTTTGTTGGTGTTCATTTTGCTTCACATGTGTGGACTTCGTGTGGACATGCATGTTTTTACGCATGTGGCCTTGTAGCAGTCTTCTTGTTTATTCTCGTTTGATCTTGTTTGCATTTGTTCATTTGTTCACTGCAATTGGATCTCCAGGAGCAAAGCCATCAAAGGTGCGAGGAAGGCCTGCTATGCTTTTGAGCTGCCAACCCTACACGGTACAATGGCGAAGGGGAGGCAGAACAAGTAATTAGCTACAGCAAGCTTTCAAGTTGCATTTGAACAAACGCTCCGACTCTTGCTTTGCTATGAAGCTCTTGTGGGTGTGGCTGACGAGCCTCAACTGGTGGTGGTGGTGGTGGTGGTCGAGGAGAGGGGCAACATTTGCCCCAAAGGTTAATTTAAACACGTGTGTGATCATTGTGGAAAACTGAAGCGCGACATTGTTCAAAGCCGCTGGTTCCTTGGACATTTCTGGGTAGTTTCTCTTGATTTCTTTTGTGTCAATCCTCAATCTCCTCTCAGTATGCCAAAGGTGTTGAGACAGGTGCACGTACTAGCATTGAACCATGGGGAGTAGCGTTTAAACACGACTACCTACCATTAGTTGAACCATGCTGAACCATTAAACATATATAATCAACCTATATTATACTATAATATATAGATTATATACATTATATATCAAATGTATCCTGATATATATATATATATATCGTGCCATGAATATCATAGTTACCGTTATCATTGGCACTAATGACGGACCACTTCCCGGACCAAGAAACCCGACAGCCACGACTTCCGGGCACGTTGAGCTCTTTCGACGGCTTTCGCAGGCTTTCGCACGGCGGAGCCAGTTGATTTTCATCCACACGCACTTGTTGCGGCCGGGGGCACTCCGCAGATGTTGATCAGCGATGATCAGTGAATGATGTGGGACAAGCATAGACATGCATCGAATCTCATCCAACATGTGATGGATCTACAAAGCATGTGGTGCTTAGTGGTGCTTTTGATCAATTGCCGTCCTTGAGGGGTCTCCAGTTTGAGTAATTACTAGCACTAGCTTCGGGCTGTGTGGTGTGTCGTCACCACTTAGTGTCACGTGGCAGGCCACTTCCGCCAGAGACGACCTCCAAGGCCCGGTGCTCCGCATATCTTCACACCGTTGTCATCAATATTTGGAGAGATTGTTACGAGCTGCAGGAGGACGTTGCCACGCAAACGGTTTTCGCAGATGGCGGGACACTGAGGCACATGATCTATGATAGTGTCAATCCAATAGTACCACAGCGAAATCGGTGAGAAGAGACGGCCCGTTTGCTTGCAGAAGGTTGGCCTCTCTCTTGCCTCATTAGCTTTGCTGGATCTTGTTCAGTTTGTTCCTTTGTTGCATGGCACGGCTTTGCGACTTGTTTGGTTCGGCTTCTGTTTTTTGCGGGGGCGAGCAGCTTGAAAGTGACTGTGGGCCAGATGATTTGAGATGAAGAGTGCTGAGAGCTAAAGAGGGGGAAATGTAGAGAACATCAAGACAAGAGCTAGCAGTTGGATAAAGAGACACTGATCAAGGGGCCAGCTTCAACTCAGTGAAAGGAGGAAATGCCAATGAATAGAAGAAGTGTTTCAGAAGAATTTATTGCTGAACAAACCGAAGCCGGGAAGGCAAAGGACTTCTTGCTGAACAACATCGCTGCAGTTGTTTGACTTGTTTGTCCGAATCATGCAGTCAAGAGTCGTCCTTTTGGCGGTCCCCGGTCCCAACCCATCGTACGTCGGTCGCACTGACTGTTAATTGCAGTGTTTGCTGTTTGCATGCCTTTCTTGCTTCCATTGTCATTGCTGGACCTGTCTACCGCCGGCCAAAGGAATCCAAAGGACTTATGTTGTACTGTAACTCTTTTGCACTGTCAATCTCCCTTGACTCCTTGGTTTGTGTCTGAGGTTGTGCCAAGCTGTGCGCGGAGTTGATGATCTCTCTGGAGGCGTCAGAGGCGTGTGGCCAGCGGTGCCGTCTATAAGTTGTTTCAGGGTTCACTCCCCCCAAAGGTGAAAGCTTTCGGTTGCACTGCCCCTTCTACCGTGGGTTTGTGTGGGTGGCCGGGACGTGCCCGGAAGAGGTGCATGCTACTGCTAAGGTTAATGAGCATGGCCGCCAGTGCCTTGTCGACGATCCAGGTTTCTTCAGACGTTGGATGAGTCCACTTCAGGTACTTTCCATTGATTCCTGAGCACCGATCAATGTTTTTCTGGTTTCGCTACCGGCTTTTGTCCCACGTGTCAAAACTCTGACTTGACCTGACCGTACAAGCACAAGCCGAGAAGCGTTTCCTCCTACGGGTCTTCGTCAGCTTCGGGAAGTTGACGAGACATTGCCCGTGCGGATCCCATATTTGATTGCCAAGTCGGCCCTTCAAGCTATATTGAAAAACACAAACACCTATTGAGCCATCAAAGGCGGACAATCACGTCGTGACTCAGACTTTACGCTGATTTGGCTGTGGTTCACAGGAGGCCCCACGGCCATGGTGCGGCGGTCTCGGGCAGCACGTTCGAAGCGAAGGGCCGAAGGAGGGCTCTTTCTCTCGACACGCAGCCAGGACAAAGCTGCAAGCCAGCAGAAGCTCAGAAAAGAATGCCTTCATACCCTCAAGCCGGAGATCTCAGTCGGGATGGAGCCAATATGGCCATCCTATGGAGCCGGGCCGCTTTTTTGGCGAAAAGAACTCGGCGAAGCGACCAGGGTCGTAGATGATGAAGAGCCATGTGAATCCCAATGACCATGGACCCCCCCATTGGAGTTTTGGAATCCAAAAATGTGTGTCCTGTCCATCGTTCTATCAAAACCGACAGGTCCACCATGACCGGACCACACCCCCTTAGATCCCCGTGGACCACGGGAACCAACAGCTTCAGGGCCATTCACAAGCTCCGACAGAAGTCTGGTGGGTCATGGCCTCAGCTGCCTCCTGCTTTGGGGGGCCTCAGTCTGTGGAAACCGCAGTGGTCACAAAAGGCCTTATGAGGTAAGTGGGAAGACTACAAAGCCATATCAAAGCCACTAGGATACAACCGAAAAAGAGTAGATACAAGAGTTCTTTAGTTTTAACTCTGGAGTTAATTCTTCAGGATTTGCTACTCATCAAGGGTTCCATCAGAAGCATTGACTTGGGAGTTAATTCCTCCTTGAATGCTGCCATGTAAAAGAATTAACTCTGGATTTAATTCTTTTCCCACAGGGTCCTGCTGGCTCCACATATATCAGTCGATTTCTGTCTATCTAAAAGAATTAAATCCATAGTTAATTCCTTTTCAGGGCTCCTCGAAAAAAATTAAATCCAGAGTTAACTCTTTTTCGCACGTATTTGGATGGCAGTTTTGGCTTGAAAAAGCATGGCATTGGTAGTATCTGCCCGGAAACCGGGAAGACAGCACCTACCATGGGGACTTCCCTAACTCCTGCCTCTCTTCTCCTTTGCTAAGACCCACTATGGAAAAGAGTTTCATTCACCTGGAGAAGAGGAGCAAGGAGACCAAGGAAAAGAATTAAATCCAGAGTTAACTCTTTGCTGGTGCTCCCCTGCCTCCTGCCTCTTTTCTCCTTTGCTAAAGGAAACGTCCATAAGACCTACTATGGAAAAGAGTTTCATTCACCAGCAAAAGAGGAACCAGGGGATCAATGAAAAGAATTAACTCCAGAGTTAATTCTTTGCTGGTGCTTCCCTGCCTCCTGCCTCTTCATTCACCAGGAGAAGAGGAACCAGGGGGGCCAAGGAAAAGAATTAACTCCAGAGTTATTTCTTTGCTGGTGCTTCCCTGCCTCCTGCCTCTCTTCTCCTTTGCTAAAGGAAACATCCATAAGACCCACTATGGAAAAGAGTTTCGTTCACCAGGAGAAGAGGAACCAGGGGACCAAGGAAAAAGAATTAACTCCAGAGTTAATTCTTTGCTGGTGCTTCCCTGCCTCCTGCCTCTCTTCTCCTTTGCTAAAGGACACATCCATAAGACCTACTATGGAAAAGAGTTTCATTCACCAGGAGAAGAGGAACCAGGGGATCAAGGAAAAGAATTAACTACAGAGTTATTTCTTTGCTGGTGCTTCCCTGCCTCCTGCCTCTCTTCTCCCTTGCTAAAGGAAACATCCATAAGACCCACTATGGAAAAGAGTTTCATTCACCAGGAGAAGAGGAACCAGGGGACCAAGGCAAAGAATTAACTCCAGAGTTAATTCTTTGCTGGTTTCCCTGCCTCCTGCCTCTCTTCTCCTTTGCTAAAGGAAACATCCATAAGACCTACTATGGAAAAGAGTTTCATTCACCAGGAGAGGAGGAACCAGGGGACCAAGGAAAAGAATTAACTCCAGAGTTAATTCTTTGCTGGTGTTTCCCTGCCTCCTGCCTCTCTTCTCCTTTGCTAAAGGAAACATCCATAAGACTTACTATGGAAAAGAGTTTCATTCACCAGGAGAAGAGGAACCAGGGGACCAAGGAAAAGAATTAACTCCAGAGTTATTTCTTTGCTGGTGCTTCCCTGCCTTCTGCCTCTCTTCTCCCTTGCTAAAGGAAACATCCATAGAGAAACAAGGAAAAGGAAACAAGAAACCCAACCCAAGGAAACGAGTTAACTCCAGTGTTAATTCATTCTTGGTGTGTCTTTGTGCACAACGTTGCTGAGGGAATTTAACTCTTGAGTTAATTCCCCATCGAGTGCAGGGTTGAATAGGGGTTGAAGATGAAGAATTAACACCGGAGTTAATTCTAATTAACTCTTGTATTCACTCTCTTCCGGATACAACCAGGGTGTTTGTAATTCTTCCCCACATGTGGTAAACTTATGGGTAAGTGGTAAGTGCGACGACTGTGACGATGCTATTGTCACATTCTGGTCACTACCATTGACCTGTCCAGGCTGCCACCTGAGATTTCAGATGCCATCGCTGAAGCGCTTGCCAGTTCGGGGAACACAGCTGGCCAGTCGTGTGAATGCTCCGCCATGCTCCGCCCCTTCTCCTCACACCTATGCATTTGGCCAATAAGCTTTTGCCGAATTTGGCCGATGCCGCGGTGTGTCTTTAAGAAGATCCAGGGCACCCCACACACGATGATTTGAGTCTGGACTCTCGCCACGTTTTGGAGCGGCGTTTTGGACACAGCCTTCGGAACGCCGAAGAATGCACCCGGCACCCGGAACGACTGGTTCGAAACGACTGGTTCAAAGAATGTTGGATAAGGCCGGGGAGGGGCTCTGGTTTGGTTGTGCATTGCAGAGGACAATGCTTGAGTATAATGTTTTATCATGTTATATCAGTACTGGTATTTCTTGCACTTGTCATCTAGTGGTTCGCCTCTCTTCAAGACCTTCATCTCATTCATGTCAGATTGTGAAGGCCAACACCTCGAATAAATGCTCCTGGAGGCTCCAAGGTCCGAAACATCTCTCAGCTTGATGAGACCGAGTCATTAAGAAGAACCAGCAAACACATGCGCTGCAACCACCGTCCTTTCATACGATTTACAACGCTTACATCTCCATCCCTGACCATTAGAAGCTACCATAAGCTACCGTAAGCTACCGTACTTTACCTGGTGTCCGATCAATCCGTACTGATCCGTCCCATTCGCTCAGAGCGGAAGACGAGGCTTCCGGGATTCCCTCCCGCAGAAGCGTGGCGAGGCGTCGGGTGTCGGGCCAGCCGTAACCCAGTTCCAGACGGTTGGGATCCATGTTGTACAGGTCGTGTCGTGGTGAGTTCAACAAAGAATGAAGAAGTGAAGGGCCCTGTCCGAGACTTCTGTTGCCTAAAGGCCCCTTAAGCCCTTCAGCCTTGATGCAGGGTTTTGCAAGTGTTCAGGTTCGTTGAGCTTGGAGAATGAGGATGCTCGGAGTCGTCAAGTGGGCAGAAAGGATGAGAATCTAGTCTCCCAGGATTTGATTGTAGGGCACCAGGAAGCAATCAGCTATCTTTCTCCGGTTGGGAAAGGCAGGCATGAGAATTGAAGCCTCGATGTAGCTTTCGGTGCGAGAATCCACTCCAGTGCAGATTTGGGTGTATTGTCTGTGCCCTGGCCTGAAAGTGTACTAACAACAATGAACTTGGAGCCATTTGCGTCCATGTAAGAAGCTGCCAGGTCTACAACCTTTGCATTCACCTTTTGCCAACGGCTTAGACGGAGGATGCGACTTCGATTCTTGCTGATCTCTACCCGCTGAGGGTGGTAGACGGTCACTTGTTACCGCCGATGCCGATAACGTGGGCTATTTCGAGATGAGATGGTTGCGCTGATAGCCCTCCCAGACTGGAAGTTGTAGCCGTTCTGGCTGAGATACAGTAGCCTGTGGTTTGTTTAACCTTCGATCTGTGCTTCCCTCGATGGATGGCTGTTTCAGTTGCTGGTATTGCCTTCAGCACGGGCAGCAGCGCGCCCCAACCGGGGAAACTGCGCCAGAACAGGTCTTGACGGCGGCAAACCCACCACCACCTATCCAAAACCGAAGTGAACAGGAAATCAAAGAGAAGGTCACCTCTTGGATGAATTTGGTGCACCCCCGTGCTCCGGAATTCTTCACATTTCCGTACCAGTGGGAAGAGATTTTGGTGCAAGTTGCTAAGTTCACTGACCGAGCTGATGATTGTATCCAAGGACCTGACAAGTGTGTTCAGTGGTATGGGCCAAGTGAAGATGGGCAGGCAGTTTTACTTGTGAGGCCGCCAGGAGAGAGCGAAGCAAGGAAGACCTACTTGAACCGCATTCTCACCTTCATCTTCGCACATGACGAACTCTACTCCTGTATTCAGGCGCTGCCCAAGGTCCCTCGCCGTAAGGTACCTTTGAAGATGAGTTGCGGGAAGCCTCTTTGCGTGTTCTTGGGACATATCACCGCGGCAGAGGCTGATGGATTCCCTGAGAATGCTCCTCAGTCTCCAAGCTCCTCTGCTGCGTCCTCCACATCGTCTTGAACCTTTTGACAGTTTTTTTGTTGCAAAGAAGAACATGCGAAATAAAGTTTGCGCATGCACAAGAGTCAAGAGTTGTGGAAGTGAGCCAGTAGGCGTATGGATGGCAGAAGCACCGGCGCAAACAACATGACGGAGGTTAGAACCTCCTGTGTTCGTTGTGCCCTGAACTTTGATTTGCCCAAGTAGAGCCGAATTAGGGGGGAATTTCTGTGACGAGCAGTGGGCCCCAGTGGGGGGCTTGCTGCATCAGGTGAAACTACCCAGCTCACCCAACGAAATCGGGAACTCACGAAAAAGGTTGCCTCAACAAGCATGAGTACTATTGTCATATTTGACGAACATCTTGGGGACCGGTTTCCTTGACGGACTGATTGTTGAGTTTTCAAGCATTAATGTAAAATGCTTAGGGGCCAATGCCCGCGTATGTTCAACACTTGAAATTCATTTTGCAAGCACACTTGTTGGCACTGCTATCAATCCTTTGCCGCACACATTGACGCTAAAATTGACGTTGTAAGGTTCTCCATTGCTGCAACAATGGGCCGATGCTTCCTGGAAGGTTTGCCGTGCTAGGAGAGTATCGCAAGACAGGTTTTGCAAGAAAAGATCGCTGGATGAAGGTCTCAATACGAAGGGTCAAGAGAAAAGGTCACACCAGGAAGCTGCCACCCGGAAGGCCCAAAAGGAAGCTCACAAGAAGATCTCGCCTGTCCCAAACATGAAAGAATCGCCCTTGTGGATGGCGTCTCGCAAGAAAGGTCCCAAGAATCCTCTCACCAAAGAAGGTGTCACAAGGCCGGCTTCAAAAGTGATGTGTTGAGAGGAAGGTCCCCAAGACCAGGACAAGAAAGGTCCCCAATATGAGAAAAGCGTGTGTTTTCGCGGGGTTCCTGCAATGTTCAATCTTTTTACAGCCCCTTCTTGGATTTGCAATTTCCTTGCCCCAAGCTGGCACCTCGTTCCCTTTGTGGCGCTTTGATTTGGTTTGGCAACTGTACCTGTTAAAGATGCTGCCATAAACAGGCCACAGACTTTGTAAAGCAAACCCGCGGTGCAGGAACTTAGACTCTAGACGCAAGGTCTCACAAGTACAGGGTCTCACAACAAAAGGTCGCCAGTAGGATGTTACAAGAAGAGGTCTCAAGCAAGGTCGGAAAATCTGTCTCACGAGGAAGTTTCAGCCAGGAAGCTCTCGCAAGAAGAAGATCACAAGAGGAATGTCTCGCAAGAGAAATCTCACCAGAGCAAAGCGTCACAGAAAAGATGCAATGCATGGCTTTTTGCAGGACAACGTCTTCACAACTCCTCTCCCTGAGAATTGGCAACTTGCGGTCTTTTCCGGGCCTGGGCTTTAGCGTTTATGCCTTATATATGCATATCATATATGCTATTATACTGCATATGTGGACCCCCCATGTTCTTAGTATCAAATTTGCAAACATATACTAGTCTGTTTTTGCTCAACAGTAATAAATAAAGGAAGTTGTAGCCGTTCTGGCTGAGATAGCCCGTGGTTTTAAACCTTCCATCTGTGCTCCCCTCGATGGATGGCTGCTTCAGCTGCTGGTATTGTCTTCAGCGCAGACAAGAGCGCGTCCCAACGAAGGACACTGCGCCAGAACAGGTCTCGAAGGCAGACCTGCCGCCTCCACCACCGTTGCAAAAGCGAAGTGAACAGGAAGTCCAAGAGAAGATCAAGTCTTGGATGGTCTTCGTGCATCCACGTGCCCGCAGCTACTTTGAATCAGTGGAGAAGTGCGAAGAGGTCTTGGGACAACTGGCCAGGTTGACTGACAGAAATGACGACTTGATTCTTGGAGACGAGGACTCATGTGTTCATTGGTATGGGCCGGTGTGCGACAATGGGCACGCAATCCTCAGCCTGCTTAAGCCAGGACATATTGAACCATGCCACGCCTATTTGACCCGCATTCTCTCCTTCATGTTTGCCACCGATGAACTCTATGAGAAGCTGATGCCGTTGCCTAAGGTGCCCTTCAGGATGAGTTGCGGGAAGCCTCTTTGTGTGTTCTTGGGACATGTCAGCGCGGCAGAGGCTGATGAGTTCCCTCATCAGCCTTCAAGGTCCTCTCTTGTGTCCTCCACATCATCTTAAGCCTTTTCGCGGTTTTTCTGCAAGGAAGAAGGGCCTTGCGTCGCGTATGCCCTACACTAGAGTCACCAGAGTGAGTTGTGGACGCTGGTCCTGCCGCGGAAGGCAAAAATGTGAACTGAGCCAGGCAAACAACATGACATGTGCTCCTCAGGTGAGGTCCTTTGGCAGGAGGATGACAGCACCCCAAAAGAGCTGGGATTTTTACAAATCATATTGCGACTGCCTCTCATTCTCAGAAACACTTGAAGGATGAAGAAGGGGATCCTGCTGTTACTCCTGCAACTGCTACCTGTATGTTCGAAGGCAGGTTGAATTGGACAAGGTCTATGGTGACCCTCATGTATGCACACAAAAATTGGATCCCATATGTTTTTGGCTCAGGCGTTTGGTTAAGGCAGAAGCTATCCAGCGCAGAGCTCAGTCCTGTTAGAACTGGGCTGCAACTCCGAACGCTTGGATCGAAGGAGTTCCAATCACTTGCTGGCCCAGAGTTAAACTAGTAATAGTATGTAATAGAGTCATTTTCTGTGAACCCCTAGTATGTAACAGCATTCACTACATGTCTACTAGTAGCTACGGTTCACACACCACATGTACAATACATGTGCCGACCGTGGCTCATGGCTCAAGGAAAATTGTGCGCCCGCGCAGTTTTCCTTCAGGGTGCCGGGTTCGTTGGCCGGTGGCCGACTTCCCTTTCGCTTTCGCTTTGCATCCTTTCGTGCCTACCGTTCGTTCGCTCGTCGCCGTACGTCGTTCGTTCGGTTCCACTTGCCATCACGGGGTCCCGTCCTTCCGACGCTCCTCGTACACCCATTAATATAGATCGTGCATCCAGGGATCTAGCCTACTTCTTTTACCACCTCCCGGTTGAAAGAATTGCTTGGGCGTTTCCCTACGCCCCACCTGGTTTGTACACTCAATTGGTTATCAGCCGTAGCCGTGAGCTACAGGCATCATCACTCGACCCCATCCAGTGGTCCGTTGCAGCACGCTTTTCGCACCTGCATAGGACACCAATGGGTCGGGTCAACCCCCAGCCGCAAGCAACCGGCGCCGCTGCCTCTTCATCGGCTGCAGCACCAGCCACGGCGCCTGCTGGGGACCCTCAGGATCAAGAAGCATCCGCTTCCCCTGAGGGTGTGGTCGGAACCGCGCCTAGCGCGGAGACCACGGACCAAGAGTTTGGGGAGGCCGTGCAACCACCCCTTACTCCCCGTGTCGCTTCAGGCATTTCGTCCTCCCAACCGACATTCACGCCTCAGGGTTCAGAAACCGCCGAGGCGGAGGAGGTCGATAACCCTCAACGAGAAGAGCCTGTCGCAGAGCCGACCACCATCGAGTTGCCTCCAGAGACCAGCACACTTGGTTCTCTTGACGACGAAGCCCCTCTTGTCGAAGCAGAGCTCCAGACCGGAACCGCTGCTTCGCGCGGAGAGGTCTCGCCAGCTCAAGACGGCACGATAGGCCCAGCTAACGCCGACGAGCCGTCCTTCGATGTCTTTTCGTTGTTCGGCCCACCTAAGATAGAGCCCACAGCCAAGGAGGAAGTAGAGGAAGAAGTTTATGCCGATCCCTCAACCTCCCCTGTAGGCCTACCTCCACTGCATACTCATAATCATCCAACGCAGTTCGAATCATTGGCCACCGATCCGGTCTTTGACGAGACTGAGGTTGACTTTGGAGACGAAGAGCCAGGCGACGACCCTGATGATCAGGCGGAGCCCGCTCCCAAAGAAGAGCAGCAGGAAGGGGAAGAGGCTGACGACGAAACCGCGCCTGGCGCGGAGACATCACAAACAACTTCCGCAGCCGTGGATCCTCAGCCGAAGCGTACGCGCGGCGCGAGGGGAGGCCAAAAACACCAGTTCGAACAGTCCGACAAGAAGTACGCTCTCACATGTGATCTTGTTGCAAGTCACCTGGCGTCGCATACCTACCGTCGGGTTCGTAAAACATATCATCTACCATTCGTGAAACCGCTGATTGCGCGGAGAGACTACTCCGAATGGTATAAGTATGTGGTGTTCCATGCTGATGCATGGGCCGAGTCCCCTGAAGACGGAGACATTTCCGACGGGGCACTCAAAGCCTGGGCGGCCATCATACCAGAATTCTGGTCATGGTGTACTCGTCACATGCCGGACATCTCAAACGGTGTGAAGCAACCTACATACCGTTTTCCGCCTGGGTATTACCAAAAGACATACAAATTCATCCCGCTCCGCCAGGTCCACTCCTCGACGGCGACCTCATCGCAGGCAGCTCCGGCTGCCCAGCAAACCTTCCCCGTGACCGTCCCGGCGCGCACCTTTCAGCCCGTAGTGGGCGCAAGCGCTGCCAGTCAGTCAGGAGGTTGGAGACCGCAGTTGAGACCTGTCGACCACCCTGTGCAACCCCGATCCCAAACTCCCCAAGGAACTCCAAGATCTAGGTCTCAGACCCGGACCTCAGTGCCAGTTCGACCTCCTCGACCAACCAGGCCGTGCCCCAGGCCTAATCGTGAAACCGCTGAGCTTCTCGCGGACACGGAGCAGCCGACCCGCACGGTCCATCTTGCCGACGACACCGAACAGGCAGATGATCCTATGGATGGTGTTGGAACCGAGGAGGGAGCACCCGCTCCAGAGGCTGAAATAGATCCAGGATACCCAGAAGGAGCGGAGGAGGAGGGCACAGTCCGACAGGACGGACGAGGCGGAACCGCGCTTGCGCGGGAGGAAGAGGAAGCTTTCGAGCCAGATCCCGTGGTCGAAGTCGAAGGTGAAGATCTCGAGGCAGTTCGCACCCGTGCCGCTAACACGATAACCCGAGCCGTAAGGTCCGGTCGACTAGGACGTGCAACTCCCCCTGATCCACCACCGTTAGACCCCGAGTATCCGAATATTCCTCATAGGCCACAGACCTTACCACCTCACGTGAAGGTTCGAAGGCCACCTCCACCGAAGGCAAGCAATCGGAGTCTACCCGTGTCCGCGCAGCCTCCTGCAGCCGACGCTCCGCGTCCGGAGCCTAATCAGCCGAGGGAGGCACCGCAACCGCGTCAGCGCGGATTCGTCAGACTCCAACACGCTGCCCGCGAGCCGCCGGCGCAGCCCATTCCGATGGACACAGCTCGTGACTCTGTCTACGACTTGCCTGACCACGTATGGCGAACCCGCCCAACGAGGGAACCCGGCGGGTGCCACATCCAGAGCTATTGGTGCACCCAAACACTGAGGTACACGCCATGGACGTGGACGACGAAGAAAGTCCACCTCGCCCAGCGGCCAAACCTCGAGCAACCGCCCCTTGGCGGCGAGCACCAACATACGCCCTAGAGGCCGAGGAGGCACCTGAAGCACCGGCCCCGAAGCCGCGTGCGTCGGCAAATCCTCCACCACCGAAGCGCTCTCGTGTTGTCTTCAATCTTCTCTCTTGTAACTTGGTGGTTTCGTGGAACTTGGTGCTTTG
>CAXAMN010024917.1:992272-1022642 GCA_963970005.1 Durusdinium trenchii
TCAAGTTCAAGTGATGAAGGCGACAGCTCGCCCAGCCACTCGTGTAGGGTTTGTGGAGGTAACCACCCCGAGGTTGACTGTCCTCTGTTGACCATGAATCGGGAGATCCCTCACCCTCCATCATCTGTCGACCCAGCCGAAAGCGTGGATCCCGCAGAGCAGGAGTCAGACATCGTGTACACGAAAGGCTTAAGTAACTTGGTCTTACCCAACATCCCATCAGACTCCGGCCAAGCTAGGGGGTACATAAACCAGGTTCTCATGAACATCGGTTCCCTCCAAAAGTCTGCCGGTAATGACCTTTACATGTGGGCTCAAGAGTGCTTAACTAGAGAGGACTTAGATCTTTCTTCGGACAAGCGCTTCCCACGGACAGACAGGGAGATAGCCACCAAGATGTTGAAAGTTTGTAAAACTGGACGTTTTGGTATCATCTTTCAACGGATGGTTGAGGAATCCCGACTTGCCGGTAAAGGTATGCCATGCGGTAGAGTCATGCTTGCTACCATTTTCAGGCACTTCCAACTCGAGAAAGATCGTATTGGAATGTTAGGTGAACGTAACCTTCTCACGTTAAGACTTAAAGGCAACAAGGTGGAGGATTTGATTAACTTTCAGGAGAAGTACCGGTACATAATGGCGGCCATCCCTGTTGATGACCTACCCCGGGAAACTACATTGTTTAATCATCTCCTTGATGAGCTCGAGCAGTTCACTCCCTTGGCTAACAAAATAACTAAGTCCCGTGAGGCCCCAGCTGGTAGTCACCGCAGAACCACCAAATGGTTATGGGAGAAAGTTGACCTGTTCATCGAGCTGGAACGCGTCAAGGCCAATCGACATGCCTTCGATAAGAAGCTCCGTGATTCACAAACCGCGGATTTGGCCACGACATACAACCCCAAGTTAGTAACCGCGAACCCCGCGACCAAGGAAGGGAAGGAAGCCAAGCCTAAGAAGGAACCTAAACCTAAGAAGGAAAAGAAATCTAAGAAAGAAAAGGCTTCTAAGCAGGACACCACGACAGAGGTGCCCGCAGCTCCCCTCGGCAAAGGTAAGGCTACGCCAAAGGGTCCCCCAAAACCTAAACCCAAGGGTGCTCCGACCACTCCTCGGTCGGAAGCCGTAGTTAAGGTGGCGGATATGACCATGGCCCAAAAGGCCAAGACGCCCTGTGCCTTTTACGCCTTTAATTCATGCCGTGCCAAGAGCTGTCCCTTCCTACACGACACGAACAACAAATATAAGGGGCCACCCCCGAAGTCTCTTCGATTTGCCAAAGGCAAGCCTCCCGCAAAGGCCACTGCCGCGGTTGCACAGGTCCATGCCATGCCCGCCTTTGAGGATGGGAAGGTTTCATGGCTCGATACTGCTGCGGGGAGACACCTGTTCGGTCGTCAGGCACTAAAGCGAGAAATGCGTGATTGTGCCGCGCCTTCGAATAGCCCTGTCAGTTTCACGACCGGAGGCGGCGCTCAACAGAGCGCTGACTCTCTCGCATTCGCGGGAAGTGAACTCCTCGAAGGTGAAGAGGTCTACATCTTAAAGGAATGCCCGCCAGCCCAATCCATTGGCAAGACGGTGATGGATAAAGGTTACATGTTCATTTGGGATCCCCGTGAACAAGTTCCGTACCTTATTCCACCAAGCATAGTCCCTAAGTGTAGACTACGCGTTCCCCGAAAACATAGGATCTGTGCATCCAGAGTTGTTGAGTATGTTCCCCAGTACGACGAAAAGGTCAAGCCTATTCGGTTCGTCCCTCCGGAACGTCTCCAGCCACTCGGTGCCATCGACGCGACACCCGCGGAGACAGCGCCAGATCCCGTTTCGGACGAAGAGTACACACCATCCGTCGCAGCAGACGACGTGAGCGAGCCAGTCGAGTCTGTCGAGGATGCTTCTCCTAGGTCCAGTGCCGTTGGGTCAGAGACCGCTGAGGCATTCGCGGGGGGCATTCCGCCTCATCCAGATGACGACAAGACATTAATAGAGCTTGCCTATGATGGTGATGAAGCAAGAATAGCGGATGACCCTACCATGCTTAAGAAAGCTGCGTTCGAGGAACCGCACATCCTAACACACTATCCCAAGAATCCCTTTTGTCCAGTTTGTCAGATCTCGAAGTCAACTTCTAAGAGAGTCTCACGCAAACCTGATGTCAAAGATGACGACTTCATAGACCCACCAAAAGGTCCATATGAGCAGTTGTCAACCGACGACGTCATAATGGCAAAAGGAGAGGACTTCGCCGGCAAAGGTGTAGGTGGGGTTAAAGCATTTCATGTAGTCCGAGACACCTACTCGGGTGCTAGAATAGCATACCCCATGAGCAAGCGCGATGCCAGTACCCACTCCAAGAACTTCCGCCATTTTCTAGGCCTGAAGGCTAACGAGGTAGCTACACGCGTCCTTGTTAAGATGGACGAGGCTGGAGAGTTGGAACAGGCTGCACATGAAGTTGGGTTGATTCCGGAAACGTCCTTGCCAAACAGATGGCCCCATAACGCCATGATGGAAAGAGACATCCGTGAAGAAAAGGAATGCTGCAGAGCAATCCATCTTCAATCTGGGTTGCCATATTCCTTTCACACCCACTCGTATCCCTTTGCATGTCTTTCCATGAGTTTTGACAGACCGTCAGCCTTGGAACCCGCAAAGACACAATGGGAGGCGCTCACTCGCAAGCCCTTTGACGGCATGAGACATTCATTTGGCCAGCTGATGTACTACCGTGACAAGCGGGTATCTAAACGCACCCTAGAACCTAACATGTCCCCATGTTTGTTCTTAGGTTGGCGAATAGATGCTGGTTTTCGGTATCGCTATGTGGTTCGTGTTCTTGACTACATGGACTACAAAGTTAGTGAACACATCAATGTCCAAGAAGTCCCCGAAGCTGAGATTTATGTTGAAGATGGTCCTCCATGTTTTCCAATGGCCTCTGTTAAGCTAGCGCATTTGAAGGGAGGTTCTTTAGGAGTCCTCGACGATCTTGCACGTCTTGACATGCCGGACATCCCCATGAAGGAAATCCCTTTTGGGCTGGAGGGAGCCGACGCCGTACCACCAACTCCCATGGACCCTAAAACCAGGGGGGTGTATATCACTTTGGACCGCATCATCCGGTTTAGCGAAACCCCAGGGTGCAAAGCGTGTGAAAAGAAAACACGATACCACACGCCCGCACGCAGGAAACGTTTTGCCAAACTTGTTGACGAGGAGAGACGCGACCTTCTTGCCAAAAGGAAGGAAGGCATCACCGTGGAGGAGCTTCCACCGCGGGAGCCCGAGACCGCGCCTCCGACGGACTCATCCGAAAGTGTCACCGAGGATGAGCCACACGTCATTGATGCGACTCCGACTGTAATATCGGGGCTGTCGCTCACGCCACATACCACATACAGGACACAACTTATCCACACTCGCCCAGAGAGTGGAGTCCCGGTGTTTGGCATGCCATCGACAGCACAACCAGCTCAAGTATCTAAGTCTAAGAAGAAGAAGAAGAAACCGCGTAAGGCGCGGCCTGGCCGATGCATGTTCGAGTTCGCATGTGCCTCGGATTCGCAAATGCACGAGACTTTTCTGGAGATTGGAATTCCCCACATTGCCCTTTCAAAAGAGCACCTTGATCTAGACGATCCCCAAATGCAAGCACAGTTGCACCACCATATAAGCACCTGTGATGAAATTCCTGATTTATGGGCCTCAATCCCTTGCACATCAGGGTCTCCTTGGCAAAGGGTAAATCGCATGAAAGGGGGGGCTCAACTTCATGAAAAGGCATGCACTTCAGGTTAAAGAGTCTAAACGTTTATTTGCTGAATTCGCTAAGTCTGCAGAGCTTATTTTAGCTCGAGAAGGCACTGTCACCTTCGAGTGGCCTAAAGGGTGTGAAAGTTGGCAACGCACAGACGTAAAACAGTTCTTTGATAGCCACCCCGAGTTTGTTCCAGTCGAATTTGACGGGTGTGCTGTTGGTGTGAAATCCACTAAAGGCAGACCCATTAAAAAGAGGTGGCGCCTCATGACCACCAGCAGGGCTATCGTCGACATGTTCTCGCAGTTCCAATGCACCCATAAACCCCACGAACATGACCAAGCGGTCGGGTCGCAGACAGCTCGTGCTGCATTTTACCCAAGGCAGATGACCGTCCAAATTGCAAAGGCCCTATACCCTAGCATGTCTTTCTCCCATCATGCCCCAGCCATGCCATGTTTTTCATGTACCCATGAACATGAGCACAGGGACAAAGAGCAGACGCTGAAACATGTGTCAGCTCTGTCGGGGATCGACGCTATGGCCATTGCTGTTGAGACAGATGACACTGTCGGGCAAATGGTTGAAAGTTTAATGGATATCAGTGCTCTTATGCACGAGGCCTACCAGATCCCTAAGACCGATAATGGTAAAGATCAGGTAGCAGCTTTGGTCACCAAGCTCCTAAGCCGTACCGAGATGCTCAGTGATCCTGAAGCCTTGCAAAAGGTTAGAGACGAGGCAGCCGATTTGGTTAACGAAGGTACTTGGGAGTATGAATCCGTTAGGGAGAAGGAGCACGTCCGTGCTGAGGCTAAGGCTTCCGGAGTCTCCGTCCATTTCGGTAAACTAATGACCATAGCCTCCATTAAATTTTACGAGCTGGCAAAAGAGTTGCAGAAAAAGAAAGGTAGGATTGTCTACCGAGGTGACTGCGCAAAGGACGAGCATGGCGCAGCAGCCGTCTATGAGGAATTGGGCGCAAACCCGACTTCGGTCCAAGGGTTGAACGCTTGCCTCGCATACGGGTCACTACCTGGTAACCTGTGCACCGCCGCGGATGCGGTGAAGGCGTATGTGCAAGCAACACTGAAATCCAAGTACAAAACTTGGATCGAATTACCACCTGAACTTCGACCCGCGTGGTGGAAGAACAAATTTGTTCAACCAGTGGTCCTTCTCGTCAAGGCGCTGTACGGACATCCCGACGCAGGAGGGATGTGGGAACAGCATTTGAAGGGCATTCTTAAGAAAATGGGTGGCGAAGAAATCCCAGAGTTCCCCGGTAACTTCTGGTTTTCTGGTCCTCGTTTAATGTTATCCACATACGTTGACGACCTCACTTTGGCAGGCCCACGGGAGAACCACCAAAAGTTCTGGTCAGAACTCACGAATGTTGTTAATGTTGAACCACCCGAACCTATTTACAGAATGCTAGGAAGGAACCACATCTACGCGGTAGTCCCAGACTCAGGAAACACCGAGACCGCTGCTTTGCGCGGTAGTGCTGACGCCCTAATCTTCGACATGAAAGATTACGCGCAGCAAACCATCGACCTCTACAAGTCGGTGGCCGGTGTTGATAAGATAAAGTCAGCCCAGACGCCATTTCTCGCCGACGGCACATTCACCACGGCTGATGAGGAGTCGCCCGGAGAGCTCGCACCAAAGGCATGCTCTATCCTGATGAAAGCCCTTTGGCTTGCCAGGTTAGCGCGGCCTGACATACTTAAGCCGATCAACGATCTAGCCACCAAGGTACAGAAGTGGACCCGTGTGCACGATAAAAAGCTGCTACGGCTCATTCAGTACATTCAGCACTCACTAGAATATAGACTAACCGCCGTCTGCGGCGATGATGCTAGTTAGCTGTGGCTAGAACTTTTCGTGGACGCCGACTTTGGTGGGGACCAACATGACGTGAAGTCGACCTCAGGGGGGTACTTAGTACTTAAGGGCCCTAACACCCACTATCCACTAGCATGGGTGTCGAAACGGCAGACCTCCACGTCAAGATCCACTACAGAATCGGAAGTAGTAAGCTTGGCCTAATCGCTGTATCAAGAAGGACTACCTTCGCTACAGCTATGGGATAAACTTCTTGGACGGGACGTTAACCTCGTCATACAGGAGGATAACCAAGCCACGATTCTAGTAGTAAGGAAGGGCTTTTCCCCTAAGCTACGACACATCAGCCGAACACATAAGATAAACCTCAGTTCCTTAAAGGAATGCATCGACGACCCATCTGTCGAAATTAAGTACATCGATACGAATGAACAAGCTGCGGACATTTTCACCAAAGCATTGCCACCACAAAAGTGGTTCAAAGCGCTATGCTTGCTTGGCATCCGTACAGATTTAAAGTGCTTAGTCCCATCTAAGACAGATAGGAGCCTTCCGAGCAGTTCGGAGCCTTCGTAGGTCGTCGAAACCGCTGCCACCCGGCGCGGTAATTCGTGCATGTACAAAGGAATGCTGCCCCAAAACGGGGAGGGGGGAGTCATTTTCTGTGAACCCCTAGTATGTAACAGCATTCACTACATGTCTACTAGTAGCTACGGTTCACACACCACATGTACAATACATGTGCCGACCGTGGCTCATGGCTCAAGGAAAATTGTGCGCCCGCGCAGTTTTCCTTCAGGGTGCCGGGTTCGTTGGCCGGTGGCCGACTTCCCTTTCGCTTTCGCTTTGCATCCTTTCGTGCCTACCGTTCGTTCGCTCGTCGCCGTACGTCGTTCGTTCGGTTCCACTTGCCATCACGGGGTCCCGTCCTTCCGACGCTCCTCGTACACCCATTAATATAGATCGTGCATCCAGGGATCTAGCCTACTTCTTTTACCACCTCCCGGTTGAAAGAATTGCTTGGGCGTTTCCCTACGCCCCACCTGGTTTGTACACTCAATTAATAGCTACTATATGATTTATTGATAATGGTGTGATGTGTACATAATTATATAATTGTATATGTGTGTATATTTATGTTTGTACTTTAGATTTAGGTGCATGTCATGCACTTAAATGTTTGAAAGCAGGCACCTCTGGGTTGACATATGCTCTTCCAAGCCTATAGTTTGGTCCGAGTGATGGGGCCTACCCTTCTGAGACAAACCTTTGGGATCCTGGTTGGGGTCACCACTTTCAACAAGCCCTTCGCGTGCAGCGCCGAAGGGAGGTAGTTTGTTGTGTTTTGTTTTTTTCATCTTCCAGTGGCTGTTGTGCACGTGAACAGCGTTTTTCTCATGTTTTGACCTATTCATTCGGGTTCTTTGAGCCACTTCCTAATTCTCAGAGTCTAGAGTCTTGCCTTGACATATGCACTCACACACGCAAACATGCTGTAATTGTACTGTGGGATTTGTTGGGTGACGCTCCTCCACTATCTCACAACAATGCAGTAGATTCGTAGATATTTTACCCATCAGACATCAGACATGAAATCTGCCAGGAAGAATGAGAAGTCACAGAGGCGAGGCGCAGATCTGGTTCCCCAGGTGGAGGATCAAACTGGCGCCTGAAAAGATTGGGCAGAGCGTCCTTTTTGGGCGTTGCCAACAGCTTGCTTCCATTTGTTGTCCTAACAAGGGCAGCTGAAAAGGATTGTCACAATGAGCACCAACCAGTTCTACTGTTGTCCGTTGAAGCCTGCGGAACGCAAGTGTTGAGTGTGAATGCAAGAAGAGATAGGCCCAAGGTCCAGAAAACTTCATGAATAATTGGCATCCTGCACCCAACATTGACCTTGCAGCTTCTCAAGTGTAGGGGAGAGGACCCGGAAACTTTTTTGTGTCTCTCTTTGCGTCAGCGCTAAAGTTCGCAAGCAAAATTGTCGTGTAAACCTGTGTCACATGTCCCAAGAGCATGTTTTCTTCAAACTGCCTTTTGTTTGTCCATTTCGCTTGGTCAGGCCCAAGAAAGAACCTAGTTTATCGAAAGGCAGGGAGTTGCCTTCTGTGAAAAGGGGAAGTAGATGGATGAATCCCACATCGTTGGGACATGGCCTGGTAGGAATTGGGCTTGTGATGTTGACGTCGAAGGTCACTTGTCATTGCCATGTGCAACTGCAAAGGCAAAGTGGGCACGGTGATAGCTCTCATAGCGTGTTGTCTCTCATGGCTCTCATGCCTACTTTCACAACGCCTGAAGTCCCATAAGTTCAAGATGTTCCTGTTCTAGGCCACTGAACTGCGGCAATGATGCTGTCCCAGCCACCTTCGACTTTCCTTCAAGCTTTTTAAGGATGTCAACCTGGGCAAGAGCACGTTGTTGTTATATGACATGTTCAAGTAGAGGTGCACCCGAAACCGCTTGAACCATCTTGAGCCGCAGAAGTGCTTGCATGTTTTCCAAGCTTCAGCATGTCAAAACCCTCTGAATTCAGACGCCCTTCCCTATCGCAGAGAGTCAAACACGCACACAAAGAGAGCTCACACAAGCAGGTCCCATGGCCCCTGCTCCCTTCTCACTGGCCGCCCGATCATCCGCAGGCAAAGAGCTTGCCGAAGCATCCAAAGTCAAGGGACCGGAGAAGAAGCGGAGAGGTGGGATGGATTTGTCGCATGTGGTTTGTTGTACTGCGAACCACATGGATGGGTCAACAGCAACCGCAGCAAGAATAACAACGAGGGCAGGTTTCCTTTGGTGATATTTGTGGGCTGTTTGTTTGTGATCCCCCTTGCTGAGTCATTCTGAGCTGTTCAGCTCTCCTGGATGTTGGATGTTCAATAACGTTCAATCAACCTAATGGGGGTTTCATGCTCGCTTTGTAGTCTGACGGCAGGAATTACGAGGACGCCAAGCTGACCCCTACAAAGAGCCTGTACTTTTTTTCCGCAAGCACGTGTATGCTCAAAGATGATCCAAGGGCATGCATGCACCTTGAATGATTCGATCATGTTTCTGTGCTTGACCCGTTTGAGACACGGTTTCTGCTTGAATGAGGCCGTGGTCGCAGCGCCAGCATAAGCCGATCACCCTCCCTTCGTCCTCAGTCGCCCTCGTGCGGGAACCCAGGTGTTCTCAGTGGGAGGAGCATCCAGGAATTTGTCAACGTCCAGTTCTTGGATTTTGGATAAAGAAAGCCACCACTAGTGCCGGTGTTGATTCACAATAGCCTCAGTTGGACTTGATCTTTGGCCTAAGCAAATGCTTGGCGATATGCAATCAGAATTTAGGATGGTAATGAATGGTATTGCAGCACCTTTACTGTAATTAGTGGCCACATGTGGCCACACTATTATAACCAGGTAGTCAAATGATTCAATGTACTGTAGTTAGTACTGCCACCAGATTTGGGAGACCTTTGTCACCACCCAAATTCACAGGTCTGTCCTGATTGTCTTTTTCTTATTGGACCTTACCCCCTGACCCCAAAGAACTGAGTTGCCCTCATCGACGAAAACAAAATAGCCAGGTTGAAACCGTCGCAGCCGAAAGCGAAGAGGCGCACGGCCCGGCGCCGGATCTCGGGGTCCGTCTTCATGGCCAGAGGGCACACTGGCCCCAAACGAATCATGGCATGCATTGGAATATGTTATATATATATATATTATATATTATACATTTTGGAATGCATTGGAATCGCAATTGGTTTCAATATGTTTCACGGGCCCTGATGTTGGATGACCCCGATTTGCGACTACCGGGTAGAGGGGGGTGCCATTGTGCCATACGCTTCCATGATTTCAGGGAGTGTACCTCGCAGCTTGATGCTGCCAGAGCGAGACTATAGTCATGAGAAAGAGGAGCTGCAATTGCAAGAGGAAATGGGAGGTGGACCATGTTTTATCGAATGCTTCGGAGAGGGTTGCGCAAGACCCCACTGAGTAAATACTTGGGTCTATGACTTACCAGGTAGCTGGGACTCGGGACTGACTCCTGAGCATTTGGCCCATCAGTGACATCAGTTGGCCTTTCCCTGGCCATTTTGGTGGTTTCTTGCACCTGCCAGGCGGAAACATCAGAAGAGCTGATGGCGAAACCGCCGTCGTTTGTCGCGCATGCGATGATCATCGGCGCGCATGCGCTGATGGAAAGGGCGGAGCTGCATATTTGTGCAGGGAGGGCTAATTTTTCCGCGGGGAGGGCTAATTTGTTCTAGGGTGGGCCAGGTGGGGGCTCGGAAATTCGATTGAATACAACAAGTATGGCAAAGAACGTACCAAGCCCACACAAGCAACCAAAACTCGAAACAAGACACCACAACCAAATTTGTTATTTGACAAAACCAGTTTGTTGTTCCAAGCTCCATGTGCAATTTCCCATGCAGCGCAGAGCCGTGCGCACGCAGAAATCAGCAGTTGTTTGGTGCTTTATTTAGATATCGCAAGAGTTTGGCGAGCTTTTATCAATTGTCAGGGACTTTGCGACATGTGTTCACTTGTTGAAATGGCTCGCAAGTATAGACCTAGGGAGAGCTAGGGAACCCAGGGGAACATAAATTCCCCTCTTTAATTCCATTTCACGGAGCGCTTTAAACTCTACCCTATTCTCGAGCTGCAACTGTAGCCATTTACGACGTAGGGCCATATATAAGGATGCGCATGGAGGATGGGCCAAGACTCAAACAGAGAGAGAGTTTGTCACAGATGCCCGCAGAAAACCGTGGCAAGGTATGTTCCTTCCTCTATAAACATAGAAGTATACTGGTATACTATGGTATACATATCTTGGACTCTACACATTTCTACACCTAATATTCATTTTCGGCATTCCACTAGAGCATGCAGACAAATTTTTGGATTTTTGTTCAAGCTTTGGCACTTCCTGTGCCAGCCATGCCACGATCGCTCTTGGGAAAATGCGTGCGTATTGAGAACGGTGGTGATCACACTTTGGCGCTGGTCGTGGCCCAACGATGGGACGACTGCGTGCAGGTGGCTGGCTGTGTCTTGGATACAATGCTTCGGATAGCGATGCGTCCGCTTTCGATTTCGTGTTGCTCCCAATTCTAAGGTGGTGCGGAGTGGAAGAAGGACTTGCCTTGGTTGAAGCCGAGTCGCTATCAGATAGCCCCTTGGAAACAACCACGAGAAGATGTGAGGAGCATACCGGCATGTTCGTGTGGCTGTCCTGCAGGTCCTGCTTTCGTGCTAACGCTGTTTCGTTTGCTCCAGCTTCTTCTTCTCCCAGGTTGCTCCGTGCCGTCCTTCCACTTCTCTCCCGTCAAGTTCTCGTTCTTCAAGCTGGTCGCGGAGCTGGAGCCGAACGTGCAGCCCAGCTCAGGCAGCGGCAGGGCGAAAACTGACTGGGATGAGGGCAGCAGGAGGAAATGGCCAAAGGCTAGATGCATTGGTTAGTACTTAGTACCATAGGTCTACCAGCAAGTTTCACTATTTCAGGCTTGCGAAGTCTTGCCATCGCCGGATCAGTTCCGTTGAGTAACCTTCAACGAAGTACCGGACCCAGCTGCGCCGGCTAAAGCAGGATCACTCGGTCGAGGGCCTTGCTAAGACTTGGTTTTAAGGATGGCCAATCATGCTTCGATACCTTTTGGAAGGTGACGCCGACGCGGTTTATTGTAACTACGTATGAATTATGATATGAGAATGCGGCCTCTCTTGACATTGATTTAAGATGATTTGAGCAATATTCAAGTGAATGAAACATGAATCCGGATCTACTAAGAGTGCAGGTTCCTAGTTAAATTTGGACATCCAATGGGCACCTTGCTGCAGGAAAACCTAGCCGCTAGGTGTCTCTTTTGATGACGCATCTACCCAGATGTGTGTGAATTTATGGTGTGGTGCTGTGAGTCGACATGGCGTTTTCGACCTCGGAGCTGCGGTCAGGACATGTTGTTTTTTCAGATGGGGAACAGGACTGGATCACACTGGATCCAATATGAATCTTAATCCCCGATTTCTTATAAGGTGAAAACAGGGAGGTTAGTTTCGAGCCTCGGTCCAGTCCAGTCAATTTCATGTCCCACTACACAAATCCAGTCCAACTCTTCTATACAAGGGCATCAGGGAAAGGGATTGAAGTTGTGACATAATATTTATATAGTAGAAATATGTGGAACTTGAACTTAATTTATTGGCCTCGCCGCCTCGCACCAATGCAGATGATCACTACATGCTACTACATGCATCTGTTTGTGAAGGGTGCATCTCCCTTTCATCACGTCTATATAAAGCATGCTAAAGCCACTTCTTGGAAATGAGAGAAGTGCTTGGTTGGTCCCTTCGTGACCCACTCGGATTTCATTGGCCTCGCCGGCTCCGCAGGCTCCGCGCCTGCGCCTTCGCCCGAAGCGTCGGAGTCGAAGGCAGAGCCGAAAGCGGCACAACCCGTCGCAGGCCGGAACGCATCGGTGAGGAGCGGGTGTTTGAACGGCCTCACGTATAGTACAGGGTTTGAGATCATGGCAGAGAAGGTGCAGAGAAGCTGCAACCAACTCAAGATGGTTAGAATATGTTAGAAGTTAGAATCCTTCTCCAGTGGTGAGGAAATGGTGGAATGCTCGCCCCCAAAATTCCTCTCCGCCACTGTTCATCCAAGCTGTCCAGGGAGAAGCTGGCCCAACGCGTCGATCTCGCCGGAGCCGCACGCGCGGGCGGCAGCGCAGCCGCGCTGAGGCCATGCGTGCAACTGGGTAAGCAGTGACAGTACTGGGAGGGCCAAAATGGCATAAAGCCTCCTCGTTACCAGCAGAGTTTTACATCTCAATTTGGGGTGCCTTAGTAATTGTTCTCAGCTGTCAACCGTCTACATTGGTAGGGTCACCAATTGTTCTGCTGTTGCACACCCCGATCTCACTTAGGACTCAGGAGGGTTTCATGTGGAAGGTGCTGTCACTAAAGGTTGGGTGCTGCCCAAAGTGCGGTGGAAACACAGAGGTTCAGAGGTTTACCCAGTGCGCGTTGACCACCACCGCCCTTTGGGGCCCAAACATGAGCAACATTGACGACGTACGCCGTGGGAGGCGTACGTAGACTCGACATCACCGTGCTATTGAACGGCTCGACCAGCCAACAAAAGTTAAGTACAGCTTATCCATCCCCAAGCCACAGCCACGCTTGCTGACCTCAATCCTTGCTCAGGCGGATGACCCATTGGGCGAGCCGGAGCCAGCAAAAAAAACACAAAGAACAACACAGTGGCCTAGCTTCTGAATGACCAGACCTGATCATAGACCTGATCAGACTTGTAGATGATGTGGATTGCTCCTCAATTTTGGATGTTTCAATTGGTTCTGTGGCACGATGTGGCATGTGGCACTTCATTTATGAAGTTCAGCAACGGATGCGTGGGACTGTTTCATATGTGGGTCAACATGTCACCAGTGATACCAGGATGTTGGGATCAGGGGTGTCCTTCATCCACCCCTTAGTGGAGATCAGGTGCCTCCCCATCAACTGCCCTCGTAGCATGGAGGTTGCACTTGTTCTTCGCGACACCCTCGCTTTAAAAAAGGGGAACTGTTCAGGTCAAGAGGTGAAGAGCTGTTCGATTGAGATCGATTGAGTGCAGTTTGAGGTCTGGTGATAAAGAGGAGAAAAAGCTTCCCGAATTCGACTTTGACAAGGACACTGGCAGCATTCAATTCTGAATCGATCCGCGCTGGTCCCACCCTCAGTCAACACAGAAATGTCAGCCTTAATTGCCGTTGAATTCTCCCGTCGCAGGCTCCGATCCCAGCTGCAGGTAACAAAAGCACGCAGCCTGATGCCATATTACCGGATCCTCCAGTAATTTGCGTCTAAGTCCTCTAACAAGGTGCGTTGATCATGCATACGCAGTTTGCACCCATAGAAACAGTTGACACAAAAGGACTGGAAGGATTGGAAGGACAAGTCTGTGGCCCTCCTGAACTTGAAGGAGTGGATCGACATCCCGCAGAATCCGACAGTACATGCGATGGAAAGGAAGTGGCCTACCATAGGCCCTATAGGGCGTGTTGAAAACAGGGTCCAATTACTGGACACATATTCCATAACATGGGTTCGTTGGAGATTTGGCAATCCGCTTCTTTTGCTTCACGTCAGCCATTTGTTTTGCAATCCGCCTGCTCTTTTGGTTTTCTTTGCGCATGATGCAATCTGGTCGGAACTGGCCAGTTTTCTGACTGTGTGAATTTGTTGACCGCCAGGGGTCGCATGTGCATCTTCCAACTTGGGCAGTGAGTCAAACTGACATGGCAGTTCCTCTTTCTTTTCCCGGTAATGATGGTTTGGTGCAAGAAGCACTCGGTCATCAGTCGGGGTCTCGTCACACGTGTTCAGGGTCGGGTCTCCGAAGAGATCCGGATCACGTCAGGCCGATGAGTCACTGAATGGACTCATGGCGACGGTGAAACGGTGGGATGGGCGTGGTTTTGTGGTCGGATGGGTCGGATAGCATGCGATTTAGGAGAGATGCACCAAGTTAACTAACACTAGTGGAGGAATCCTAATCCGTTCTGACAAGTTTTGTGCTTGGTCACTTGCTGTGTCTTTTGGACGCGGTGCTGTTGGTGTTGCTTTATATAATATGTTTTAATCACGACTCAGTGAGGTGCACAGTTAATCTGTACCGAGTAGCGAGGTGGGCTGCTCTCCTCGTGTGCATGGTCCCCGGTTCGACCCTGCTTTGTACCCCCGAGGCTCTTGTCCAACTACTCGAAGTGAGGCACAAAAGGTTGAAACTAGTGGGTTCAAGACCTACGTACTGTAGGTCCCAGAAAAATTGGATGAACTTGGCACGTCAGCTGGCGCCAGTCGGGAAGTTTTGTCCTGTCCTTCGACAAGGGGGGAAGGAATTGATTGGGTAGATTTTCCATAATTCTACCTGTACTTGGGAATGGCCGTATGCTCCGATTCATGAACAGGGAAGTCAGAGACAATTTTTCCCCTATATTTCCCATACATGAACTGCCGCTGTCCTCTTCAACGTGATTGAATTGGGATGTAACTTGTTTTGGTAGGTTGGCTTCGCAGGGCATGTCGAGCCGTGTTGTCAGCGTCAGGTACAACAAAGAGACCAAACGTTTCGTGGTGACCGTTGAGGCAGCGAATCAACCGCGGTGACCGTGGGGAAACCAACACCCTTCCAAAGCAGCGAACTGCGAAGAATGGGATAAAGTCGAGTTCCGCAACTGCGCAGGATTCCGCAACTAGGATTCCGCAACTATTTGGTCGGATTCCGCAACTAGGATTCCGAAACTAGGATTCCGCAACTGTCAGGGTTCCGCAACTGGGATTCCGCAACTGGCGTTCCGCAACTAGGATTCCGTAACTAAGATTCCACAACTGGGATTCCGCAACTGGCGTTCCGCAACTAGGATTCCGTAACATTGTGGACCGTGGATTCCCTTGCTAGGATTCCGCAACTTTGTGAATGATGAGGGGGTTGGCGTGATGTCGAGACCACACGATGGGGACAAGGGGGGGTTGCGGGGGCGGGGTGGTTGGGTGGGGGGCTAATCACGTTGGTTTGGATGCGCTTCGAAGATGATGTCACAGGCACACACGCTATCGCATGATGTGGAGATCACTAGTTGCAGAATCCCAGTTTCAGAATACCAGTTGTAGAATCTGACTTTCCAGTCTCAGAATACAAGTTTCAGAACCCCAGTTTCAGAATCCTACTTTCAGAGCCCCAGTTTCAGAATACCAGTTTCAGAATCCAAGTTTCAGAACCCTAGTTTCAGAATCCTACTTTCAGAACCCAGTTTCAGAATGCCAGTTTCAGAATCCAAGTTTCAGAACCCTAGTTTCAGAACCCCAGTTTCAGAACCTAGTTTCAGAATCGGACCGATTACTTTCCAGCTCTAACCGCGAAGAATGTCTCCCTGGCTTTCAGGGGTGCCACTTTCACTTCAAACATCTTCCAACCCTGGCGACGAAGGGGGCCGACGACTGGGAAATGCTGTTTCTGGGAAGGTTGTTCCGACTACCACCCAGTGGTTTGCTGGATCTATACAAGCCTTCCCAGATTCCCAGATGTCAAAGCAATTTCACGTCATGGCCTGTGAAGGGAAAGGGTGGCATTGATGAAGCTCTCCTTTTCACGGGGAGTGTTGCCTGTCACTGCATTGCACGGTTGTATCCTTGGCATTCGGCCCGCACCATCCGTTGCCTGTTGGCTAACCATCGAAACGGATGATCCGAAGCCCTGGATGATCCGAAGCGCTTCCCATGTTCCCATTATAAACCTTCTTTCCGTTCTTTCCTTTCCTCCTGACCGGAACTTCGGAACTCACCCTCTTCTCAATTGGAACACACCGAAACTCCAAGTGGGCGCCCTTGGCAGGGTGGCAGAGGCGACAAAAGCATCAAGATGGAGAATCTTTTCAAGGCCCCGCGCAGTGGCGCAGCGTCTCCCTGCAGGTTACACAAGGCAGTCGTAATTTGGGGTGCCCAGTGTGATATATAGACGTGAAAGTCTGGTAGCTTGCATGGGTTACGTCGGGTAGGTTACGTTTGACAGGGCTATTCTTCCGATCGGAGGCGGGGCGGCGCAATGAGGTGGTGACTGGCTGCCAAGTGAAGCTGCAGGGGCTTGACTCCAAGCTGAATGACCGAGCTGACATGCCCATGTGGGTGGGACAGAGTGGGCCATTCACTGAGGGGTTCGCCAGCGGCCGAATTCTGCTGGCGAAGTCTGTGGGAAGATTGGCAATTTGCTTAGAATGTTTTTTGAAGCACAAGAGCCGCCTTAAGGGTTGCACGCAGCTCAAGAAACGCTCTCACAAGAATATCAAGAATTCACAACATTTCACAACCAAGAGCTCAGCTCAGCCTACCATTCAGCTGCTGTGTTACATTCCAGCTGAATGGTCCAAACCAGATGAGATGCAATGACCAGGAGTGCTGTCTCGCCACAGCATTATGGTCAAGAAGTCTATAACTCGCCTCCGACTGCACAGATCACTTTCTGCATTTTGTTGCGGTGAACTAGTACGTACCGGTCTATTCTGGTATTTTTGGGGGCTGTTTAGATGTTGGTTGAACTACTGGCTGCCCAACCAAGTTTGGACCCCGCAGCCTGCTTTGGTGTGCAGAGACCCTCGACAGGACTGCATGGGCCAGTGTGGTCGCTTGGACGTCTGGCGCTAAGCCGCTAAGCTCCGCTGGCGCCAGCTGAAGACCAGATGAACCAGATTGGTGGGCAGAAAGAATGATAAGAGGTCCCCAACTATACCGGTCAAAGGGAGCATACAGTAGGCTCCATTGGTCAGCACCTTGAAGGTCTTGCCTTTTGGGGTGCTGAACCGCCAGGACAAGCAGAGTAGCATATCAGGACTGATGAAAAATCACAGGCACACATGCTTTCATACTGTCTACTGCTTCAAATGACCGGTCTTGGAGCCCTGTCTTGTGATGCCATGGACCTGAATGGCTTCCCGAACTTGCAGCGCCAGCCATGGGTCGTGTTTCCATGAGGGAACTCACGGGAGCTTAGACAGAACGACCCAGTCTGAGGTTAAGAGCTTGAGATACGACGCCACGCTGTCTGACGGTGAGCGTTGGGGGGGCGGCGACGCGTAGCGTGGTGCGGCACAGCGAGGGGATGACAGGCGACCTGTCTCGTGCAGAGGAGGTTTCAAGATATTCTATTCCAGGAGACTTTGCAGCAAGTCCCCTGCAGGGGACTAATTTTTTTGGTTTTGCCATGAACATTGCATGGGTAACGCGGAGGACTACAACATTCCTGTAACAATGCAACATTCATGAGTGAAGATGGGCATACGGATGCATATGGGTTTGCTTGACCCAGGACCTGTGGGATTGACCTTTGCACTCAGGAGCCCCGAAAAACGGGGGTAGGTCCTGACCTGAGGGTTCCATTTTTCTGGGCACATGGCACCTGCAACCTTGAGCGATGCCCTTTTCTTGCTGGTTGTTTCAGCCCTGGTTTCTGGGCCAGAACGGGGCTGGAGCCTACTGGTAGCCCCAATCTTCTTCACGCAGGACGGCAGGTGAAGGTAAAGCCGGCGAATGTGGAGCTGGTGGCTGAGGCTGGGTCAAATAGTCGGAGGCTTCCAATGGTTTTGGCTAGCTGCTATTTGTATTTCTGGAAGTGCGTGTGCATTCAGAGAGGAAACATAGTTCAGGCTCGACTGTAATTGACCCAATTTAGCTACGGCAGGCGCCGGTGCCGAGTGATGAGGAGGCATTCAAGGATGAGGCCTAATGCGAGCGGAGATCCAGAGCGTTTGGATACTGCACTGTATTCTTGGAGAATCTCTTGGTTTGACATGCAGGTTGTTGAACTACCAGAAGTTGCGACGATTTGTAAAGCCAACCCCCTCGAAATCAAGGACAGGTTGTGCGTCACGTTCGTGTTTGGCTGTTCTCTTGGAGCGCAACTTTTCATATGTTTTGGAGCACTTCCTTGTTTTGAGTTGTCGCAAGTCTACTCTCACTCCACTCCGGTCTACGCGGCAAGGTTGCTGTGACTTGGTCCCATTTTGCCCGGTCCGCATCAGTCACGGGCGCCGTCTGAGGCCATGGCGAACGGTCCGAACGATGAAGGTCTGATGTTCGAAACCTCCGAGGAGAAGAGCCAACTGGAAGGGCAGGATATGGCAGGATATGGCAGGATGGAACAGTGAGCCTTGCATACCTTTGCCACATGTTGGTTTGCAATGGTTGCCAGATGTTGGTCTGTGACAGCAATGAAGATGACTCAGAAGTGGCCACTTCAACTGCGTCTTCTGAGGTCATCACCACTTTAGGAGTGCAAAGTCCACCAATTCCATGACTTCCACATCTAAATGCAAGTGGTTGCCAAGAGAGAGAGGGAGAGGGAGAGAGGTGCCAAGCTGCGAATCATTAATCATGTCCCTTTTTCTCCTGGGTGCCGCACATGGGTTCCTGGCTGCCCCCGAAAACGTCACCCACTAGGAGTCCGTGTCTGGATGTCATGAGTCGCAAATTGCTGCCTCAGGACGTGGAGGTTGTGCGGACCTTTGACGCGTTGGGCTTGAAAGAGAACTTGCTTCGAGGTGTTTATGCATATGGTCACTTGGCCTCCCCGAGATGGATCAAGACACGAAACACCATGAAACCCTTGCATGTCCATCAGCTTGTGCAGTCTATGAGGCCTCATTGAGCTTGCTAGTATGCACGTTGCGTCCCCGATGATGCGAGTGTCCCACCGCAGTCATTGAGGTTTCGAACGACCATCTGCAGTGCAGCAGCGTGCCATTCTTCCCATCCTGAAGGGTCGAGATGTCATTGTACAATCACAGAGTGGAACAGGACAGGTGTGGCAGACATGATGAAGACCGACCGTGCCGGACTTACGCTTGGATCATCTTGGGTCTTTCTACAATGCTTGTGCATCCCTCCAGTTTCGGACATGGCTACAGGGACATGTGTGCAAGATGAAGAATGAAGGGCCATAAGAAGATGATAGATGATGATTGCAGAAAGAAGGCGGCGGTGCTGGTTGCTGCCTTTCGCCTTTCTTAGCACTTTGTTCCAACATTCTCAAACATGGTGCCAACCAAGCCAACCCGTTCAAACAGTCCTCAAGACATGCCACGCATTGGCTCTCTTGGTCGCTCAGACCTGTTGGGGACCACCATTTCCAGCATGTCCCATGTGGATTTATGCGACGCCGTGTGCTTCCTCGTTGGCCAGGAAAGACTTTGGTCTTTTGCTTGGCTGCCCTGCAGCATGTTGACACCACTTCCCGCGAGCCACAGGCCGTTTGGCGAGTCCCACCCGCCGTTTTCGTGGGTGAGGTCAGTGGTCACTGGTTTTAGGGAATGGTTGAACTACTGTATCCGTTTGATACTTATTATACGTATCGTTGGGTGTCAGGCGAACGAAGATCCTCAGTTTTGTTGGTGATCGAAGAATGTACTAATACGTACTCCAAGATGTGAAAGTCGATGCGTTTGGATAAATTGTGCGTCCCAGCTTGGGGAAAGATTTTTGGAAGTCGATGCAAAGTTGCGTCCTGCTGGTGTTTAGCAGATAGACCTTTTCTCAGAAGATGACTTTTCCATGCACATAGTGCACACCAGAAATCCAATAAAGCCGCCGCTAGGTTGCAAACTGGTTGTGACAAAGCGAGCGCTGTTGGTGTTCTTACTTCAAGTAGAGGAAGTGGTACCTGTGTGTGCTTTGCAGCCTGGGTTTGTGCGCATTGAAGCCTGCTGCTACTGCTGCTGCCTGGCTGCTGCTTGTTTGCTGCTTGTCTGCTGCGGCTGCTGCTGCAGCAGCTGCTGCTGCTTGTCTGTTGCTGCTGCTGCTTGTCTGTTGCTGCTGCTGCTTGTTTGTTGCTGCTGCTGCTTGTCTGTTGCTGCTGCTGCTTGTCTGCTGCTGCTGCTGCTTGTCTGCTGCTGCTGCTTGTCTGCTGCTGCTGCTGCTCGTCTGCTGCTTGGCTGCTGCTTGTCTGCTGCAGCTGCTGCTTGTCTGCTGCTGCTTGTCTGCTGCTGCTTGTCTGCTGCTGCTTGTCTGCTGCAGCTGCTGCTGCCTGGCTGCTGCTGCTTGTCTGCTGCTTCTTGTCTGCTGCTGCTGCTGCTGCCTGGCTGCTGCTGCCTGGCTGCTGCTTGTTTGCTGCTTGTCCGCTGCGGCTGCTGCTGCTGCTGCTTGTCTGTTGCTGCTGCTGCTTGTTTGTTGCTGCTGCTGCTTGTCTGTTGCCTTACTGCTGCTTGTCTGCTGCTGCTGCTGCTTGTCTGCTGCAGCTGCTTCTTGTCTGCTGCTTCTTGTCTGCTGCTTCTTGTCTGCTGCTGCTGCTTGGCTGCTGCTTGGCTGCTTGGCTGCTGCTGCTTGTCTTTGGCTGCTGCTTGGCTGCATCAAAAGAGTGGAGACATGTCATGGCGGAGCTGTGGCGGATGTACTTTGGTACCTCGTCCGCCACCTCGTCCGGTACCTCGTCCAAGCCACCCCTTCGTTTCCTGCTCTCCAATGGCTGCAGACCTATATATATATGGCAAGCACAGGTCTTTGCAGTACATGGCTCAGCCATCGAAGGCAGCTGCATAGGAAAGGGAACATTGCAAAATCCATTTGATGGTCGTGGCTTGACCGTTTGCTTACTTGAGCATGCATGTGTCTTGAACCCTTTTTTTACCACAGCAGCAGCAGCAGCAGATTCAGGATTCCTTGCCGCAGCCTGATTTAGATCTTTCAGGCCGCGGCAAGGAATCCTGAATCAGGCTGCTGCCACAAATCCTCGACAGAGTCGGTTGCTGTGGTTGTGTAGGGATTCAAGACACATGCTCAAGTCAGCCACTGATCAAACCACAACCATCACGAAGCCACACTGGAGCATGCACATGGATTAGTATCAGTGCTTTGGGGAACCGTCACTTGGTGGAGTGGATCATACGGCGTCCCATGGTGAACTCAGTCAAGAAACATACCAATTCCTTCGTTTCCTGGTCATTGTTGGATGTGCGTCCACATGCTGGAATACAGTTTTCTGAGGCGTTCAAGTAAGATTAAACGATAGAAACAAACATAGTTTTATCGCTGCGTCCTGATGGTGATCTACATGTTTTTGCATTGACTTGTTTGACTTCCTGAATGCGCGGCGTCTCATGTGGAACTGGCGTGGTTTCTGAAATTGCTTTGACTTCTGCGGGCCGGTGTAATAATCGTTTCTTAGTAATTCTAACGAGGACGGCTATCAATGCAAGGAATGCCAGTTGTACCCCCCCTGACCTGACCGCTGATCGTACGCCGTACGCTACAAGCTATGCCAGCACTAAAGGCGCTCCTTTTGTCGCCGGCACGAGAGCTGGCAGAGCAGAGTCAGAAGCTTTGCTTGGCCCTGGGTGTCTCGCCACAAGCAATGTGTGGATCGACTCTGTGATTGTTTGTGACTTTAGATATGTACAGAGAGAGTCGCCTTTATAGACCAACATGCTTTGACATCATAGCATCGCCCCGTGGAGGCATGTGTTGCTTCTGCGATGCGGTCGTTTTTCTTTCTGCAATCATTTGTTTGCGAGAAAAGGCCTGCTGGCCATTCATACATTCAGTATAACGCACACACACGGCAAACCTTAAAACAAAACCCAACATTGGTTTCTTGATATTGAAGGCAGAGACGTTACGGAAGAGTAGGGCACAGAGACACGCAATAACAGCAAAAATAGACACGTTCATGTAATGTAGTGTAGCGATGGGGCAGGGGCGGGCAGGGGTTCCAGTCATGAACAAAGTGACTGATTCATGAATTGGCGAATGCCCTTGAAGCATGCGCTCAGGTGATTACCTGAATGTCCAAGTGCACGCGTGCATTGGTGGCACGCGCGTCTCAGATGACATCCACACCTTTGATGCAGGTGTGCAGATCGTTTCTGGAACTCCTGGCCGAGTCTTCCACATGATTCAGCGGCTTGGCTGGCATCACTGCTACGCAAATACCAAACATGGTCGACTTGGCCATCTATTTAGATCTTGAAGTTTGGTTGAGGCATGTTGAGCCTCGGGTTGGATACCATTGCATGGCATGTGCAAGTTCACCTTCTTTTGCATCCAGGCAGCGGCATTTGAGCACCCGTCACATCAAGATGCTGGCACTGGACGAAGCAGATGAATTGCTCAATAGGCAGTTGGTGGCAGGGCGAGACTCAGCGTTGTTCCGTGTTGGGCTGACTGACTGTACGGGAAAATGTACTTAGTGACGTAGTTTGTTCAATTTGTATGCGTCATTCATTCTGAATCGTGGCTGGCCGCATATCATTCACTTGTGCGGCGATGGAGTCTAGAGTCTAGGATGGTTTCATTAACACTGGTTGATGTAGTCTTCAATGATTAAATTTGGTGCACTTGGCACGTTGCAGTCGGAGTTGTTGAGGCTCTTCGTTGACGAACCCAACCATGTGCTGATTCATTCAGCGGGAGACCATGCCGCCATCATGCATGATGATGCATGTTTCAGGATCTTTGTTCATCTTGACCACCTCGCAATGTTTCCTTCAACCACTCAGCGGTGCCGGATGCCACCCGCCATTCTGCGCAGGGGGTTTAAGGGGCAGGTGTTCGACGTCTACAGATACTTGCCACCATCCACTCAGGCCTCGAAGGGCTGGCCGCCCGGGCGTTTTCGGTACAGTTTGCAGTTGGGCGACGAACATTTAAGCTGTTCATTGGTGTTTCCTTTGGGCTCTAAGCGAGACACAGTACCACTGGTGACAACTGGTGAACACTCTGGTGAACCTATGCTTTTGTATGGCAAGTGCCAGTCAGTATGGAGGCACTGGTGTTTGAGCTAAATGAGCGCAACATAATGAAGATCTTGATTCTAAAGCAGTTGCGGCTTCAGGTTGTGCTGCTATCTGCAACAATGCCGTCCCTGGGCTGTATTCAGTCACTTTGGACACAAGACGCATCAAGATGCACTCTCATGAAAAACATGTTCCCCGCTTAATTTTAACAAGGGGAAATCACTACTAAACATTGAGTTATTCTATTTCCAGTTAATCCCATCAGGTGAAGACTACTGCAACGCGCTTTCACTTGCAACATCAGAGCGCCTCAGCACCAAGGCATGAGGTTCTGGAGATGACACACAAGTTCATGCTTCCTGGCAGGTTTCGTTTGGTGCGAAACTTCCTTACGCACACAGAGGCTCCCCATCAGAAGCTTTTTGCGTCACACCTGAAAGTCTCCAGGAGCATAGACAGTACAGACACCACAGTAATGCGTAGCATTGGCAGGAAATATCCAGAGGGAATCCTAGATTTGTTGGCATTTTCAAGCATGTGTGGCGGCAGGACCTCGAGCCATCCTAAAGGTTCCATCCGCATTGGATTGGATTAAAGCTAAAACCAGCTATCTAAAACCATCAGCCTGCCGGTTTGGGCTTTGCAAGGTCTTTCTAATTTGATCATATTTGACCTGTTTGATTCTGTTCCTCCTCAGGAGGAAAAACAGTCGCTCTGAAGCCCTGTGGCGCCTGTGGGAGGGAGCCCTGTGGGACGGGCCTACGATTGTCATCAACCAGACACAGCTGCACCTGAGGAACAATCCTTTCCGCGTCCTGGTGAAGCGCGATGAGCAGCTCGGTGGGTTGAAATGGACATTTTTGGGTTGCCTGAAGACAATGGCCTTGGGGGCAAGGCAGGGTGCTCGAAAAGCACCAAGAACATGAACACATATTATGAACACCACATCCTGCAGCTTGGCGGCGGTGTTTGAAGGGATCAAGCAGTTCTGCTAGATGCTCGGGGCTGCTCGGGTTAACTTGTCCCGAGTGGCAAGAACCTGTGCCAGATAAGGCAGATAAGGTGTGGCCCTGGGAGAAACTTGATTGGGTTACTTTTATGCATGTATCATGTATGTTGTTGTTTATCATAGGTTGAGAGTTCTACCAAATCGCAATGATGATTCTTTCCGAGATTCCATTTTGGTTTCATATTTGCTGTGCTCGGCAGCCATTTGGTTGAAAGAAAGCACCCGACAGCTTGGCCACGTATTATATATACTTATATACATACATATATATATATATATACACCTTCTAAGAAGAGAAAACTCGATCCATTTTTTGTGTCTCCTCGCTCGCTTGCTTTCTTGTTGCTCGCTTGCCTTCTTTGGACTTGCATGCGGTTTGGGCTTGGCATGTCCAGTGGAATGGAGAGGCTTCCACTGTAGTTCCACTTGGAACACGTCCATATCTGGGCATTGCACGCCCTGGGCTTTCAGGTTGACGCTTGAACACATCAAGCAGTTCTTCGTTGCAGTGGAGCGAGAACAGCCGCTTGGATCCTTTGAGTATTTCAATGTGTGTTTGACGTGAAAGCACACTGCTATCTTGTTAAAGGATATGCCTGCTGCATGTCGCTGCGCTGGGCATTAAGGTGGAAGTTCGACACCTTGTGCGACTTGCACCTTGGTGCAGATATCCTTTGGCTTCATCAACCAAGGATGAGGTGGGTTCAGGCCGTTATTATTTGGTATAGATTTTTGGCGATGGACAACTGTTTGTGCAGAGTACAGGGTATGCGCGGCATAGACCAGTTCCAAGTAGCAATAGTATTAGACCATAGACTTCTGTTGGTGGACAGTGTTTTGGTTCCACGAAGATTCTGGCCGCTTAACTAAGGTACGATACTCTCACCATCACACAGGTGGGCCCTTCCTCAATGCTCTAGCCAGGGCACCGCATCTACGTCAGTACAAAAGTTGAAGAGACGGATGCAACATGGCCAGATTCACAATCACTAAACACAAAGATCGCCTCATGTCATTGAGTGAGGGGAAGTTGGCTCTAGATGCACCAGCCAGGGCGGCATCAACTGTATGTCAGTTGTAATTTTGAAGAGGCGGATGCGACATTGCCAGATTCACGTAGACGTAGACTGAACGGACAGATCAACCTCCTGCCATTTATACATAGTGCTGGGAATTTTGTTTTCCACAGCCTTAGATTCGACAAATGCAGGCGGTGATTTTCTGCAACACCAAGCACAAGGCGCAAGAGTTGGTACGAGTCAGCCATTTGCAGTCACACTTGGATTCAGTTCCTTAAACCTTGAGATGAAGATGACTTCAACGGGTTCGATTGTTTAAGCTCACTGAATTGCATGCAAGCTCACTGAATTGGATGGGCGTGCAGACTGACAGGCCTGGAATACAGGGAGGAATGAGATACTATTATTTCCATTGGGGAAGACTGGATGCCCCAAATCCCTAACCCTGCCTGCCTCGACCAGCCAGCTCAGCTGATCTGAGAGGTGGACTGGTTGAGCCAAAAGATGCGCGACGCCAACTTCAAAGTCGCTTGGATCAGATTCATTGAGAGGGTCAGTGAGGGCCAGATAAGGCCCGATGTGTTCATGAATTATATTGAGTTGGTTCGGTCAGTGAGGGCCACCGTGTTGATGTGTTGATGAACCGTTTGTTGATGAGTCCATCACGCCACATCCAGGTGGCGTCCATCCACGGTGACATGCCTCAAAAGGAGCGCGATGCCATCAGGCAGCAGCGCCCTGGCCAAAGAAGGGGCTGAATTCACCTGAGAGAGGAAGGCTCATGAAGTCACCGGATGATTCTCAAGTATTGGATAGTTAGAACATGCTGGACGATCCAAAGATCGCCCCAACTTCTTCACCGGTGCACACGTTGGCTTCCTGGAGCTCCCTGTCCTTGAGGTTCCGCTCTGGCACCAACCGAGTCTTGATCACCACCGACTCGTGCGGCCGCAGCGTGCTGGCGCAGGCCAAGGCCGGCATGGGCGGGGTCGGCCAGTCTCGGTGTGCAGAGCTGGTCCACGGAGTGTAGTTGCAACTCGCCAAAGCCCAGATTGGATCAACATCTGGCGTGACTTTGCTTTGGTTTGGGATGGTTTTGGTGTGATCCACACCGAGACCGTGGGGAGGAACTGAGTATGGATGAGTGAGGAGTGTCGAAGAATGACTCCTTCCTAACACTAATTATATAGTCAGCACTACAGTCACAAGTTGTCAGCATGATCGTCACTAGTTGCCAGTTGTTCCCTCATGCATCGATTTTGGGGAGTTGATTCAAAGCATTTGCGATTACACAAAAAACACACAAAAACTACTATAAGTTGCTAACTGGTCACCCGCTGAGGACTCCACCGTGACATCTCCGACTCCTTTCCTCTTTGGGTACTCCACCCACTGGCGGTGGTTGCGTGGTTGCCTTGACACCAGTTTATATAAGCGCCTCCATCCGCCAAGTGGTGACTCAGGCAAGAGCATCCAGCAAAATGGATGCTGGCTAGAACCTGTGTCTCTCGTTCACACAGGTCATTCCTATTTCCTGGGTGGAACAGCGCGACCTACATCATGTATCTATACAGTTTGGCAATCGTTTTGATCAGATGGAAAAGTTGTCCTCTTATCACAGGCGCTCCAGGCAATGAAGGTCAATGACCAGTGCCCAGGAGGAAACCCCGTCCACCAACACTTTAACTCCATCCAATTATCCAAGACACCTGCTGAAAGCGTCGCAACATCCCAGACGCAAGGTGTCCCTGGTGATCTGTTACGACCTGCCCAACAACCGAGAGCTCTACATCCACCGCATCGGCCGCAGCGGCCGTTTCGGACGAAAAGGTGTGGCCATCAACTTCGTGAAGACGCCTGGCACAGCTGGACATTGGTGGGACTCATCAGCTAATTCCCCAGGCCTGCTGTAGGAGTGGCGGACATCAGCGCAAGGATCAGGACAAACAGCAGGAGGAGAATTGTACACGTTTTACAGATTTGCATGTCAAGGCCTGTCAAGGGATTGAACTGTGAGTAACTCCCCACCGTTTTGGCAGTTGAGCGCCTTTGTGAGGCAGCGGAGAGCCATGCTCGGAGAGAGAGGGAGAGAGAGTACAACCCTGTCAGTTCATGTGTGCCGTGGTGTGCCGCTAATGCTATGAAATGCTTTGACTGACGGCAACACAATCAGGGCATTGGATGGCACTGCTTCGGGGATCGTACGAAGGCACTAAGGGCTCAAAAAAAGCAATAACATCCCGACAGAGAGAGGACTTCTGCAGCAAGAAGTGCATTCGGTTTTTGGCCCACGAGTAGAGCCAGTCTCACTTGATCCGACTTGCAAGTTCCTGCTTTCCACCCGTAAGGAATGATGACATTCGTATTTTGCGCGATATTGAGCAGCCGCTTGGTCTTGAGTGAGACGGGAGAGGTCCCAGGGCGAGCCAGGTGAGCTCACGCTTGGCCTCGTGAGGTTTTACTCCATTCAGATCGACGAGATGCCCATGAATGTTGCAGAAATTATTTAAACTCGAACCGTGCAGAAACAGGCAGGATGAAAGCTTCATTGATGTTGCACATGCATGTTAGGTGAAGCAACAGGCGTTTTCACACAGTGTTTTTGAAATATTTAGCCGAACGCGCAGTTGTAGATTGGTGTGCTGAAGCAGAGAGGCTCTCCAAGCAAGAGACAACATAAATCAACACCAAGTGGTTGGGTGGTCTCATAAATATTCATCCACCTTCTAACGCCTAACTAGTACACCTCGTCTCAACTAAAAGTTTTGTCATGCTTTGTGCAAATCTATGGAGCTGCCTAGCTGCTAGGCTTGGAAAGGCGGTGTGTCCGCATTGGCGTCCTGCCAGTCTTCTGACTTGGCCGAAGCTGCAAAGCACCGGCTCGAAGTGTGGCAAAATGGTGAGAGGGTGCTTCCCAGTGGCCTTCTGCGAAGATGCGGGTCCGGAGGGGAAGATGTTCGGCCTTGGCTTGGATTTGGGGTTCGCCTTGGCCCATGCGGTCCGGGGGCCCCTCCTGGTTCACAGTGCAGTCCAGCTTTCCCCAGTTTTTTTTTCAGGTGATGGGAGCAATTGGTGCTTGGGGCCAAGCTTACCCTATTGCACCATGACGACATTTATTCATAGGTTGCGGACTTGAGAGGAGTTCTTCACCAGACTCATAGGCCCACAGCATCCCACAGCCCTTTTGAGAATCTTTTTGAAGTTCATAGGTCCTTCGCTGAAGACCCTTATTATTGTCAATAGGCCCACACTTCGGAAGCATTGCTACTTCGAGACCCGATCTTCGCCGCTTCTGTCCACAGCGACAAACGCCCTGGTCACACGAAGCCTTTGCATCCGTGCCTTGACAGAAAGGTTTTGCAGTTGAGCCATTGAAACAGTTAATGAGGCCTCCCAGATCTTTTGGTCTGACATAGCGCCTCGAAGTCAAGAACAGGTCATCAGTTGCGACATGAGATGACATGAGTGTGCAGTGTGTGGCTGGCATTTTTTCTCGCACTTGGCTTTGGTGCGGGGCAACCGGGTCCCGCGCTGCTCGACTCGGTCCGTGTCAGTCACGGGCGCCCAGCGCCGTTTGAGGCCATGTCGAAAGGTCCCAACGATGAAGGTCTGATTTTCGAAACCTCCGAGGAGAAGAGAAGAGCTGGGAGGGCAGGAAGTGGTCGAAAAAAGGGAGCTTCTAATTGCTCATCATGGTGGTCGCAAGTGTTTTGATGGGACACCGGACGTGCATGAGTTTTATGGTTGTTTTTTTTGTTGTCTGTGGAAGTTGAATCGGATACTAAAAGTGCTGTATGCAATGAACGATGCATGTACTTTGGTGTGTTACCTTGCTAGCAGACAGAGGCCAAGCCATTCCATGGTTTCCACATCTCCCGCCATGCATACAAATGGTTGCCAGACAAGGAATAAGAGCCAGGGGGGAGGGCGGGAGGTGCTACGCCTGCTACGCGTGTTTGGGTCATGAGTCAACATTGCTGCCTCAGGACGTGGAGGTTTTGCCGACATTCGATGCGTTGGGCTTGAAAGAGGACTTGCTTCGAGGCGTTTATGCATATGGTCACTTGGCTAGTCATCACTTCTGGCCCCTCCCAGAAGTGAATCAAAACACGACACCACTATGAAACCCTTACATGCTCATCATGTTAGTGCAGTCTATGGCATAGTTGTTTGGGGGGCCTCATTGAGGTTGCTAGTATGCACGTTGCGTCCCCGATGATGTGAGTGTCCCCCCCGCAGTCATTGAGGTTTCGAACGACCATCTGCAGTGCAGCAGCGTGCCATTCTTCCCATCCTGAAGGGTCGAGATGTCATTGTACAATCACAGAGTGGAACAGGACAGGTGTGGCAGACATGATGAAGACCGACCGTGCCGGACTTACGCTTGGATTGTTCATGCTTGTGCCCCCCTGGCTATGTGGATATCCCCCAGCAAACCTGAGAATTGACCGGTGCAAGATCATTTTCCTCTACAACCAAAATGGTTTTGGGGTTCCATGTTAATCTGCAAGTGAGTACGTGCGCAATGAGTCGCAAGAGGGTTGCAGATTACGTTTGGTTCTCTTGTGTTTGCTTGTCCCGTGTGCACTGTGCACTTTCAAAACATTGTTGAATTCTCAAACACAATATGCCCACTCTATAGCTATAGCCAACCCAGCGCTTAGTCATAGTCCTCGGCTCTTTAAATCACATCTTAAGAGTTGCCAAATATAGGCAGTTCGTTCGCTCAGAGTGATGACACCATTCCGAACCATTCCCCTAACCCAGCTTGGGAAGACCGTTCCCGTCGTTTTTTTTGGCGACGCCGGACGACGTGCTCGTTGGCCAGGAAAGACTTGTGTCTTTTGCTTGGGCGCCCTGCAGAGTGTTGACACCACTTCCCGCGAGCCACAGGCCGTTTGGCGAGCCCCGCCATTTTCATGGGTGAGGTCAGTGGTCACGGTTTGATTATCAAGCTGGTCAAGGGAATGGTTGAGCTGTCCTATTAAACGCTTAATCTACCTGATGGTCATTTTTTCAACCCTTTTGATTCTTATGACTTATGCTTATGCATGCTTATGCTTAATTATGTGTGGTTTCGTGCCTGAACGATCATCCTTAATTGTTCCTTTGTGATCAAAGATGTAATAGGCACGGAGATGTAAGGAGGAGGGCTGACAAATTAGTAGGTCATGGGTGGCTGAGAGCTGTTGATTGTCAACCCCAAGAGTTCAAACCACAAGCCATCGCAGCACGGGTGGGACGTGGCAGGCACTCTTTTTGTCGCCAACGCGAGAGCTGGCAGAGCAGAGTCAGAAGGTCTGCTTGGCCCTAGGTTTCTTGACCAGCAATGTGGATTGTTTCTAATAGCTTCTTGTTACTACTAGTAAGGCACCTGTTACTACTAGCGCGGCACTTGTTACTAGTAGCTTCTTGTTACTACTAGTAAGGCACCTGTTACTACTAGCGTGGCACTTGTT
>CAXAMN010024917.1:1047749-1062316 GCA_963970005.1 Durusdinium trenchii
TGCAAGGCCGCCCTTGGCAGTTACAAGGCGGCCATGGAGGACTTCGAGAAGGCTATTGAGCTGGTTCCCCAATATGCAGCTGCAATCTACAACCGGGGTCTCACGCAGAAAATCATTGGCAGGTGCACGGCCTCCATCGAGGACTTTGATGAGGCCCTCAAGCTCAATCCTACAAATGCAGCTGCGCTCAAGCAGCGCGGACTATGCAAGGCCATCCTTGACAGCTACGAGGCGGCCATCAAGACTACAACAAAGCCATCGAGCTGGATCCCTCATTTGCTGAGGCATTCCTCGAGTTGTGATCAGAGAAGAAGTTGTAAAACAAACTTGCAACTTTAAAAAGAAATATATAGTCAACATATATAAGTTGAAAGTTACCAAAAGCAGTAGAAAGTTGACAAAACAAATACGACATAAAGTTGCTATGGCTGTGTTACGTATAGGCTTATTCCAGGTACAACCATCGCAGACCTTTTGAGAACACTCAACGTAGAGGCCAAGGAGTTGCAGTTTGGCAGTCAAGTGATTTTGGCCGGCCAGGCCATCCGTACCGATGTGGAGTCCATCGTGTTGAACATTGGCTTCAAGCCCGAGCTGCATGTATGCGTCCCAACGCTTTTTTGAGCAAGGGTTTCACCAGAGGCCTTCCCACAGTAGCTTGAAGAAGAAGTTTGAACAAGCTGAAGGCCCCTGATCCATCCCAAGTGTATATAATATAGCCATAGCTTTAACTCAATTTTCCTGGCGCGGCACTATCAGCCTTGTTGTAATTGAGGTTGCTGTGTTTCTTCCCATCTAGCTTGTGCGTGTCATGGCCAATGACTCTGCCGGGCACCGCACAGTTAAGACACAGCAACTTCGAGGAATAGACCTGTTTCAGCGCACGCCCCGTGTTGTGCCTGCACCAGCTATAACTTTCCTTGGCAATTCTGGCGATGCTGGCCTGAAAGTTATAAGTAGGGCTTAAGCAGGGCAGGTTGCCCACAGCGTTGAGAGCATGCTTTTGAAGAAAAACTTGTTTGGTTTCCATGCGTTCCTTTTGCAGGCAGACCTGTGGGTCTGGTCCTGCAAAAGCACCGCCCAAGTGGGCAAAACCCACCCCCGCCAGGTGCAAGCAGTACAACTCCTGCATCAAGCGCCTTTGCTTTGATTTGTCGGTACCACCGACCTTAAACAACTGGTTTGGACGCTTCTGTTTCCGGTGTGATTCGTGTGATGCTTGCCAAAAGCAACGGTAGGATGGCAGACGGTTCCAAAGGCCTCTTGGAGCGCCCGTCCTAAGGCCCCATTGCGACGCTTTCCCCCCGTGCCGGCTGCAAACCCCCTCATGGCGCCTGCGGAAACAGCGGCGCCTGCCATGGCCGCACCCGCGATGACAGCACCAACGGCGACAACTGCCATGGCGTCGCTGGCTCCGGCGCCAGCGCTTGCCACATCGATGCCTACATTGCCTGCAGGGCTTTCAGGGGTAAGGAGGCCTATAGACAGAAGATTGGTGGAGGTTGCTAGCTGTTTGTCAAAGAAGACGATGCCACAGCGGACTTTAGACTGGGCAAGCATCAAACCAGTTGCTTGGAAAGTGTTCTAGAGACAGCTTTGTTCAAACATATTTCCTTCCAAACCTAGATTTGCAGTCTACTCACACCCTTCACCCTTCTCTATGATTCTATGCTGAGTTGTGTTGAACTTTTGTCTCACCTTGACTCTGTCAACATGTGCGTTGCTTGATCATTGTCCTAGGTGTCAGGGCCATTGCCAAATGCTGGGGCCTGAATGATAACTCATAATTAATAATATCTCATGATATTATATCTATACATTTATAATATACATACCGCATTTTTATGATTATGTAACCATAGGTGGTTGAATTCTGCACTCTAAAAACAAACTCGACTTAAGGACCATTTGAGTCTCCTGAGTGACTACATAGATTCCATGTGGTCAAGTGTGGCAAACTCCATTCCATGCAGACCAGTCGGTGAGACTTTTGTTAAGCCGGGCACGGATGATCGACAGACGAAACGTGGAGATTGGCATTCGACGCACACGAGGAGCAGCTATGCAGCTACGTAACGAATGTATAGAATACGTTACGCTTTGACATTGCAGCTTTGCACGGCAGACCTTAGGTGTCAGGGTCCCTTGCTTCAGGAGGTCATTTACCTGGCTTAGCTGGGGCCTTGAAGAGATATTGGTCGAACTTTGCACAGACCCCTATAAGTCTGATGTTCCCACAGGTTTGTGTTTTTTTCTCGCACTTGCTTCGCATGAGGACATGGTCTATTTTTGGACTATATAAGTGAATGGGATGTAAATGGGAGGTAGGTGAGAAGAGCAAAGGTGCCAGTGCCATCACCTCAGGCTTCGGGTAATGGCAGCGGCTTAGGCATGGGGAGACCGTGTGTACAGAGATGGACTGTGTGTGTGTGTAAGCAAGATTGGGTCATTGGATGGGATGATTGCAGACATTTTGCAACAAATTGCCTGTTGCCAGTACCATTGCTCATCCTTCATTCAGGCAACCTACGTGCGAAGTAGACATGCAACCGGGTTTTGGATGGGGTTGAAGCTTATCGCGCATAGACCATCATAGACCTAGACACGTAGACGTTTGTTGTGCAGTCTAAGTGTCTTTCCCTGTTTTTGTTAGTGGCTTCTTGCCAATCATTTCAGGAGACAAGTCGAGTTTGGGTGATTGAAGATTGTGTAGGCAGAGTCTTAGGTGCAAACTGTGGTGCTCTGCAGTGTGCAAAGTGCCGAGAGCCCCGGAACGTCTTGACTAAAGGCCAAGCCCAGCTAGAAAGTGACCCAACAGGCGTTTGATCAGAACAAGGTAGGTTGAGGAGCGTCAAAAAGGTCTCACAATTTCCCTGTGCAAGGTGGACCGAGCAACCTTGGTTTGCTAGGCGGGGTGGAGCGAGCAACCTTAGCTACTGTAGCGGCTGTTCTCATCGTCACATGGATTCGCTTGTTTTGACAGATCATGTCAGCATAGAAGCGTGTTTTGCTTGATGTTGCAAGGGTGGCCACGTACAGCAAAACACGTGACGTTAACTTCTTCAACTTCTTCACAGATTGTGGCTGAAATGACGAGGTTTCATGATGCACAGCACTATATGATGTTAATACTGTAGTTTGAGGATGTTTGAGGGTGCCCCACTGTTAGCCATTCACACCGCAAAGCGTATTGATGGCAAGGAAACTGAACAACTACTGTATGTCCAACAAACACATAAGCCATGTACCAAAACACGGACCATGTATTGAGTGACACGTCATGTAATGTTATGTAATTAATGATCATTGATGACATGTAAACACCATTACAAACTAACACTTCATCTAATCATAATGAGAACTATAGTATATTAAAAGAAAAAACTTGTTATGCTGGGGTACATGAATGGCTTCCGCGCTTCCAGGCCCCGCCGCCTCGGTGCCTCCGGGCGTCCTGGCCGAGCTGCGGTCTTCGGCACCCAAGGAGCGTCCACCACGAAGAGCGCCCCCAACGTGCAGAGTCCACAGGGAGGGCTGAAATTCAGTTAGAGAGACCAGGAACGAAGTGCCTTTCCATCCATCAAGTAGAACTGGCACCCCCTGTGCTTCATATGATCATCGTAAGAATATCGTAATCAAGACGTTAGGACTCGATGGAAAACAGTGTATATATATTATATGTATAACGGATTTGCTGTGCTTGGTATACTTCCAGAAAGTTCCAGGGGACACCATGAATATTGACAGGTCACCTATGTTGGATCGATTTTGGTAACCCCCCCCCTGGACAGGTTCAGGCTGCACCCCCGCCATCCATGCGGTCCGATCACTGGGAGATGCAGACTCGAATCCAGGCGCTGCGGTCGTTGTGCGTTGAGGTCTTCATGGGCAAGTGATTGGGGTCAAAACGCATCCAAACAAAAAAAACAACATTAATACAAACACTTGTTTACTTGGGATTGGGAGAGATGATGTTAGTGACCAGTGACTGCTTTGGGATTTCTCTGTGGTGCTGGTGGTTGTATGCAGAGGCCATGACAGCCGGCAAGCTTAGTGCCATCGAGGCCGGGCCTAAACAGATCAGTAACTTAGTAAACGAGGGGGGGTGGCTCGAGGAATCCATGGCTTTGAAAGCATGGTTTGTTGCTGTGGATGATGTCTTTGAGCTCCCTCAGATATTTTTTGTGCTCAACCATTCATCATACGGTGATGGAATGTGATGATGGGTTGTTTGAGTGAGAGTCCTTGTGACGGTGTGTTTACAGCGTGGGCAAATGTTGTGTGATCGATGATGTGGTGTGTTTACTCAACATGACTGCGGCCACAAGTCACAAATCCGACCCGGTCGTTAAAGTCATTCTGTCATGTTAATTCTTTTCTACTCAGCTCTGAGTCCCAAGCTAAATAATGGTCAACCATCAGTCAGTAGATATGTATACTGTAGTGTATACTGTATATAGTTACTATAGTTCTAACATGTTCTAAATGAAAGCAAATCCAACAATTAAGCATCAATTATATCAACAAATAATAAATTCGATGCTTAGTGATATGATTAATGATTATGATTCGATTGATATAATTCGATTATGATTCGATGCCCTCAAACAGGGCCTGGTTCCGACCCGAACTAGGCGGTCGCCGGGCTCGAAGCACCTGTGCAAGCTGGTTCCGTGCCACAGGCGTGGGCCAGCCGTTTGCATCGAGACCACATAGAGGTCGTGAGAAAGGGGTTGTTTTGATGGCTTTGGGAGCCAGTTTGGGACACTTCGAACTGAGAAATGATTGAAGTTCGGGGGTTCCCACATGGCTTTTTGACATACCAGGGGGGGCAGGGCCGGGCAGGGAAGTCGACTGCCGCAGCTGGATTCCTTCAGCACGCCAGGGAGCCCTGGAGGATGAAATCAGTGGAAACATGCAATCCCCATTTGGAGGGCTTGGTCCCACATCCCATGTTTGTTGGATGATGAAACACGATGAAACCCATTGAACCCCCTTTCAACCCCTTGAAAGAAAGCCTACCAATGCCGTGTTGATCTGTTAGGGCGAGCCTTTTCTCCGGACATTGGGGGGAATACCCAGGCTTTGCCAATCGCGTGTGCACTCGCCATTGCCAAGGTCTGGCGGAGCAATGCCTTCGCAGTCGGACACCCAGCTGTCACAGGAAAAGAAGCGGCTTTCCAAACACGCACAGAGCTTGGGAACACTACCCTCTTCATGAGGAGGAGACCTTTTGTGTTGGTTAGGACGGCCTGGGAATCAGTTCATTATGGGTTTCAGCGTTGCAAGAATTCACATATCAGTATTGATTGCAGCAGCGGGGCTGGAGGGACTGCATGTATCACTGCATCACTGTATCATATTCATGCTGCTACGTCACCTTAAGCTCCATATTCTTGCCTTGCCCGACAGGCATCCACAAATACATAAAGGAAGCTGTCTGAGGCCTCCTCCGGCAGACGGTACTGTCCTGCTCTTAAGGATGGGCTTGTGATGGATTTGGGGGAAATCCGGTGTAGCTTGAAGATGCCAACCGGGATCCTATCAAGCAGTTGCAGAAGCAAATATGTGCTTGGAGGACTTGTAAGGCGCACTGCTTGGGCGACGTGATGGATTGCTCGACATGTTGTTCGATGTGATTGCTTCACCGTTCGATGGAAGTCATGCTGTGTCTCTTGGTGGGGTTCCTGCGCAATGACCAAGGAAAACCAAACAGCTGCTCAGATGTACATGCTGGCACAGCTGGCTGAAGAGTGCCGACCCAAGGACATCAATCTCCAACCCCTTTGATAACCAATGACTTTTGATAAACTTGGAACATTTCCAGAGAATTTCCAGACCCTCCAGTAGCTCAGCCCAAAACCGCTCAGCTGCGATGAAGAGCCTTTCTGAAGATTGTTGTTTCTCCGGGAGTTTTAACGGCGTTCATCCATCCAAACCTGACGCATTGAGCACTGCACATCCAGCTTCTCCTTCAAAGATGTACAAATCCATACAAATCCCCACTGCTGGCGTTCAGCACGCTTCAGCATTCTGGATTGGCTGTTGGTGGTTGGAAGAAAGGACCCTTTGGTGGCTCAGGTCAGCACAAACCGCCGCCTCAGCGGCTGCTTGCCTTCCAGGGGCTGAGCGAGGCTCTCAGGTTTTCATGTTTATCATGAAGACATATGAGTTGTGGCAAGACTTCCTGAATTCACCAGCCTGGAAACTCCCAATTTTGGCTACTGCTGATGGCTTAAGGTCAGATCCAAACCAAGTAGCAGCGTTAGCTGATGCAGCGCAACAAGCAGTGGGAAGCCCAACCTGTGGAATCTAAAGCAAGAACGCTCCTTGTCACAGGAATCGACGGATAGAAGGGAGTGCTGTACGTCCTCCTGCTTGGCAGCTGCAAGCATGCATATCATTTGCTGAATTGTTTGAATGTCTCAAGATTTCCGGAAGGTTGCCCGTAAATCCCTGGCGAAGGAAGACTAAAAACCTCATTGCTTAGGCTTAGGGCATGTTAGAGCTTTTCATTTTTGAGACAGACCCAGGCATATAGATAGACAATGGTATTAGATGGTATTAGCCATTTAGATCATGTTCTACCCCGTCCACATGATTCACGTCTCCGTTGCCGGGTCCGTCCTTGGCGTTTTCAAGGCCGCACGGGCGACGTGGGTTCAGCCCTCGGAGAGTTCCAGGTCGCTGGTTGAAACCATGTTGAAAACATAGCGATGCTCAGGTCGCACGTGTTGGAAAATGTGGAACGCTCTTTGGATATCTTTGGATGACTTTTCATTGGCATGTTTCAGGAGTCTGTTGTGCCTTGTTGTACCGTACGAGGAATTGTTGTCGACTCAGGCTGCCAATTCTTTGGCGAGCTGCTTTCCACCGCCTATGCCTGGACAGCCGCTGGAGGCGGTGGGTTGCTTCGTTGGCTCAGTTTGCTGGGTACGAAACTGGCTTGCGGAGCATCTCTCTGGCAGAACGGTATCCGACCAAGCAATTCCTCCTAAGCTTGACTGCCGACATAGGGTAGTTGGCTGAGTTCTCCTTGTTGCTTATTCCGAATTCCTTCCTTTACATCACCTAGACATTGCCCTTGGCTTCCGGCTTCCAGCACTAGGATTCTGGTACTAGGGGGTGAATGAATCAAGGGCCTCGTGAAGTGTAATCATCCTTGGAGTACACCCGCCGGAACGAACGCTGAGAGCGAAAGCGCAGCAGCCTGGGGTCAGGATGAATGGACGGCCAGCGTGCGGTCGGTCACCGTGCAATCTGCAGAGGCAGGTGTAGCAGGGAGATGTTATACAGAAATATATAGGGCGAAATGGCAGGCAAATATGGATCATAATGTGGATGTTAAATACCACTGCTACTAGGCCTTCACTGTCCATCTCGACTCTTTAAGCAAAAGCTGAAACTCTACTACTGGTGCTTATCTTCAAGATGTTTCTCTACAAGGTACTTCTACTTGAGGGCAGGTGCCTAGTCCGAAGCCAGACTCACAATAATGTCGTGTCATTGTTGTGCTTAATGGCATGCGATGCTTTTCACCCTCATTATATGTAACTCTTGGGTCCTCCCAGCATCCTTTTCCAAATGAAGCCGCGCCAGGCTGCTGAACAAGCAGCCCTCAGTTGCAGGATGCAGGCGGAAGTTTGTCAGCCGAGCTTTTCTGCTCAACTTGCGCATCGATCCCGGCACGTCCCTTTGCCCTTCCAATCCGGCACTGGGGTACCAGGGGTTGAGATCGAAGTACAGGAAACCAAGTGGGAGCACAAATAGCAGTTTTGTACAGAGAATGAATTAGTCCACGGAGGCGCGAATGAAACTCAAGCATTCATATCTATACAAAACCATGCTCCACATTGTCAATGTTCGACCGTCAGGCGAACGACCTAGTGGCTCGGCTCCAGTCCTTGGCCAAATCGAAGGTGGGGTGCTGATGGTGTGGTTGCGCAACCTGCCGTTGTTGCGCCGCGCTTCTCTTTTCCTTTCATGAGCTTCACTCGCCCTTTGCCGGGCGCGTGAACTGCACTGATGTTTGTTTGTCATCGGGTTTCCTGGCTGTCAACCTGTCTGCATTGTTCGGAACGGGTCATTATCCATGACGAAACAAGCAACAAGAGAGGTGGCTTTGTGGATCTCTGTTGAAGATGGATCTATCAATAACAATCTATTGAATCAATATGGGATCCAAAGTGCTTGTATGATTCATGCTATTTAACACTTGGGTGTGTTTATGTTTCATTGGAAAGATGGGCCATCACTGACTCGTCATCTACGTTTGCGCTGGCACCAGCACTTGAATGTTCTTGCAGCTGCAGGTACCTTGCAAGTGGTTCCTCTTGGGCCAATGCAGAAAGGCTCCCCATGACAGTGTTGCAAGACTCTTGTAAGAATATCAAGAATTTACTCATTGACATTGGTTTTCTGCATTGCTTGCTTTGCCATTGCGCTCGTCTTGTTGGGGTCTTGATGCCCCTTTTTGCCTTCATGGCTGTGCAGCTCTTTCACTTCTCACCACCTTTAAAAATAAATGCTCTGAGATGGGTCCGTTGGCGCCAGACGGTCTGCGAGTTTTCGCATGACATCCAAGACCTACAACCTCGGCTCGGGGAGCTCAGAGCTGAACAGCGGGAGGGTGAGGTGTTGACCAGTGCTGCTGGCAAAAGGCTGCGGTCGTGGGTCGCTCCTTTCGATTCATTGGTCCCTTCGATTCGTTGCTCTAAACTACATCGACAAGAGAACTTGATAGTCTATCAGGATCTATCGTGTGCTTGACGTGAATATATCTCGGGAAGGATTGTGAGCAAATTCAGATGTGTAGTGACAAGATGCTTGCTGCTGTGTCAGAGATTTTACTTTGGCTAAGGCCGCTACACAAGAAGCGAGCGGAGGAATGCCACTTGTTGGAGTTTATGCTGAGCTGGTGCGAAACTAGGTAGAAGTCAGCAACTCCTCATGATTATCACGTTGCCCATCTAACTTTATTGCTCGGCAACTGCTCGGCAATTTTGGAAATCGAGCAGAAGGTCCGGATTCGATCAGAAAAGTTGCGGGCACCCTGAGGCTTCTAAGGAATTGGATGGAATTGGTTTCGCTCGGACAGTTTGCAGCTGTGTGTGCTGATATGTAACGTAGATGCATGTGCAAGTGCGCTGCCGACTTCCTGTGTGCAAAGCAGAAGTGAGGTCTATACTTCAAGAAGGGCCAGTGTCAGCGGCTTAAGCTTGAGAGTCCTCGAGCCCACCCGTGGCCATTTGAGTTCATTACTTCTCACCTGCATACATTTGGAAGTGAACAAACATAGCACCCTATGGAGTGAAGTGGCTTCAGGCGTTGGATTTTGGCTGCTTTCACTGTACAGGTTTACTCACTTTGCATACCTTTTTGTACACCACTTGACTGAACTGTACGCACAACATTGCATGACCACCATTCAATAGTTGGAGTACCTCAGCTGTCTGCACCATTTGCACCTCCTCGCTATGGAACCCGCGAGCTTCTCATGAGGCACTCGTGGCACCGCTTGCCCTTTTGCCCATGGCCCTGAAGAGTTAGCAGAGATCACCCGCATAGCCTGGGGCCACAGAGAGACACAGGTTGCCAGGTCATGGTGCCCGTCCACCCCACAAGTGGGGCAGAAGCCATCAAGGGCCGAAAGTATGGCGTGTTTCAAAGAGCATGCAGTCAGCATGATCAGGCAACTGTGGGAAGCAGGGCTTTGCTCCTTGCAATCTTCCACAGACTTGAACACATCCTTGGTGTTTCTTGAAGATGAATACTATGGGGCAGACGCCCAAAGAATACTTTGCAACTATTTTATGGTATGCTCAAGTACTCCAATTGTGTGAGCAACATACTATGGGTTTGCCTTGAACAGACGGCGGGTCTCCCCATCATTCCGTTCAAAAGGATGTAAGAACATCACAACCCATTGGCCTTGACGTGATGATTCGGGTTGACAGGGCTGGGGAGTGATCGAGGTGAGTGATCTGAAGACCGAGAAGCGCTTCGTCCGACGCTGAGGCGCAGCGTTTTCCCCCATCAATTTGCAAGTAGGCACTTGTGACACTCATGGCTTTGGCATCAGCCCTATATATATATTTATATATATATGCATTATGCGACCAACTGCTTGATTAGCCTGGACCCAAAGGCCCACAACTTGCTGTGCATGTTGGTGTTGGAATTTCATGGAATTTCCACATCAAAGCCGTAGATAGGCGTAAAGGGTTCTCACGACAGAATGATCCTTGGAAGACATCCATCACCAGGCGGCTTGAGTGTGCTCAGATGAACTCCCACTCACTGAACAGAACCTTCTTGGCATGTCAGGAGGCTGCGTGTCTGAGAAGATGCCGCAAAGGTTGAGCCCAGCGTAGGATAGTTGGACCTCTCATTCGACACGAGGTGCTTGGTCCATATCATGCATAAGCTAAACAGGAAAGCAGAAGCAAGCTACTATATCTACTATTGACGAGCCGTTTGCCAATGTTGACTGGCTGACCTCCAAGTGTTTTCCTTGGGACAATGCTTGAGGGCATAGTCGGCTTTGTGCGACGGAGTGGAAAAGGTGTGTTTGCCGAACCGATCCATCACTCCGGGAGCCGCAGAAAGAAAGGCAAGACGGTCAACGTCCAAGAATATCAGAAGCCCAAGAATCCCAAGATCAATGAATTGGTTTAAGGGAAAGTCTGAAACCCTTGTTTTCACACTAAACCATGGCTTTCCTAGATCTTCCCTTAAACTTGAACCATATATGATGCCATGTGCATCAGAAGCGGCATAGCTGTCCCGCATCACACTACCGAAGCTTTCAACTGCTTTTGTTTCCAGGCTCAAGGACTTTTTCCAAGTTGTTCAAGCAAGCGCACGAGTGTGACTTCTAAATAAATCTAGGCAATTTAAAACGACGTCACCGACGTCACCCCGAAATAACGAGCAAGACCCTGAAATTAAGTTATAGTTATGGTCATACTAACATCACACACACACACACGCAAAACACACACACACACACTTCATCGACTTCACAGTCCTGGCAGAGATTTTGGAGGCGCAGGCGGGCGTGGGCAGGGTACTGGATCTAGGACTGGATTTGCATGGGGCAAGAGGATGTCAGTCAGTTTGAGTTTTGCTTGAGTTTTCGGGCTCGAGTTTGCAAAAAAAAAACTAAGAAGTCATGCCTCACCTGCTCACTCTCCACAACACTAAAAAAACACTACCCAATTTCGAGGTCAGGAAGTTTTGAAGTTCTTTTAGTTGTGCCCCATGAAGCGGCCCTCTAGCCATGATGAGTGCCCAACAACACCTACGGACCGCATTCGGCCAAGAATGTTCCCAAGCCCCAAAGCCTCTCAGAGACGGCGCATTCAGCCAGAGCTTGTGGACGAAAAAGATCCTTGGAACTAGAAATAGTAATGGTCTGGTTGTTTTCCCTTTCACACCCAACCTGACTTGTTCTTTCCTGGCAAAATCGTTTTCGGTCCTAGTTCGCCGAACTAGGATTTGAGGCCTGGCGGCCTTAAAAGTGGATTGTTGGGGCTGTATTAGGTTGTAGCTCGGCAAACTACGCTGGGAAAAAATTGTTTTGGCTAGCTTTCCTTTGCGTGTTGTCAAATTTGTCTCTTGAAGCAAGATTTTGGGCAAACCCACCGAAAGGAAACAAGGGGGGGCAGGGGGAGTCGAACCCATAAACTTCACCGAGGTCATAGGTGAAGCATATGGTCCAAATACTAGTTTCATTCACTACAGGGGCTTGTTTCATGGCTAGTTGTCGGGTTTCCACGTTCTGGGCCTGGAAACAAAGAAGCTCTCCTTTTCAGAAGGGCCCCCCAAAAACGATTTCGGGCCTAGTTCGCCGAACTAGGATTCGAGGGCTCGCGGCCTTAAGGTGGATTGTTGGGGCTTTATTTGGTTGTAGATCGGCGAACTACGCTGGGAAAAAATGCTTGCAAGTCATTTTTTTGGCTTAGCTATTGAGTTCAGTTTTTTTGTGGGGGTGAGTGTGGATTGTTGGCCATGCCCTTGTTTTGTTGCATGTACTGACCAAGCTGAGGAAAACACCCAGTCAGAGGAAATGTTCCCCCTTTGTAAGAAGTAAAAACGCTCTAGTTCAACAAACTAGGAATAAACAACAAGAAGCAACAAAACTGTTCCCTAACAAGGGTTTTCACTTGTAGTAAAGCAAACTACACCCCCAAAAATAGGTTTTGGATACAAAACATGTTCCCCTTCGTAAGAAGTAAAAACGCCCTAGTTCAACAAACTAGGAATACACAATTGGAAGGGACAAAACTGATCCCCAACAAGGTTTTCCCTTTGTAGTAGAACAAACTACACCTTCAAAAATTGTTTTAACCACAAAAGACCCACTGAAATCGCTCCAGTTCCACTAACCAGGAAGATACAATAGGAAACTTTCCAACAACATGTTTCCGTACCAAAGAAAACCAGACCCCAAAAAATGTTTTGGACCCGTAAACCTTTCCCTTTACGACCAAAACAAACACAACAGCAGAACCTAACCAGAGCCTTTTCACGCGCAGGTGGACACGTGGCTTCAGCTTTGGTCGCCCCTGGCTGGCCAGCGTGTTGGCTGGCTGGGGGCGTTAGGGCACACGACGTAAAAATAACTTCGTAATTTAGACGACGTCACTAAATTTAGTTGTGAAAAAATGAAAATAACCGACGACCTAGGAATTAATTTAAACTGCCCAGATAAATGAGTTTCATACATGGAGCTGAACAAGCTACAAGCAATTGCCACTGACTGTTCCGATTGTTGCATCCTTACAAACTATGCAGGACTATGCAGCTGTGGCATCCTGTGGCCATCTAAACGCCTTCCAACTAGGACGATAATCCAGCAGGCATGTCAACACACTTTGGATTCTGGATTAGATCATTGCATATATTTGAGTCATTTTGAGCCAATTTGAGTTCACAGCCTTGGAAACCAGATCACGTCCACAAAAATCGCGCCTACTCCAACATGCCCCAACCATGGGCGCATCATGCGCATCAAACCATGGGTAGCACCAGGACCACCAAGTTGGACACCAAACCCGCGATTTCCGGCGTGCGGGTTGCAAGTCCGGCATGTTTGCTTGCATGCTCTACTGTAACTACTGCTAGCTGCTAGAGTGTTTTTTCTTGTGTGCGATTCTACTCCAAAAGTTGCGTGATGGTGATGGTACACAAGCAAACAAGTTACAAATAAGCAAGTAATTGCGGATCTTTGTGGTGATTCGGATGGAACACACCCACGGATGTCCTCCTTGTGGGGAAGTGTTGATCCATGCCACCCGATGCCACCTACATTCCGGACACTGCAATGTTTGATCCCATTGGTGCAGCCTGGCCAAAAAGTGGTTCCAAGTGGTTCCCAGCGGTTCCATGCGACATAACACGCAAATGACTTGGCTATGTCTATGTAGACGCAACATATCCAAGCAGTTCCCGGGCAAGCCGGCGGCGGAAGTTTCCTATAAGAACAAATTGACCTATAGGAGTGTTCCGGTTCTCTCAAACACGCGCGTCCCCCAGTCAAACGCACGCGCTCCGGACTTGTCAGTATAAACTGTCAGTATAAACTGCGCCCAAAACTTCAACCTTCAGTACAAACTGACCTGTTGACAAAACAATCAACTGTAACCAGTGTTGGGTTGTGATGAGTGGTGTATGATGAGTGATGTATGATGAGTCTTGTGTGATGAGGGGTGTAAGACGAGTGGTGTATGATGAGTGGTGTATGTTGAGTGGTGTATGATGAGTGGTGTATGATGAGTGGGCAGCGAGAGATGACTCAGCAATGAGAATGACTCAGCAACCACAGATGACTCAGCAGCGAGAGACGACTCAGTCGCGAGAGATGACTCAGCAGCGACAGATGACTCAGTCGCGAGAGATGACTCAGCAGCGGGAAATGACTCAGCAGCGAGAGATGACTCAGCAGTGAGAGATGACTCAGCAGGGAGAGATGACTGAGGAGCGAGAGATGACTCAGCAGCGAGAGATAACTCAGCAGTGAGAGATGACTCAGCAGCGAGAGATGACTCAGCAGCGAGAGATGACTCAGTCGTGAGAGATGACTCAGCAGCGAGAGATGACTCAGTCGCGAGAGATGACTCCTCCGCGTACTAAAGTTGTACTGCAAAATGGCCAGTTCTCAGCTTCCAGCTCCACAGGTTGCTCCGCATACTAAAGTTGTACTACATAGTCGCCAGTTCTCAGCGTCCAGCTCCCCAGATACTCCGCGTACTAAAGTTGTCCTACAAAGTGGCCAGTTCTCAGCTTCTAGCTGCACAGGTTGCTCCGCGTACTACAGTTGTACTACAAAGTCGCCAGTTCTCAGCCTCCAGCTCCCCAGTCACTCCGCGTACTAAGTACTAAAGTTGTACTACAAAGTCGCCAGTTCTCAGCGTCCAGCTCGACAGGTTTCTCCGCGTACTAATGTTGTACTACAACGTCGCCAGTTCTCAGCTTTCAGCTCTACAGATTGCTCCGCGTACTAAAGTTGCACTAGAAAGTCGCCAGTTCTCAGCTTCCAGCTCTACAGATTGCTCCGCGTACTA
>CAXAMN010024917.1:1065092-1081748 GCA_963970005.1 Durusdinium trenchii
CATTGAGCTGGATCCCAAAGAAGCGGCTGTGTTCAACAACCGTGGCAACTGCAAGAGCGACCTTCGCAGACACGAGGCGGCCATTGAGGACTACGACAAGGCCATTGAGCTGGATCCCAAGATGCGGGTGCGTTCAACAACCGTGGCACCTGCAAGAGTGCCCTTGGCAGACACGAGTCGGCCATGGAGGACTACTGCAAGGCCATTGAGCTGGATCCCAAAGAAGCGGGTGCGTTCAACAACCGTGGCACCCGCAAGAGCGACCTTGGCAGACACGAGGCAGCCATGGAGGACTGTGACTACGACAAGGCCATTGAGCTGGATCCCAAATATGCGGAAGCGTTCAACAAGCGTGGCTACTGCAAGAATGCGCTTGGCAGACACGAGGCGGCCATCGAGGACTACGACAAGGCCATTGAGCTGAATCCAAACGGTGCGAACTGTTTTCTCAATCGCTTCGCTGCCCAGATAGCTCTTGGCGAATGTGACGCGGCATTGGAGGACTGCAAGAGAGCCATGGAGCTATACCCGGGCAAAGCATGGATTCGTTTTGGCGACGAGTTGAAGGCCATCCTTAGGTCGTTCCAGGGAATCCAACTCCAGATACTCCAGGAGGACAACCATGTGGATGCGGGCAGGTGCTTGAAGACGGGATGGCAGCTGCAGCTCACTGCCACAGTGCTGCACTGCCAAGTGTTCAACTACCATGTGAGGCTGCCAGCGACTCCTCCGAGTGCTCTGCTGATTCCTGGATTCATGTGGATTCGATGTGTACTTGCTGCTTTCTCCCGAATGCATATTTCACCGTGTTGGCAGAAGATGAGGAGGACCTGCTACCTGCTCGCAAGTTGTTCCAGGGTGCCCAGGTCGTCGCGGCCAATGGTCGCTTCACTGAAGTGGCCTACCCACCTGAGCAACATCAAGTGGATTCCGTCATTCAGCTCCAGGCCGGTCCTGCATGCCTGGTGGTGAGCCCTGACCATCGGATCCTGGTTCCTGGAAACCGGACCGTGGAAGCCAAGGAGCTGCAGATTGGCAGTGAAGTGATTTTGGCCCATGGCACCCAGGCCATCCTCACCGCTGTGGAGTGGAAGCACGAACCTACCATTGTGTTGAAGATTGGCTTCAAGCCCGACCTTCCAGTGGCTGCCTTCATGCTTCCCAATGCGATTTTGAGCAAGGGCTTTCGCCAGAGGCCCTTCCGCCGTGGCTTGAGGAGGTCTCCTGAACCGGCTGAAGACTCCTGGTCCGTCCCAGCTACTGAAGGGCATTTGACGTCATGAGACTGACTGCATTTGTTCATTCAGTCTATTCAAATCCATTTATAAAGTCCTTTAGCGTGTTCCATTTTCCTGGCATAGTCCGCCCCTCTAATTGAGGTTGCTGTGTTTGTTTCCCATCTAACTTGTGCGCGCCATGGCGGACTCTGCTGGGCGCCGCACGGTTAAGACGCAGCAACTTCGCCTTTGAGCGAAATGGACCTGTTTCAGCGCACGCCCACTGTGTTGTGCCTGCAGCAGCTCACAATCCTTGGAGTGCAAGTAGATGCCAATTAACAACCAGTGGACATTTAGCCATTGGCAACGATCAATTGATGCAGGCCTGAAACTTATAAGTAGGGCTTAGCAGCTTAGAAGGGCAGCTTGTGCCTGGTGTGATCTATGCCAGCGATCAGTTCTGATTTAGCCCAGTTTCAGCGGAGTCTATGATGTACCAGGCACTTGCTGGCGAGCGCCAAAAGGTGCCGAGACCGTTCTCTTGGAGAAAGAAATTGAAATAGCTTCTTCACGCTTTCATGTGCAGAGCTGCTGCGAACCTCACTGGTGCTGGACTTGGGGCATCAGCAGATCTGGGCCATTCTGGGCCATTGATTGCGACCCTTTGAGCTTTATCTCCCATGCCAAATTGAGATGCTTGAAGAGGGAGTTGTTCTGGCACAAGGAAGAACTCAACCAAGATAGAAGCAAAGAAAGCGATCCTAAGCCCGAGCTCGCCAGGTGCAGGCAGCACAGTTTCTGCACAGAGGGCAACTTGTTGGAGACAATCTATAACTGACGCTTTATTTCCGACATAGGGACGGTTTCCGATGGAAGCCTGCAGTTATCTGTGCAATTCATCAGACTTCGAAAGCCCTAAGGCCCTCACAGCGCCCTCAGCAACAGCACTGCGGCACCTGCAGCTTGCTCCGGCGCTTTCAACATCGATGCCTGCAGGGCTTTCAGGTAGGGACGCCTAGACAGAAGGTTGAAGATTGCTAGCTTTTTATCAAGGAGATAGTGATGTCACCACGACAAGCAACAAACATGAAACGATCTAGGTCACTAGGTGCATTGAGTGAGAGTGCTGTTAGGATAGCAATACTCACCAAGTTTTGAAGGGATGAGTGGATACCAACACCATCCAGCGCCTAATAAGACTGAATAGTAATATTCAATCAGCAAGTGGAGGTGGAGGGTTTCCGCCGGTAGTTACTTTCGCTTTGTGTTTGAAGTATCGGACAGTAGGATCCAATTGGCTGAACAACTTGGCAGCACACAGCGCTGAGAGCCCTGAACCGGACCTGAGTGTGTTCAGATGAATGTTTGCCGAACTCCTTGGCATGTCACCAGGCCTGCAGCTTCGAGAAGATGCGGCACATGTCCAGTCTGGACAGTGAATCCCCTCGTTCAACTCCAATTGTGAATCATTCTGATATTTGTGCCATCTCCATGCCGACACGCTTATAAGGCAAGCAGAGAAGAAGCAAGCTATTGATAGGCCGTTGGCCAATGTCGACTGGCTGAGCTTCAAGATTGTTTTCTTGGGGCAATACTCAAGGGGATAGTCAGCATCACGCGATGAACGATGTTAGGTACTGACGGTACTGACTGAATTTTAGAAATTGCAGAGCAGTAGTGGTCGAGGAGCAATTTTGAGACACGGCGCATGTCAATGGTTACAAATGCTTGATATCCCCTCATCAGAGTGTTCATTATGTGCTCAATTGCAGGCTCAAAGATTATCCAGGTCCAAGCCGCTCCGAGGAACAACCGTGTATGACGCTAGATAGCCAGCCAACAAACAAACAATGACTACATTACTAATTACCTGTTTTGCTTGCTGACGAACTGTTTGGCCGATCATCCCTACATACCCAACCAAGTCCACAGCCGTGCGATCTAGATCATTGCCAAACCAAAAGCCACAGGAACTGCGTCTCCAACAGGTCTATAGTGAACAGTCCAGCTATTTAGCCTGTTTTCGGTCCACTGACTGGAGGGTCTTCGATGTTGCAAGCCTGAGACCGTCACAGATGGCGCCCCCCCGCAGCTTGAGCAGTGGCAGTTTGCCCACCAGGAGCTGCTAGCTGCTAGCAGTCCATATGATGAAGACAGTTGCTAAAATGCACGTGGCAAAAGCTGGGGGCTTGGAATCAACACATCAGATTCATTCAAGAGTCTCCAGAAACAATCCTCATGTCAGTCTTGAGCATGGCTTTCACAGCTCAGCAGTGCCGCAGCTCCCAGGAGCATCAAACCATGGGTGGCACCAGGACGGCACACAATATGATGTGCATTAATGTTCTATACTATGCCGGAGTTGTGTTTAAGAGATTACACCCAAAGGTGGCTGGATGATAAGGTTTGTGCAAGCAACGTAACACATTCATTTCATGGACTTCAGTTTCTTCCTTGCTCCTTTCTCGCTTTGTGCCAGGAAGACATGGGGAAGTGCTGTACAATCCAGCCATCCATGCCACGCACAGTCCAGACACTGGCATGTCAGATCCTGGTGGTGTAGCTTGGCCTAGAACCGGTTCGCAGCGGTGGTTCGTTTCAGGTTGGCTAGTTGCATTGGTCGATGTTGGTCTACCATGGCCAAACTGCGTCCCAAAGATTCTGTCCCAAAGATTCTCAAAGTATCCTCAAGTACGAGATTTGAGATTAGCAAACTTTCTTGTTTTTTAAACTTCACAAATTCATAACAAGTGTGAACCGACTCCAATACCTCAGTTTGCTTGAAGCTGAGGGCGGTAATACATGTTTCATCATGTTTCTCAATGTTGCACGCTTGATTCGTTGGAATCACTAGGGCTTGGTTGTCGACTTGCAGTTGGTCCCGTTTGGCCAACGCAGCAGCATCATACCTTGTTGATTTACTAGCCACACCGGATGACAACAGCATTTTGAGGCATGGTGGTTCCCAGGCATGTCCAGAGGCGGCTGGCTGTGGTGCATGGGCCACGGGGATATATAATGCTGAGAATGTTTTCTTTTCAATTTTTTTTATCAATTGAGCTCCTACAGGAACAATCACGGTTTGCAAGCCAGTTTTATTTTCAAAACTGCATGGAGAGCAATGCGAAGGCCCTGTTAGGCCAAGGAAGCATTTGCTACTGTATCGGTGCCTCCGAATGCCTCCCATTTCGACCTCTGGCTCGTTTCGCATCAAGTTCAGTTGATTCGTTCGATTCCTTCGCATGCCCTGAGCACAGGAATGGCAGATGTTCGCAAGATTTGGCATGATACCAGCTGCTTGCCTGCAGAAGTCACAGGCCAACATCAGTTGATGCAGTTGATGCAACTGATGCTTTGCCAGGCAACAGCTTCAGCAACTAGCTTCTCTACAGTAGTCAATCCTCTTGTAAACGCTCTTGTGCATGCAAGATGGTCATCTAGCATCTGCCATGATCTATTCTATTTAATGGTTGCTTCTTGTGAGCGTGAACGCGGCAATTGGACGACCAGCTTCCATCACTTCGATATGTTTCGTCGCCCGCCTCTTGGCCCAGGCCACATCATAGATATGCAGACTCGGCAACAATTGACCAGACAGATGATGGTCAAGCCGGCAAAGTGTCCACTTTCACTCTGAGAGGAGTTGCTCATCTGCACATGTTTCCATGTTGTTTTTGGTTTCTGGAGTCAACAGCCATTTTGCCCATCATCGTTTCAGCCCTGCTTGGCCAGGCGCAGCAGGCCACCTTGCAGGCAGCTGACGAACACTCGTCAGAACCGAAGTGTTATTGGTACAGTAGTGTCCCTTTTGCACCCAGGTCAATAAGAATCTATAAAGGTCAATCCCCTGTCATCAAATAGTTTCTTGGGCATTTTATGTCACATATAGAGCTCGCATGTTTCATTCTGGTTTCGTGGTGGTCTCCTCTTTGGGAAACCACCCACCTCACATTGTGCATTTGGAGGCGCCGGTGAAGCCGCGGGTTTCGCCTGAGCAGACACAGAGGTCGGGGTGGTGGCATCAATGATAATCAGTTGTTTTTGTGTCTCTCTCTCTCTCTTTCTCTCTCTCTCTTGGTGTCAAAAGAAGGTCAACAAGTTATGATATGATGGATATTGTGTGCAGATCTACAGAGCCATATGGCAGCGGATGGGCGGGGGTTGGATCCTGCTTGCCATCCAGGTCATGTGTAAGAGGTGTAAACTGCTCGGGCTATATGCATTACATACGACTGCACCTTGGAAACTAGCCCGTAGAAGTTACAAATGAAGGTTAAATAAGATTCGATATTACAGTTACATTATACTTAATATGACGAAGGAGATGTGCCAGATATGAATGTATTCCACCTGTACAGTACAGTATGCCTATACATAATTGTAAAATGAAATAGTATGTTCTGAACTGTATGTTTTGTTTTCATCCATTCTATGACAGTAGAAAGCCCAGCAAGGCATTGGCAGCCTTGCCACATCAACTCCCCGAAAGCCCGACCGACTGCCGTCAGGCGTGAGAAAGAGAGGCCCCGCTCCGCCACGTCCGCTCCACGCTGCCGCTCCAGTTCTTCGGTGGGCTCGGTCGCCTCCATGCCACGGGCGCCTCGGTAGAGGAGATGGCAAGACTGCTTGAGGAGGTCGGTGAGTTTGGAAGGATGGTTTTGGCAGCAAACGAGCTGTTGAACTTGGGGACTTGGAAGATATTCTTTGTTTGACTGACTTGGTGTTGGTTGCTTATGGGCCGCAACACTACACCCGTGTTTTGATTGTTTATGAATGTCTGCGTTGGGGCAATTCGGCCAAGCGGCCCTTACTATTCACAACGCTTGAGGTCGTGTTGCTGGGGTCTCACCACCCAGCGATCTTCCGCTCGTGGATGGCTGAGGAGAAATCGAAGAAGCCTCCGAAGAGATGGGCCGCCACTTGGTTCAAAAAATGTGGAGCTCAGGCTGGAGTTCTGTGCAAAGGGGAAGCATGACAAGATTGCAAGCTGGAACTAATTCGTCTGTGATGTTATATGGTGCAGCACGACGTGTCCCATAAATTGCTGTTTCCTTTTTTGGGGGGTTGGGTGTTTATGTTCCCGGTTCGGTGCTTTCCCTGAGCCCACTCAGACACAATCAGAGTGACCAAATTGTATCAAATTGTAGTCTATTTAGGTTTCGTCCACAGACACAGAGATCCCAATCCCAAAAGGAATTCCTTTATTCCCACCGGTGTGGTGGCACCCGACGCGACGCGGACTCAGGTGCAGAGCTCCATGCGACGGCCCTTCGAGCCGGAGATCGAGTTCGGCATCTTGAGCGTCGACGCTCGGTTCTGGGGATGGTTCGGAGGGGAGCGGAGTTGGGCCACTTGGGGCGGTGGAGAGGATCCCTAATTATGATCTTTGTGGCGCAACAGGTCAATGATTTGTGAGAACTCATTAGGTGGTGTGGAACATCAACGATGGACAACATTGGAATTTGCAGTTGGTGAAAGTGTTTGCTTATTGTCCAGCTTATTCATGTTACTGTATTTTCAACATACAACATCCCGGGCCTTTGGTTGAGTCTGTACACTGGTTCCAGGCCACATGGATGCCACCAGTTGGCCTGAGCCAGTTGTGATCAGACCAGCCTCACATTTACGGCAGAACTGCTACTGTAACTCCTCAGAAGACAGAACAACAATACTTGTCCAACAGCTTCAAGACTCAAGACTCCTTGACTTTGTGGGGTTCTGGTCTTCGGTATCATCCTTCAGTTCAATCCATTGCAGGTGTTCCACCCCTGTTGCCATCATCCTTCGCTTTGTTCCCGAGGAACACCGGACCAAGCAGATCTTCGCAGATCGGCTGGTCGGCTTGGCGAAGGCCTGGTGAGTCTGCAACTCAGAGATCTTTGGGATGCCTTTTTGTGAAGAAAGGAGTCAGTGGACAACCTTTAGTTTTTTTGGGGGATTGGTCTCCCCTCCAAACAAGAAAGGTGGAGACAGGTTTAGCCTGGTCAACCTCTATTTTCCAGAGAGACGGCTCGAAGGCCCTCAGAACAATGCAGGCTTAACATTGGACCCTTGGAAGATGATGTTCCAACCCGGAAAAGATGGCAAGGATTTGATATGATCTGATAGTCATTGGAGGTCTAGCACTGATAGTGTAAGAGGTGGGCCACTTCTTCGATATGTATTTCTTGAGCCACTTTGGTGACAGGCCTATTAAATATATAGTTTGGACCATGGCGATGTTGGCCCAATGTTTACTATCATCTTGGCAGAAACGCTGTGGATTCTGTGCCCTCTTCACTGCCTTGTGGCTGGTCCTTTGCCTTCCAAGTGAGTGCAATCCAAAGTAGCAGGTTATGGAGGATGATAAAAATAGGGACACCGAAGTCAATGGATGACAGGAAGTTGATAACACCAGGAGAATTGTATGTGTCACCAGGTAGTTTCCACCAGCAGAAGCAGGGCACAGCATAGCATCACACCATATCACACCGTTTGTCGCCAACTCATTTGTGCTATGGATGGTCCATGACCGCCAAGATTTTGGACGAAAGCCTGAATCCGAAAAGCTTTCAGGAGCGAAGAAGCAGTTGGCTTGGTTAAAACCACTTATATAGACTATCTTAGACTAGTTGCATCTAGTTGCTACTCTACGCAGAAAATCTGGTGACTTGACATTTGCCCCTGATTCAGGAGTACAATCTCTCGCGCTCGCTTCTCCAGTCGCCGGACCTACTTTGGTCACCGGAGGAGCCGAGTCTCGCAGCGGCCGGGGCCGCTGGGCAGTTTCGGAACTGCTTGCTGCTCACCGATGACCAGCGGCTCGTGGCCTGCGGCTTGGACCGGGTTTCTGTACGATCGCTGGAGACGGGCTTGGCCGAAGAGGCCGGGTGAAAGGGGCACAAGAGTTAGGTCATGCAGAAAATGGGGAAGCAGACTCATTGCAGTTGGGGGTTGGGAGTGTCACACGCCTGGCTGTTGATTGTGCGAGGGAGGGTGTGGCCATGTCATGCCATGTCCAGGTGCTTTTGCCCGAAGCTCAGTGGCCCATGAGCAACGCTCTGGCTGCTGGCTCCCCTTGGCTGGTGCTCCTGCGCGGCCATACCCTGCTGCTACTCCATTTGGGCACAGCCGGTGCCAGTCCACGCGTGTGGAGCAGAGCAACGGTGAGTGCAGAGTTGGGGGAGGTTGTGGCCGCCAACTGGGTCGAGGGTGTCTCGGTGGCAGATGGGTGGATGTCTCCCCGTGCGCAATATAGCTTGGCCAAGAGGCACAGCACTCATTGGGGAGAAGAAAAGGGAGAAGTGACATGAAGTGACATGTTGAACAGGTGCATGATTGGGGCAATGCCATACGATGCAGTATCATGCAAATATTAGATCAAAAGGCAGCGTCTCGATGTACTTCGCTCTTGCACCTTTTCAATGTGCTCTTTTCATGTCTTGTCATGTCTATGTGACGTCGAGCAGAACAGCCAGCCCGGCTATTGTTGAGTACTTTGACCGAGCCAACACACTGCCGTCGCTACTGTAACTGAATCGTTAACCATCAGCAATGACCTGTCCAGGGGCTGACGACCTGTTGACAATGTGATATGTGTCCCCAAGGACAGTCCCTTGGATCCTTTTCTCCATTCATGCATGGAGCAGTTGCAGGTACTGTACTGTAATAACTGGACTATCAGAAGGTCGTTCCCTCTCCAAGGATTTGTGCTTTTGTGACAACTTAGTGGTTGCATACCTGGATCACTACTTGGGAGTGTGATACCAACTCAAGATTCCGAGCCGCTGAGATGTTGATAGCCCCAAGTCCCCAAGACTATCCCATTGCCCTTTGGACCGACCTGGCAGGCTTCGTGGAGATCCTGTTTGTCCAGGCGACGTCCTCAGCGTTGCCTTCATACCGCCTCACCTTCGTACGGAGCGCAACAACCGAAGACATGGAGGCTCGGGATGGTCAGGGTGAGGGCAAGGTTGTGTGGGTCTCCTCAACCAACTGCCTCTTGACACTTACACATTACTCCCAGAAGCAGACAGCTCGCTTTCCAAGGAACATGTTTGTCCTTTTCCTCCACCAAATCAGGATTACGTTCTTGTTTTCATCTCCAGATTCGCTCGGTTGACGTGCTTTCCTCATTATAACATGTTGACATGCACGACCTGCACATGGTCTTATGAAATATGGTTGAACTAAGACTAAGACCGTCTAAGCCTCAGACATTTTCCAGAGCATGCCGAATTGTTCAGAAGGCTTCATGACTTGATGACGAGATTCAGAAGCATCTTGAACCACGGCCGCTGCTCTAAGGATTTGGTCTTGGAGACCGTTTCCCATTGCTTTGGGTCATCACCACCACTGGCAGCCAGCATTTGCAACGGCCGCTGCTTGATTTTGAGCAATGGCAGCTACGAGCTAGAGAGAAGCGTGGCCAAAGAAGGATGAAGACAGAACACGGAGGAGCTCTATGCAGGGGTCCATGAAATTGTTTCAGAGTTCGGGCCATGGCAAACCAGCTACACAAGCTGTGTTGACATGACCTAGAAAGACAAAAGGCGTCTACTAAAGACAAGCAGTTCTTTTTCAAGAACATGCAGGTGATCAAAGTTGGTCCCTCTATGTGCTTGTGGTTTATGGCAGGCTTTTCCCTTTCCCAGCCGAACCAAGACGCCCTTTCTAAGGATCGGCACCACCAGAGTTGGACCCAAACGCGCTTGGAGCTGGCGAGCCTGAGCTGGCGGCCGATGAGGTGGACGAGGAGATGAGATGCAGTGGGTCAGGTGGCTGACTGGTTGGGATATTTGGGATAGTCTCCCTCCAGCGCCTGGGTTAACTAATTGATGATAGAAAACCAGAGCGGAGACTGGATACTCCCAGCTTCTCAACTCAGATCCCAACCAAGGTGAAGGCAAGAGACTAGGTGACCAGATGTTGACTCATTCTCTCGGTGGTGGCCATTCAATCTTTAGGGCTTTGCACTGTCGAGGGGTCAGAGTGGAGGTGATGTGCTGAAAACAGATCAGCAGAAAGCATGAGTAAGCAGTAAGCATGTGTGTTTGAGCCCACTTGTTGGGAGTCTTGTTGGGAGAGAGGAGACAGGAGACAGTCAGTCGCACAGTGGGAACTGGATGAAGGCAGGCCACCAGACTTCTAAACATGTTTGAGCCCGATTTGTTTTTGTGGAAAATTGATAGGCCACCTTGGGTTATTGCCGTTAATGGACCCTTGAAATGTCAAGAGCGGCGTATCATCACGGGAAGAAAACTAGGTGATGGTTTCGGATATTTTTATTTTCAACCCTTACTTGGGGATGATTGGACCCTCTGACTAGTATTTTTCAAGTGGGTTGAAAACACCAACCAGAAAACAAGTGCGAGGGCGCAATTGCACGGCAGGAGTTGGAGGCGATGATGGCTCAGAGGGGAATGATTTTGCAGAAGAGCAACTCTAAAGGCCATGAGAGCGAGAGAATGGGGGACGGATGCTGAAGTGGTTCACCCAGATGGCCTTTCCAGCGCCAAACCACCTGAGAGTGGACTCTCACCAAGCCCTCCGCAGGCGCAGTACTGACCTTGGCGTCCCCGGACGGCTGCTCCCAGCAGCTCTTAGGCCTGACGGCCTGCGCGGCGCACTCGACGCAGTGGGGTTTGGTGGCGGTGTTGCGGAGCCAAGGCCATGGAGCACTTGTTCACTGCGCCTTGGAACGGGTCCGGGGGGCGCTATGACACACGTTTAAAGGGATGTGAGATGAGGGTGGCGTGAGACGAGATGCTGGAAAGTTCTATGATGTGCTCAGAGTTCAGACCTTCCCTTCCGAGATGCCCTGAGAGTGATGGAAGGGAAGCAAGGCAAAAAATCATAATGGATATATATAATTACGTAGTAGGCATAGGACCAGCATAGGACCTTTGCATACCTTTGCTGGAACCGCCCACTTATTCTCGGCTTGGTCCAACCTTTGATATGTTCTCCCTTTGCACTCCCGTGGGGCTCATTGGAGATGTTGTTGGTGCTTCACTTCAGGTTGGGTGGAAGATGATGCAGCGGGTGCTGGCTGCATCAAAGCTGCTTGGCGGGCCCAAGATATTTTTTGGACATGGGAGGGTGCTTATATTTTATCATCATCCAAACCCCGGACTTCTAGGATACTTGTTATATACATATAGAGAGAGAGAGATTATATTACAAAGTTCATTTGATCGTTGTCAATTTCAGTGACAGAGCTTTTTGGTTCTTTTTGGCTGTCACTGTAGAGCACGCTTGCTGAGGGTAAAGAATCAGGGAAGAACATTGGTTGGTTCTATGCTGTTCATGGATGTGCAGGTAACATCTGACAAACATAAGTTGACACAGACATCACAATATGCTATCATGAAGTTCAGCCACGGGGAGACGATTCCAAGCGGTTCACATCCATCGGTTCAAGTAGGACCGGCCCATGGCCCATACTTCTACGAGAAACCTTCACATCCGAGATCATCCGAGTGTTTGCGCAGCCAATTGGCCCAGTTTTACCCAAAGCTTAATGAATTACATTGAATTACTGTGTGTGTGCTAGAAAGCCTTTCCATAAAGCTGGAACAAGCCGGCACTATCACAAACTCAAACACAAAAAAAAAGAGGACACATAAGGTCCATAAATGGTCCTTACCTAAGTGATGTTCACAGCCAAATTCCATCCCTTCCAGCTCATTTTTCACACCCTCTCTCAGATCCCTTGAGGACAAAAAACACCTCCTGAACTCTCCAGGTGAAGCATCAAGACACCTTCCCGGGCCTCGCCCTTTGCTGCGCCACCCCTGGTGTTGCCTACCTGGTGCTGCACGGCCGCTGGGCGGCGCTGGGCCGCTGGAGCCACGAGGCGGTGGAGCTCTTCCGACATCCCATGGGTGCACGGAGTAGCGTGACACAAGGCAAGGAGAGAGAAAAGAGAGATGCATATGGCATAGAGAAAGACATGTTTTTAATGATTTAGTGGTAGTGGCAGTTTGATGATGATGATGATGATGATGATGATGATGATGATGATGATGATGATGATATATACTGTTTTTTTGTTTTGGTTCGTTCTGTCATGCTTTTGCCTGTAGGATTGATTTGCTTAAGATTTACTGTAAGGTATGACAGTGTTTCACAAGTGCAAGAGGAGTTCTATTTGGGCATCCCTGGCGGGTCACACCAAGGGTCCCACCACCTTCATCTTTGCTCTGTCAGGTAGTCTTTGCTGTGAACAGGTGTTGGTTGACGGACAGCTTTCAAAATCCCGGAGTATTATTATAGAATATCCCCAACCTAAGATGATTGGCTTTGATTGGTGACATGTTTGCTTTGATCAACCATGTTCATCCGTTTTCATGGCTTGCCATTGATTTCTTTCATTCCTGCGAGCTTCGCTAGGCCTTAACCTTGATGGTGCCAGCCTGCAAGGCTTGCAGTTGCTTGAGGACCAGCTCTTTGTTTGGCACTCCCGCGGTTTGCTTCGCTTCCAACTCCCGTGGGGCAGCCTAGACTTCTGGTGGCTTATAAACAGGTCGACTGCTACAAGTTGAATAGTCAAAACTTTTGCAAACAGGAGCATGCTGTGCCGATTTTCATTAGCGACCTCACCCTTTGGTGAGGCGGCAAGAGTACCATTCCCTCAGACAGTTACTGTTGGAGAGAGTGTATGTTGTTTTTGTGCACATCGAGTTGTGCACAGCGTCACCCGCGTGAAGCGATTGAGGTCCTCAGAAAGCTGGGGCCGAGCACCGCTGGCCGAGCCACATGCCTGGGAGTGAGTTTCTTCTTCGACATAGAGCTGGAGGACCTCGGAGGCCCTGGCGACTCGAACGAGAGCGCAACGAAGCCAGAAAACGACACCCAAGGTGGTCACAAAGACTGGATGATTCCAACTGCAAGACGCCGAAAAAGACAGGCATACAAGTGGGCCAAGTGTGGTGATGATGATGATGCCCAGACTGGCAAGGTGAGCATGTTGTGTCGGAAGGAGTCAAAGATGTTGAACGTGAACATGAATTGGATGCTGCATGTTGACCAGCTTGCGGAGCAGCAAACCTCATTACTTGCAACGCAGAGTAGGAAACAGGGGCTGACCCCAAGCGTCGATCACTGCGTCGATCACTGTTGGTTCGAGTTGCCGAGACCTGCCCTCATAGAGACATGATGCATCAGTCGTCAGCCTATGCTACAGTCACATGGTACTCACATGGGCACCAAAGAGTGTCCAGCTATGGGGTGCAGAGATCTGCAATTCCTGACCCGGATGATCTACAACCGTCCTTAAGTACATAAACTACGGAATTGAGCCGCCAATTCTATGTACTTCAGGATGGTTATAGAAGTTAAAGACGTGGAAAACCACATAAGGACCACATGAAACCAAGCTCATCGCCTGCGGCAGACGTTTCAGAGATCCAGACAGTGAAGGCCATGTGCCGTGGTGTCAAAAATGGAAACGTGCTGTGCAGGCTTTGCTGGTGATCTTGGGTGAACAATCATGCAGCAATTGCTCCTTTTCCAAAGCCCAGGGGTCAGATTTGCTGAATGTACCTATCAACTGAGGTTTGGTGTGTGATCGCAGTCACTGGACTTTGACTTCGGACAGCCACAATTGGACAAGGTGCGCGCCAACCTGGACACTTAGTCCAGCCAGAGGTTGTTTTCAATAAGTACAGAATGGTAAAGACACCATATGGACAACATGGAGTTTCGTCGAAAGAGCTCGGAAAGGACCAAATACCAAAGATGGTTTGAAACTATCTTGAACAATCTACAAGTCAAGACCAGCGTACTTGTGGCAAGAAGATGTCCAGTGCTCCGCTTTTGTGCGCTGCATCCGATGAGCGCTGCAAGCTGCCGCACGAGCATGGCAGACTGTGGCCAAGCATGCCACCGTTGGCTTCCAAAGGGAGCATCACATGGTGGCAGTTCCACAGTAGGCGTAGCTTGGGGGCGTCTGGCGGGTAGGCAGGGTCAGGGTGTACAGTGCACGTCATGATTTGTGACGACCATTTGTTGGATTCGACCCCTTCCTGGCCCAAGAGAACCTTCCCAAGTTTCCACCAAAGAATGCAACATACTACAAAGGCACGCACTTCCATTAATGGGGTTCGGAGTTTGACACTCTTACACAATGTTACTTTTACCGCTGAAATTGCAGGGTTCCCCAGCTTCAACTCCGAGCTGCAAAATGCTGTCCCCTCGAGAGACTCATTATTGTAAATGCTTTCAGGACCTCTTAAAGAGTTGAAGAAGCCCAGTCATTGTATATGAGTCCAAATCCCTGCTTTTTTAGCTGGCCGCGCTGAAGCTGCGTAGGATGGAATTCAGGGCCCGTGTCAAATGACATCGCTTGAAGAGCTGCCTGCGTTTTCCAACGGCCTTCAACGACCCATGCACAACACTTACGGTCCTTTCATTGTTTTTTTTCATGAAACATGGGCATGCATGCTCCTTGGCATCAAGGACCGTAATTAAGTGTTCCTTGGCATGTTCCTTTCATTCCTTCATGCATGTTCCTTTGAACGCAATTTAGCATGAAGTTGTTCAAGGCCGCTACTGCAGGCAGCGCCTCCCACATTTTCACATGCACCGCTACTGCATGCGGCTAGACGGCCATAGTAGGTGGGAGGAATGCAAAAGGTGGAGGGTAAAGTTCAACTTTAGGAGTCCATGTTTGGGCCTCAGAGTGAGTCCCCATTTAAAAAAACCTTCCGTCTCTCTCAGAACGCGAGTGCTGCATTGGATGGCCTGGGATGGTGCGTCGAATTGGGTCTGACTCATTGGCTTACAGCTGGAATCTCTTGACCCAGTGAATACTGTAGTGCCCTTCTACGAACACACACCGTTTAGACCAAAAGCGACCCAGTTGAGGTCAAGAATGGACACAGATACAGATGGAAAGGATTCATAGCTCATAGCTGCAAAGTCACCTTTTTCGGGCGCTGTCCGCTGGGGCTCCAGCTCCGGGTTGCCGAAAGGGCGTTCATCCGGCGATTTCAAGTCAGCATAACGTGTAAGAGCAGCCTGTAGCACATTCAACGTTCCGGAACAGATCGGAATCATTGGCAATAAGTGCGGGGGTCATGGATACACGCACACACACTAAGAGGATGTTCGACAAGTAGTCATTTGTCGTTAGTGCATGCTTTCTTCTATATAGTCGTCTCACAGGTTGGTGCCGGTGCTAACGAAGCAAATAGTTGTTTGGTGTTCCGAAGGGTCTCATGGCGAAGAATGCGCAGCTGGAGTTGAAAGCATCCGCGACAACACTGGCAACCTGGGCGCCATGTAATGTGGTGGGGGAAGTGTCAGGTAGTAAACGAAGCAAAGATACTGATGAAAAGCAGGTTGTGAAGGTAGAGGAAGGTGTTTTTCTCAAATATCAAGGTGTACTCCTGAATGATATTCTTATACGTATCATTTCCGGGAGCTACATCAATCAAAACACAGAAAACCAACCACTTGGTACAGTAGATGATCTCGTTTGCCATGTGAGTTCCCGATAGAAGCTAAACCTTTTTTGCAAGTTTGTTGCAGCCCATGTTTGTTTGAGCCTCCTTCTTGCCTTCTTGCCACCAAAGATTGACTTGACACATTGAAGTCCAACACTCGACGTGGTACGTGGTTGGAGTGTGTATGTGTGTGGCAAAACTCTAAGTCTTTAAGTATAGGATGGACGCACCATTCCTTGTCATAAGAAGGGGGGCGCGGCACCATGCTGGATTTGTTGAACACAACACCTGGCTTGAGGCAATTTGGGACTGGAGCGACCGCTTGCTGCAACTTGACGGTCAACTCCCGCGTCAGGGATGGGCAACAGGATCAACAGCAGGATACATGAATGTAGACTCTTGATTTATACATCCCCAGTTGGATTGTATTAGGATTGTATTATATATATATAATATGGTCCCTTCATCTGGGGAGTTTTACTCAACAAGAGTCTACAAGAATGCAACGTTCCATCTCTTCGAAACTCTGAGCGTCCGTGTCCATGGTCGACGATAGACCAAAAACAGCTGTGCTCTCACACTATTGAGATGAGTGTTCATTAGTTGTGGAGGATTGCGGAGGAGATGACTACAATCTAGACAGCAAACTTCGTGAGTTTTTGTTGGTAATGATGAGGAACAGTCGGATCCAGATTCACAACTTACAAGAAGGCACACGACTTGAAACAAACGGTCAGTCCACCAGTAATTAGACATGTTCTTTAGGTTTTGGAAGCTCCACTGGTCAAATCGCATCACATCACCATGGCAAATGATCAACATCCAGCTGAGATTTCCAATGCCCTGGCTCAGAATAAAGGTCTTGGAACGATCCTCTCTCAAGAGGTTGCTTCCCAACTTGGACGGAAATTCGGATTGAAACTAGCCATGCAAATCTTTGTGAAGACCTTGACGGGCAAGACTATCACCTTGGATGTCGAGGCCAGCGACACCATTGACAATGTGAAGGC
>CAXAMN010024917.1:1081758-1110325 GCA_963970005.1 Durusdinium trenchii
CTCTGTCGGACTACAACATCCAGAAGGAGTCCACCCTCCACTTGGTCTTGCGCTTGCGCTGAGGTATTAGAATGGCTTTTGCTGTCGTTTCAGCGCTTGCTGAGCAAGATTGGATGCAGGGAAACATGTTGTCATAGTTCAACTGTGTTAGTATCTAGACCATGAAGGCCTTTAGACAATAACTGTTTTGTTTCATTCTTGCATCCCGCTGAAGCCGAGAAAGAAGAGCGTTTAAAGGGAATCTTCGAACTTGGAACTTACCAACAGGTTGGTGCTTTCCTGGCGATCTAGCATGATTTAGACCTAAATTGTTGGCATTTTTCCAAGTTTGTCCCTGCCAAGTTTTGCTTGGACAGTACATCCGATGCATCGTGTAGACCACGCCTGTTTCTACTTGAGCCAGGAATCAACTTGTTGTGAGTTCGGACGCATATGTACACAGTCAGCTTTGGTGCTTTGAGCACATCTGCTCATAAAGATGTGGATGGCATTCAAGGGCTGGGGCATTGTACAGATTTGACTGTGAGTCCTCCTTGACTGTCCTGATCTCAGGATATCTCAGGCAGGTCGAGTCGAGCAAAAGATCTTGTGAAAGTGCCTTCAGTTGAATCTTCGTCTCATGCAGCAGGAGCGGCAACTCCAAGACTCATCATCTTGGCTGTTCCTCTGAAACGTCCAGAGGGTTGGGCTCCTGGTTTTGATGATGTTCCTCTACAAGCCAGTGGAGACGATTGGATACATGGGTTTCCCTGTTGCATTACTTGACGCCACGATGGTGGCATGGCACAGCAAAACCGCTGATGCAACTGTCATACACCTGGCACGTTTGGCGAGGTATGGCGCACACGTCTTTTGGATGATCAAGGCAGGATTTCCGATCACCCCATCGTGTTGAGCCTTTTGATATATATATATATATAATATATACATTTTTCATTATCTTATATTGTGTATGAATTATATGACCTTGTTGACTACCCCTTTGAGGCTTGTAATGATTTGTTCACGACTTCTTTCTGAAACCTGATTATAGGCACTAGAATCATGTTAGGGTAAGAATTTTGACCTTGCCACTTGGTTTGGCGCGTGTGTGGAGGTTGTGTTTCAAGCCTCACCCCACACCAAAAGAGTGCACCACTCCAGAGATACAGCCTACACGTGAGTTTCCAACCTCCATGTCAATCCGAGCATGTCAGCCCTGCGTCTTCCTCCCCAAATTCCCCACAAAGACGTGGTCTCATCTCGAAACCAGGAGATCGGCTGGGTACTCCTGGTCCCCGAAATCTGTTTGCCTGCCGGCCTGGCCGCGGGGCTCCTGATGATCATCGGCGTCATCGCTCACGCCTGCCGTCGAGACTTCGTGCCTCGGACGCTTCAGGTGTTGGGGCCGTCGATGGGGGGTCTTCGGGTCGATGGGTGTTGGTGGCTTTCCTTGGGGAAAATGGAATTGATGTGTAAATTGGTATATATCTTTATAGATTTAGCATAAGATTGATTGGTAATGCCAGATGTTTGGAGACTTTCCCTTGAGGGAAGACTTTCAGGTGTGTTAATTGTTTTGCAATGTTGTTTCTTGTTTGTTGCTTGCACCGAGCAGGAACAATCAGGGTGCAGCCTTTGGGGGAAATGCCACGGAGGCAATAATTGTATTGTTAGGAGCGATGAACCCGTGGCCAGCCCGCCTTCATGAATATAGTTGTTGCCACTTGTACACGTTGGGTTATTTCGACAGATGGGCCACTGAGCTGTACTGAGCCCTGACTGGTGATGAAGCCGAAGGCCAATGTTCTTCCAGAGATGGTGATGTGCATTTGGCTATGCTCCAACGTGACCTGGATGGCCAGTCACTTGGAGCTGGTTACTGGGCGGTTTGGGCCCGATGACATTGGATGACATGAGGAAGGAGCTCTTGGCGGTGGGAGGCACAACCTACCCTCTACTTGGGTGCAGTGGCTTGTTCGCTTGAGACCTTTACAAAGAAGCACAATCATCCCTTTGGTCATTTTCCTCAAGGACAACTCCAAGACTGGTCTCGTTTTGTCGAGAAACTGCTTGATCAGCACCAGTGAACTCGCATAGTCATCACCCACCTGAGAGCCCCCGCGCCAGTTGATCAGAGAAATGTCACACAGGTATGAAACTCGGGGCCAACTGAGGCACAGGCACAGGTGACACAACCGGTTCGAAACCCTCAACACATGTGTTGCTCACCAGCTCTAACTAGCAGCTTCAGAGGACCAATGTGAGTACCCACAAGTCGTGTGTACGTCAAAACCTGTCCCATTTTCACCCCTCTTATATACCTCACTGGTCTAATCAACTGGTCATTCTACCTTACATTTTTCCAGTTTTATTTATTCCTTTGTATATGTATTGTGTATATATATATATAAATATGTGTGTGTTTTTCCTCGAAACAGACCTGAACATCTCAGGTGAGGTGCTGATGGACGACCCGGACGCCAAGTTCTCGTGGCACTTGTGCCCGGTGCTCCACGGCGATCATCAGCGACTCGGTACGACCGGTGACCGACCGCGCCGAGGCGTCGCGGGTTTCGGCTTTGATGCGCGACGGAGGGGAGGGATTGATTTGTGGAAGGCCTTCTTGGTTTTAAAAAGACAATGAGAGGGCTTTTGGCTTTTTCCCTGATGAGCCTGGTAAAAAATGGAGATTCTATTGCAATATGATGCAGAATGTATCCTTTGTTTGGCTTCAGTGAAGGGTTCCAGTTGATACACATTCCTCATTTCGCCATTCTTAACCATTGACATATATTGACATAGTTGCCACTTGCACCACAGTTGTCTTACTAGCCCTGCTTCAGCTGTGAGCAGCACTTGTAAACCTGAAATTGTCTCTTGGGTGCTTCTTTCCTTGTCCTGTAGGGCAGTCCCACGTGTTAGCACCGGATGACTGAGGTCAGAGTACGACACTATGTCCGTCATGGTCGCAGACGGCTTTCTGCTTTCTGCGGGTCTATATGTGTGTCTCAGATGGAATTTGAGAAGATGTCACTGCCAGATTCAGTAGGACTCAGTAGGAACACCTTGCTATCACTCAGGGCCTTAGGGCTAAATAGCAGTACTTGGAGGCATGCGAGGCATGCATTTTCCTAGAATGACTTCTTGGGTTCGGAGATCTTCATTGTGAGAGGTTCACAGAACCAAGAGTTCAACGCAAAGAAGCGCGTTTCGTCGATCTTGCTCCAAAAGGCCATTTTGTCCAAGTGTTGTTGTTTCATGTTGTTTCAACAATCTCATTGGCTTGTTCATGGCACGGGTAGCAACTTGAGGGCGAACATTTCCCCCCCCAGCTTGATGCCTGCTACTGCTACATGCCCCAGGCTTGGTGTGGCGTATCTCATTTGCGTACACCGTCGTTTGAAGGGCCCTGTGGGACGCGTCCTGCTGCAGTGCGCCTTGGCCAAGAAAAGCAGTGCTCAAGGAACCAGGTGCTTCCTCCAGTCCAGCACCAAACCAACCCTGTGAGTCCACCATGTCACCAAACCCCCGGTCCCCTGGTTTTTGGTCTTCAAAGGTTGTGAGTGATACTGCGAGGGCAATACAGGTAGTCGACTTCGCGTGGCCACAAATGTTTCTCACGCGAAATAGACTACTGAGGCACTGCTGGCAAAATGCACTATATAAATGCACTTCTTGAGCCAAATGGATCTCACACTGCTTTGCGCTATCACGTGAGGCTACCTTTGCAGCTGGTGCTTGAAGGTGTGACGATCGAAGCAAGCTGTGGGCGGGTTTTCCCCGGTCCCCACCGGTTGGCGCCACCGGGTTTGTGTGCAGCAAAAAAGATGCAGCATGACTCAGGCCTCAGGATGCCTCAGGTGATTATAACCTCCAAAGTTTTAGATCCGGCAAGGTGGTCTCGATTCGCTTGTTTGATTCGGCAGAAGTATCATATGTTTGCTAGCTAGTATGCTTTTTGCGACGTGTCGAATCCCAGTCGGACTGGCTAGCTCCATGCCAGGACTACTTTTGGGCCGACGAGGATTTTTGGCCGGCCATTTCTACTGACCTGGTCACTGTGCAGCCCTCAGGAATTCCCAGACTCATGAAAAAGCCAGACGTGCTGAAGAGCAAGATCGTGAAAAAGAAGCAAGTAAGCAAGAATAAGCAAGATTTGCAGGGATGGGTGTGTAGAATGTTCTTCGTGCCAGGAGCCTTTCTTATCTTTGTTCGACCATCGGGCGACTATCGTTGCGCTCACGGAACATGCAGTTTTTCAGGTGCCCATGCTGCTCTACAACATTCACCTCGAATCAGGACCTCGACGGTCCATGGAGGTCCGTGGAGGTCCATGACAGTCACATGACATCATCGTGTGGAAAACGCAAGGTCCTGGAGCTTATGGACTCCATGATACTCCATGATGAAGTCATGATATGTTATACTTACAGATCATGTATATATATATATATACAACTTATGTAGCATAACAAGGTCATGAGTATATATGTTGTACTCAAAGATCTCGAAGAGCCTTTTTGTTTTCAAGCTGGAATCCACCATGGTGAACTGCCGCAATTGTGCGGCTGGCGGCCAAAGAGAAGTTCAACTCACTGCCCTAAATAACTGCTTGTTATATTTTGTGATGAACTTGTACCAAGCTGTTATTATATATTTGGATTTATTTGGGTCATGTACATTTGTTGAGCACCAATTTGACAGAACCGTGCAGACTATGCACAACATGTGACACTCACTTGTTCAGTATGTTTGCAATTGTCACTGGATGTTCTTCAGATTTGCACAAGATCTACTCAGTCAGTTACGACCACCAGCTAGTAAATGCCGTGAATTTGAGACACCCTTCAGGACGTTCACAGAGCAATGACATGATTTCTCTTCCACAGTCGTTCCATCCCTGTGCCATATTATATATGCATGGTTTATTGGAGCACGGGCGGTTAACACCCTTACAGACAACATAGAACCACTTCCAGGCCCTTTTGTGTGTTTGGCTATGCATTTTGAAGGTTTATGTATAAGTGTCAAGTGCTTGTAGAGGGCCTGCCGGCAAGCCATAATGAGCGAGCACTTATCCTCGACCTCTCATCGACCATGTCTTGCACGAGTTCGGATTCTACAGGGACAACCTCTCAAAAAAGAAGGGAAGTCGCTGCGCAGGAATTTGTTCGGCATCCCTTGCGAGTTTCGCTTGGCTTTCATGGACTTTGGCGAATGGCATTTGGATTGTGGGAGAGCTGCTCGGAGTAGCAGCCAGTCGCTGGGAGCGGGTGGAACCGGTGAAAATGTTGTCATTCGGCAGCCGTCCCCGACGGCTGCCGACGGAGCCAGTTGCAGAAGCAACCCCAACCATTATATGAATGAATCACTTTGTCCATTTTTGTCCGAGAAACACCGGAAACACCTCACAAAATTACCAAAGGATCCAAAGGTTCATCATGAAGCAATGCACACACTTTGGCCTCCTGCCTTTTTATTCTAACGTCATAAGTGATTTATCTCGGCTCTCCACAGCCAGCGAATTGCGCCGAACGAGGTTTAGGAGCCGAACGAGTATGATGCATTGTTCGTGCACCACTTACCTGCAATCCACCACTATCGCAAAGGTGTCTCGAAATGATCGGAGGCAGTCAAGCAGTCATCTAACAATTCCTTCATGGCGTCATTGGCCCAAGGCTCAAGTTTCCTGGGGAGACTGGATTCAACATCAGTGCTGCGTGCTTGCTCACGTTGGCACTGGATACTTGGCTTGAACAAGAGTAAGTTGGCTTAAACAGCATTGGCTTGAGAGCCGCCTCGAGATCCAGAGGTGGACAAATATCAGTCTTGCACATTGTAGTGCCATCATTCAGCCATCTAGAGCATCGTGCTGTACATGTGTTGTTTGATTCTTTTGTTTCCAGTCAGACCCTACTGGACTACCAGTGCCACTATCAGGTCTTCCTTGGCACGGGCTACCAGGCTTACAAGGCGGGGTCTTGTCAGGCGAAGTCGTTGATGATGTCTTAGATGAGTGTTAGAGTGCTGCAGACAGACTGGTGGTCAGCAGGGAATCCAGAAAATGAGTCAGAGGGTCCTTTGGATCCATTCCGAAATGTCCTTGCATGTGCTTGCTAATAATAAGCTGCTAAGCACCAGTCAGCAAAGTAGTTTGCAAAAATATAGAACTCTAGCTGCATCTTGCTACGTTGGTGCAAGTCGCAAATAACATGTCACATCGGTGTTGTGTGGCACTTTTTGCCCACTTGCTGAGCTGGTAGCCAACATTACAACGTACCCCCCTCCCACATACCATCTGAGATGGAAACGCTCAGGGCTCGACTTGCAGAGCTCGTTTATGGACTGTAGGATTCTCACAATGACCTAAGGACCGTACACAAAACCATACAAAACCCGAATGGCTACTCGCGATACGGATCGCATGTCCTGGTGAGGTTCTCAGGAAGTCTTCCAGTTCCAGTCTGTTTATGGAATGGTTTGCTCTTCGTCCACTTGCGTGTGAGGCCAGTGAGCGTGTGGACTTGTGCCCCGACAGCAGCAGCGAGGACAGCTGTGACAGCATCAGCGCGAATGAGTCCTGCTAGAGTGGCACCGATTTAATGCCAAGAGAGCAGCCCAGAGTTGCTTGGATCATCTCCATGGTGTAAGTCCTGTTCGGTTTCCAAAATAAATAGTTCAGGGACTTGATAGCATTGTCCTGGTGAGCAATTGCTTTCAATGCTTTGGAGGATGATCCTGCTTTGGAAATGCATCGTGCACGGTACCGTTTCACCATTTTGCTAGCAAATGGCTCCACTCCGAGGTTTGATCAACACCAGTTGTACCTCGAAGAATGGCCGGCAAACGCTGGTAATGCAAAACGTCGTTTCCAGATTGAGTGAGCCATAGATGAGGAGTAAAAGTTCAAAGGGAGGTGTATATCCATCCAACACGCCAGAGGGTAAGTGCTATACATGTAACTGGCAGAAGAAAACACCAAACACCGTATAGAAAAACTGGAATGTGTGACCTTTGTAGCAAGTAGGGTACGAACAAGGCTTTGCACGTGGTGCAGGATGCTTTTTCCCAGCTTTGGCAGACGAACCTTGTGCATGTACGCGGCGTCCTGTTTCCATCAGCCCGAACAATTGCAAGCTGTCGGCCAGCCCTTTCCCATGATCACCCGTCGCCCAACGCTGCTGCCAGTACTGTGTTTGGCCTTGATGCGAGGAGCGCTGACAGAGATGAACATGAACTAACTTGCATAGTCTTCACCTGTGAAGAGACAGATCAGTTCCGCAACCTTCGCTCCTTCGAATGCACCGTGCTTCATGTTTCCATCATACTCATACATATATATATATATATAATTAATTATAATTAGGTGGGAACTGATGTCCTCTAGCCAACAAACTTGGAAGTGGTAACACACCCCGTGTTTTGGCGCCCATGTTCCACTGCCATGAGTCATAAACGGGGACCACCTTGAGCACCCCACGGATCAACCACGGCGGACGAGCGAGCTGGCCCCTTCGTTCCAGCTCCAGGAATGCCGACGGCGACGATCTACTCGGGCATCCTAGGCGGGTGAAGATGTCATACGTCACATACATTCACTCGATTTCACTCGTGAAGATGGATCACGGGAGAGTTGAGAGAGAGAGAGAGTGTGGGAAAACGAGAAGGGTGTTCAGAAAGGTCATCATTGGTCTCTCATGGTTAACGATCTTTTGTCCTGCAATCGGTTTCTATGATTCATAGTCTTCAAATGTGAGCATTTGTTGCGTTGCCCATTTAGCCTTGGTCCTTCGACATGTTCTCCACTTCCATTTACCACCATCCGTCTCAGCACCAGTTCAGCTGCAGCTCGATTTCTTGTGGCCCTCCATCACTGGGTCAATACAGCACTTGTATCATCTTGTATCAATTAACTGCATGTGCGGGATCTTGCAGGCTGCTTGCGAACTGCTTCACATGTTTGTCCCATCCCGCACTCCAGGGCCCTTGCTGGGCCGATCAGTTCTCCGGCCACCGCCCCGCACCACGCGGACACCACCAGCTGAGCCACCTCCAGTGCCCGCAGAGCACCCGGCAGAGCCTGCAGAGGATCCACATGTGTGGCTTCGTCCACGCACGTTTCGTCGATTGTTTGGGTGGGTGAAGTCCGGACGAACTCCTGGCTTTTTAGGTGTCCCGGAACGTGTCCCAACCTCCGATTGGGGGGGCACTTTCTGAAAATGCACCAGTCACCAGACTATAGATGGACAGCAGGTCACCAGGAGTGTCACCAGGTGATGCCCCACCAGGTGATGTGATGATCCATGAAATCCCTAAAGATGGACCCCTTCCCTAAAGTCGCCCGGGTATGTTTTCTTGACGTTGAACATCTTCAAGGATTTGTTGTTAGACTGGGATTGTAAAAATCTAGTAGGGTTAGCAACTCGCCACGCGAAAGCAGAGGTCCATCCATAATGTGTTTGGCCCAATCCTTCGGTGATGGGGCCATGGCCTCGTTGAAAGCAGCAGGCCAACGGAGAGTAAGTCGCCCGGACGCGAACTCAGGAGACGTTTGGTGGAAAATGTGGAGACCTCAAGACATCCACAGGCTCGGCGAGCTCCGACAGGCTAAGGGGATAGAGGATGAGGTGCAGTAAGTATCTGAACAATAGGGTGCAATGCTCTCCAGTCTCTAGTCTGCAAATTAATATGCGGCTGCGGATGCATTCACACTATGTGTAGGATCCACTGGAGATGTACCGCCATTGATATTTTCAGACCCAAGTTCTGCTTTGGCCAGGGGTGTAGTGGCCTAGGTCATCAAAGACGGTAGCTCAGCAAGCTTGAACCGTCCTCTTTGCGTTATACCGTTATACGTTTGTGGACTTTATATAATGCTGAGGAACACGCGGAACACGGAATCCTGAGAAGTACACGGGCTATCACGGGCTATACTTGGCTGAAGAGCTACGGGCTGATGCTGCGATTGCACGTGCACTGACTGATGAACAATGTGGACATACATGATACGGAAGCAGGCTTTTGCATCCGGCCTACCTCATTTGATCTTCCATTGTGGAAGACATTCCAACCATGCCTGAACGTGCTTTGATGCGTTCACTTGGTCGGCCTAACAGCTCAGAATCTCAATTCTCCACATCACCCCAACGTCTCACCTTGTCACGCTTGATTCACTTCATCTTCACATCCTCAGCTTCTGGTCCCTGGTCCCGTGTCCCATAATCCTGAGTAAGAGTAGTCCCGTGTTCCACCATTTGACACCGAGGACGATTAACATGTAACCACTCATGTAACCTATGTAACCTGAACATGGACCTTTGGAAGACCATAGCTTCCTCCACAAAACCAGGGGTTTTCAATGGTTTTTCGGGCTCCATGTGGGTCTCTTGCGTCCGAGACCATCTCCACCCGTTCGCTTCAGTCGGTGGCGCCTTCACCCAGCTACGACCTGCTGGTGCTCGGCGCCGGCGTGGCGGGTCTCATCAGCTGCATCGTCGGCCGGCAGCTGGGGCGTAGCGTGGCGCTGGTGGAGCCGCGACTCGGTGGAGAAAGGACGGCCAATCGATGCATGGATGAAACATGGGAAGCAAATCATTCAGCATCGTTGAGTGGACATGACCACATCCCATTGCGATTGGTTCTTGCGATAATGCACAAAAAGGGAAAGTTAGATATTAGAATCAACAGTCTACCTTACGCACGGTTAAAATGAAGCCAGAACCCAACCACGGATACACACATGTCAAGCATTTGTCACTTGTGGATGAACACTGTGCTCACCTTTTAACCTTAACTCTTTTGCAAGACATGTGTCGTCCCGGTAGCCGCCGATAGCGTTTGGGTTTGTCAATCAGACCTTTACAGTAGTTGCAAAAGCTTCAGCAATCTATCAACCCTGCACAGCCTTAGACCGCAAATGTTCAATTTCATCATCTTCACCCATGGGCACGGCATCTTCTGAGGCACTACATGGGTGGAGACTGCCTGAACACCGGGTGTGTCCCTTCCAAAGCGTTGATCGCAGCTGCCAAGGAAGCACATCAAAGCGCTCCGAACACAGAGTCGGCGGCTGCTCAGTTCGTCGCACCTGGGGCTTAAGCTGTTCGCAGGCTGTTCTTCTGCTAATTCGTCAGACTCAGGGCAGACATTGACATTGGACATTGGAGCATCCTCAGTTCTGATTCGAATTGAGGAATGTGTCGGGAAAGTACTTTTCATCTGGCTCCATCACGGCCAATTTCTTAGTCCACTTCCACATGTGGTCTGTTTGGTTCTCTTGGGAGCGTTGCCTTGCCAATCAAGATGGTCATGGCGGCCGATGTCGATTTGGCTGAGATGCACCGAGTCAACAGGTGTTTGTTTCCGGCTTCTTCTGCAAACATGGCTGACACGAAGGCAATGAGAGGGAATGGAAAACGGCTATGAACAGCTTCTACTTTTTTTGGTGCATTCAATGCGTCAATGCTGCAGATACCTACTGCAGTCTATCAATTGATGCATGAATTATGTTTATGCCCTCCCAGAAATAATGTACAATCAAGTGACAAAGACTTTGTTTGTAGAGGATAACGGATGGTCTTCCAGGGGCAATGTCATCCACTTCCATGATTTTTCCAGGATGAGTTGTTCCTTCCAACCAACTGAGGCCGCCATGAGCCGTTTGCGGCGCATCCGCGCGGAGATCTCAGAGCACGACTCGGTGCAGCGCTACAGCACGGAGGTGGAGCCGAGCGGACTGGGATGAGTTACACTCCCGAAAGCTAATATAGACCCTGACTGTCTGGACCCCTGGAATATGGTTTTCCTCTACCAGTGGTTTTCAGGGTCCATGTTAGTCTTCCAGGGTGTAGGACCTTGAGTGACTCACCTTCACCACCTCGTGGTACCCAAAAGTTAGGACCGTGAACGGTCCAATTACTGTTAAGCAGGGCCATGCGATTTCCATTGGCCACAACAATCACACGTCGATAGGGCACTTGGGTTGTTTTGGGCCGTTGCCAGCCCCACAAGATGGCAAGTGCGGTGAACATTTGCAAAACCTGTGAGAACTCGTTGGGGGATTCGGCAGAGCAATAAGGTCACTAGTTGTCACAAGATTGCCAAAGCGATAGATAAACAATGATAAACACTACTAGTATAAGCACTAAGTGTTCCGCTCCAGTCTCCCACCGCCTCCCATCGTCGCGGCATTTGCTTCATCCAGGTTGGAGTGGACGTGATCTCCAGCCGCGCGCGCTTCGCCAGCCGACGCGAAGTCGTCCTGGAGGATGGCAGCAAGCTGCAGTTCCGGAAGTGCATCCTGGGGACTGGAGCCGCCCGGAACAAAATCCCATTTGGGGACAACTCTGTTGGGGCAACCAGTGGGTGAAAGGCTGGAATAAGTGGGTGCTTTGTCTATAGATATACCGTACATTTAACTATTGGTTTATGCTTTTGTTTGACATCATATCATTTTGTGTGTTATTGTCTAATGGTATATAGAACGTGTTAAGTAATATTTTTGATTGTCCTGGGAGGAGGGAGGGAGATAGAATAGTGAGATATATTTACACAAATGCGTAATGCGCAATATCCATTATCAGCTAGTGGCAATCATCCTCCAGAAGTTGTGTTGCTGAGGAAGCGAAGCTTGGTGCATGCAGGCTTCAGCTTCCTTCCATAAATGGTGGCAGGGTGTCCTATTCTATTTTATCATGAAGGAAATCCAGGAACTAGAAAATCCACTGTAAAAGAAAATACTGCGGTGCATATTTGTTATGCGGTCGCGGACTCACGGAATCATAAATCTTACGCCAGCTTTGGCATACCCGCAGCCCAAGGCAGCGGCTCGGATACCAAAGGTCTTGGAGGGCATTCCGCACTTGACGAATTCCAACCTGTGGAACTTGCGGGCCTTGCCACCAAGCTTGAGACCAAGCGTGCAATGGCAGGTGTTTGGTTGTTGGTGCAGCACTGGCGCACTGGTGTTTGGTTGCAAAAGTAAGACCGGGACCCAGGACCAGGATCCCACAGGTTTTGGTCGATTGATTTTACTTTTCCTTTTCTAAGGAGGCGTTCTTTTTAGCTACAGCCTGCGAACCAACAGAATACAGACGTATTCTGAATATTGCTTCTTAATTGATTGGCTTTAACATTGGATCTCTTTCCGCTCATGTCCTTCAGATGCCCTGGCCACTTCGCCGAGGATCGTTCTGGGGGCAGGACCTATTGGACTGGAACTGGCTCAAGCACTTCAGCGTTTGGGGAGCCAAGTGACCGTCGTCGTGGGCTCCTCTGGAAAGATCATGGGCAAAGAAGAGGAGGCTGCAGCTGACATTGCGCCTGATCTTGATTGACTTTGTGTGTGATGGTGTGTCCTTGTGTTGTGATGCCCACACTGGATACATGAACAAGTTCTCAAAATCTGCAGCCTTCCCGCCCTTGATAATCTTCCCAGCTTCGAAGAGGTTGGCACGTTTGCGCCAGACAGAGGCGAGAAGGAAGATGAAGATGTTGTTTTGCCTCTTTCTCAGCCATTTTTTGGAGCCTCCATTCGAACAACTTCGAGCAGTTTAAAGCAATCTACCCTGTGCCGGGTGGGGCGGAGTGGAAGGATAGAAAAGATAATAAGACATCTGTCAACACATCACAAAACATATTATAAAGTCATATGCATATAGGTATGTGTTGATTGCACATGCTGAAAGCCTGAAAGCATCCCCGACTTGCACGGCGGATGCTGGGTCCTGTTCTGATTTCAGGTTGAAACGCGTTTGAGCGTAGTCATAGTCACCCCCCTCAGCATTTCAGGTTGGTGAACAGTTTTGAGTCTCCTACATTGATCGAGCACTTGGCTTGTTTCCCGCCACGAAGGTCAAGAAGAGTATGGAAGCCGATGGTGTGAAGTTTGTCAGCAGCAAAATCCAGACGATCACTTGTAGCTCCAACAGCGAGTCTGAGTTGTATGATGAGCCCTTCGTTACCTACAGGCAAGAGACTGTCAAAGACCTTCCAAGCAACGTTGCTGTTCCATCAGGCATTCTGGTGATTGATTTGTTTGTTCGCAAGAAACCCCCAGAATGGGGGCAGCATGGGGCACGGTCCATCTTCACGAGCCAGCATCGTGCAAGGAACACTATAGCTACACACTAGCTGCACTAGCTACAAGAAGTCTTTCTGAGGGGAACCACTCAAGACAGAACGACTGAAATGGAGGATCATGGACTCGGTGATGTCATTCGATCATATTCGATCAACCACCTGGCATTTTCTGGGCTGCCTAGTTTGCAGCTCAGGTGGTTTAGCGATTGAATCTCAGGTCCGCGGCTTGAGCAAGTTAACATACAGAAAAGAATTCAACATCTCAGTGCTGTGGTGTTTGATATGCTATATAAGATGAGACCGAGCTTTAAAGCCTGAAGACTTGGAACATAATAAAGAAAGCAACTTGTGAAGCAGGGCTTGAGTCCAGCAGACCATGTTCGTCCTTGCCCCCCTTGAGACTTGGATTTGATCACTGAAAAACACCATGAACGTGGCTTGGTGTCCCTGCATGTGGGATGTCCTCCCTTGGCTTCTTGGCTTCAGGCTCAAGCTCGTGGACGACGTCGTTTTGGATGCGTCCGCCTTGCTGAACGCCACTGGTCGAGTGGCCCGCACTGCGGGGCTCGACTTGGAGAAAGCCGGCATCCATGGATCGGCAGAGTGCGGGGGCCGAGGGGTTCTCAGGTGGTTGGGGATGCTTTTGGGAGGATCAGGGATTGAATGGGATTGATTTCACATGGTTTCTGGCAGGTTTGGATGATTGGATTTTCACTGCCTGGCACTTTGTTCGTAGTAATCAGGGCCTCCCACAGAGTTGAAGTTGTAGGAAGAGTAAGATGTCAAGAGGCCAGGTATTTGATGGTTTTCAATACTCATGTGACTCATGGGCGATGGGTACTTACTGCTACCATCATAATGACGTTATGGGCAAGAATCCAATGACCAATGGTTGGGGAGGAAGTTTTGGATACTAGATACTATAGTCTATTTGAGCACATACTGCAATTTCGTTACCAAAAGACTGGCAAACTGCCCGATGTGCATTATATTTTTTCGTGAAGTCTGGTGAGACCCAGCTCTTTGGGCCCTTGCTCAGGCTCGAAGTCAATGAATGGACACCCAGCAGCATTACAGGCGTTTGGCCGGTACGCACAAGGTGACATGTGAAAAACTAGGCGGGCAGGCCCGGCAGACGCATGCTGCATGCTAGTATACCAGTGGGGGCAGAAACATGCCGAAGCACATCAAAACACAATAGAATCATCAGAGACCAGCTCAGAGCGAGAGAGAGGGAGAGAGTTCTGCACCGGAATGGGCGGAGATATGATACTTCAATACATAAACTAAGGAGGTCCTAAACTACCCTAAAACCCATCAGTTGGAGAGCTAAATCAAGAACGATTCCCTTCCCGCCGTGCCGAACACCGCTTTGACTGTAACGCCCAGGCTTCAGACCAGCAACGAGGACGTCTTCGCCGCTGGGGACTGCCTTCCCGGGGCGCAGCGATTCACTCACGCGGCGGAATGGTACCTCAGCTGAGTCCCTCCAAACCGCAGAGCTGCGAGCGATTTTCAGGCTGCGCGCCGGCTGCGCGCCCCAAGTTGTTGTGAGGTTCATTTGCGAGAGGCTTTTCGCTCAGAAAAGTGCATTGTCTCGCGCATCATTACACTAATTAGGTTGAGAGCGGAACCGGGCCCAATATCATTGATCATCCAATCTCGGCTGACTCACCCAGAAGAAATGATATAGTTGGTGCCCATCTCAGGCAAGCACGGGTCGCTGTGCGGAATGCTCTCCTGGATGAGCGCATGGATGCAAGAAGGCCAGGTATATATTGGGTCGACGGTGAATGCCAGACGCTTCAGCACATGTCAGCAACAAGGTTTCCAGCACGAATACTACGTCACACTACTACATACTAGATCATGTTGTTTCAACATACTACAACATACTACATCAACATACTACATCATACTACAATGCTTCCACAATTTCTTTTCCTCGATAGTTCATCAGGTGACGTGCCCAGACGGGAAGTGACAGCACAGAGGCTGAAAACTCGGCTTCAATGCTGGGCGATCAGCGTGATTCAGCTGATCATGCCCCACGTAGTCATGTCACACTGCTGGGTTTGTCTATGGTAACCGTGTTTCTTGAGCAACACGTTGCTGGGCAGATGCGGCTGACTGCCTTCTCAGTAGTGCCATTTACATGTATGTCCATTTATATACTATACCCAAAAGATCACCTCCAAGATGACATCAACTACAGTACTGAGCACTGGTTCCGACAGTTGGGTGGCTTGCTCAAATGCATCATAACTGAATCATAACATGTGGTTTGAATTGATTGAGCAAGCGAACGATGATTTGAATTGGTTTAAGAATGGGCGGCTCATTTATAATTGAAGAAGATCCAAGTGACCCTCATCATCATTAGTGGGCCCCCCATAAATATATAGTGCCCCCCTCCCATATTGAAGACACTGTTACAACATCCCAAGAACCTCCCATGTCGACCGTTCGGACGATCCCCGCCCAAATCGCTTTGTTAGGTTGTTGGTCCCTCGAGCCACCTACACCGACCCGGAGGTAGCCTCGGTGGGGTCTTCGGCCCAGGAGCTGCGGGATGCAGGCCTGGCTTTGTGCCTCTTTGAAAGGTTTGAAGCAAGCACAAAGTGCACTCTAAGTGGAGGTTCTTTGGGAATGTTGGTGAATGGTTGGTGTAGTTTTAAGTGGTTTTGCAGTGGTTGGTGGCCGTGATGGCGCCTTCACGAGGTTGACCAGGTGGTGCCCACTGTGATTCCCTATTCAAAGGCAAGGACTTCACCACCTTCATGCGGCAAGCTGGAGACGTAGATCGCAACGTTTGTGATGGAGTCTCCGGCGGATATGCCTCCCTTCATGTGGCACCAGATGGCGCAGCTCGGATATAATATACTTCAAGAGTTGTCCAATCGCATGCCTGTCGCGCTTCCCCCTTTTTCGAGCTCAACATCTAGGAGTTTCAACATCACAGAGTTTCACTTCACCGCAGGTTGTTTGCCTTTTTTTATGACTCCTTTGCTTCCTGCGGCGCCAGAACCACGCTGCGCTGCCGTTCAGGAAATCTTGGGTGCAACGGTGGTGGGCCGCAATGCCGGTGATCACATCTCGGAGGCCGACGCCACCAGCGACGCGTCGTGTGGAGCGGAGCATGAGTGTTTACCATGTTTTACGGTGCAACATGCGTAGTGAAAAGCAGAATCAGGGATGGTCCGGACTGTTATGTTTTGTCAGTGCCGAAAGCGTGCCATCAAACAGATTGTGACTTTACAGACTGCGGCTGGGTTAGGGTGATGCTGTGATAATTGGATTTGGTGATCTCCAAATGATACTTGTACGTTTCACACTATATGATATGCATATATTCACACATACACTGGCGCCAGTACACTAGCCAGTGTGCACCTTCGCATGTATATTGTGGACGCGCCACGAACAGCGAAAAAACTCGTGCTCCACAGGTGACGCTATGTATGCAGCATGGTTTGACTGCTGCAGAACTGGCAGGAACCATGCATCCATATCCCACGGCTGCGGCTTGGAGTGGTGAGATGGCTTCAGGGAGTGAGATCCCAATGTCCACCGGACCCAAAACACAACGAGTTGAAGTGCCACTACTAGAAAAGACAATCATGAAAAATAAATAGAAACCTGTTGACTGGCAGGCTGATGTCGGTTTCTTAGGAAATGAGGATGCAAGTGATTCATGAAATCTTGGGTTGGCCTTCTGATGAACTTGATTGGCTGGAAACTTGTTTTGCTCCGCTTAAATTCTCACCTGGTGCGCCGAGGAACAAAAGCCTTGTAGTATCGGATATGGCACCAGAAACATTTAGAATCTTAGAATCTCCAGACCTGATACAGAATCCTCAGAATCTCCAATATCCTGAAGATGGCATCTATACTTATGCCAGGTGCCATCTCCAGTCTTGGAGCACTGAAGGTCTCTCAACCCAGACCTTGTCCGACCGTCTCCCACCGTGAGGCCGAAGTGGTCCGTCAAGCTGCCCAGGCCTTTGTGCGAAGTCGGCCACTTGGGGTATTGGAGAGAGACCAGATCTCCCTAATTAAAGGTGATGACCTGATGCTGGATGATGGTTGATAGGATTCTGTGTGAACGATGAGGCCTGTGTGAGAGATGATGCCCTTTGATGCCCTTTGTGAGCTTGAAAACCTTAAGATGTTGATAGAGTTTTTATAAGGGACTGTGGAACAAAGATTGCTTGGGAGAATATTGGCGGCGTAGATTGCAGCTTTAGACAATATACGAATGAACTGGTGTTTATTTTTGGGGCGCAGATGGGCTTGATTTATAGGGGAGGTTTCTGCCAAGAAACATTTTTGTGGGTGAAAACCAAGTGGAAATTCAGCTTTTAGATGCTTTTAGATTAGTCTATTATTAGGGGCCTGAGCTGGGCATGTTTAATATGGGGACGTTGGTTAATCCTAGGTTGACATTATGCATAATTATGCAGTCAGTCAACACACCCAAACTTTAGGCAACGAATGCATCTGAATCTAAACTGAAGCAAGTCCTTGGAATGGGGGTGCATCGCCGCCAGAATATGCAGAGCTAGAATTCGGCATTTGAGCTGTGCGGGTAGTTCTTCTGACGGCAGTTACTTCTCCTTGAAGCTAAATCCAGAGATACCCGCCCATACATTCCGTGCTGGCATGTTGCTACCTCCCTATCATGAGATTTCGTCAGAACGAGCCCCGGCGGCTGAGGATCTTTGACGCGCAGAATCAGGAGACGCTGAAGAGGAACAGCGAAGCTTGTGATTGGGTGCGTTCTGAGTGGAAGAATGGCTTGCACATCATCAGCTTGGATCGTCCCAAGGCTCTCAATGCCTGCAACCAGGTGGGGCCTAACAGTCGATGGGCTCATCGTTTGAGTTTACAGTACATGCTCAGTGGCTGACACTTGAGCCCTTCCACAGCAAGATCCTGATGTGATGTATTTGCACCTACGGCAAGCCCAAATAGATCCCAAAGGAACCGCAGCCCGTTTCACAGAGCCGTGAACTACCTGTCAATCCTTACCCTCAACCCGAACCCGTAGTAGATCCACGACCTCTAGCCAACGATGGAAGTAGAAACCAACGGCAGCTTGTAGAGGAAGATATATAGCCTTCCAGTGGGGCCAATCCACATGACATCCCTGGACCATAGACTGCCCCCACAACACCATGGGCTTCCAATAGACTCCCTGGTTACGGATGGTCTTAGACTACCTATCCAGATCACCAAGTCAAGTGCCCAACCGCACCAAGTCACCGATCCCCTCAGGCCATGGCCAAGTGCATCGCCGAAGCCGCAGCACGACCGGCCTCCGCCGTGCTGTTGCGGGGCGACGGCGGGCGGGCCTTCTGCGCTGGCGGCGATGTGAAAGGCGTCGCCTTGGCCATCCAAGCGGATCCACAAAGTTCAGCAGGTCAGGTGCAAGTAGCACATGAATACAACGCAGTGGCTCAGCTCAGTGCAAAACGAGAAGATGGAGTTCCAGTGATTTGCTTCATGGATGGTATTTGCATGGGATTCGGCTTGGGCCTCGCCTGTGCGGCGGAGTTTCGCATCGTCACCGAGACGTCGCTTTTGGCCATGCCCGAGTGCAACATTGGCATCACCCCCGACGTGGGATTTGCGGCCACAGCTGCCAGCATCACGCCAGGGGTAGGGAAGTGCATGTCTCTCACCGGCTGGAGACTCACAGGGAAGGAGGCGGTCACCTACGGCTTGGCGACGCATTTCATTCCATCGGAGTCTTGGGCATTAATATGGGTGGCTGGAACACTGCCCGGTTTCTGACTGTTTTGTATTTAGTATTGTTGTGTTTTTTCTGAGTTGATTGGCGGCTCATTCTGTGTTGCTATGTAATGATATGTGCTGTAAAGGTGTCCGATTCAATGATACCTAAGACAGAACTGAGAGAAGCTCAGGGTTACAGTTATGTCGCACAAATCCGCCCCATTGAGGAGAGGTTGCCATCAGTGACTGAACACCTGGAGAGTATTGATTGGACCTCTCGCAAAGTACGAGAGGACGTCTTGGAGCTGCTTCAGCGAGAAGCAATACCTGTGGAAAGTTCAGGAAGACCTGATATTGAGCTTCTTTGTGCTGGTTTCAGCATCTTTCGTTGGTGTTTGTCATGGCTTGCCGCCCTTCACGGTTGATATTCCTCTCCAACCGGCAGATGGAGCGTCGTTGTGATATGTTGTGATGCATTCAATGCTACGCCGTAAACGGTCATTGCCCTTGCTTTCCGTGGGGCAATGTGCCACCCCTAGGACGGAAGAATGGACCCGATGGCCCAAGGGACCACCAAAGCCGGTGACCCTTTTTAGCACTCTGAGAGAAATCGACGTGTCACACATGTTAGCGCGGCATAAATACAAAGGCCAAGAGGTTTTCTGTAGGTGTTATCCTTGTTCGTTTCCTTGGGGTGCCCCTAGTCATATAAATATAGTGGCACACAATGAAAACACATACACACATACCCTTATTATATATTTATTATTAATGAACATATATTAGATAGATGGTAGAAGATACAATAGTTGCAACAATCCAGCTGAGTCTTTTTCAAGCATTTTCAGCATAACTATTAAAAACGGTATATCTTGTCTTGTTGGACATTGTGTTCCAATTTGTTTGTCGGTTCCACATCATCACTGATCACTCATCCCAGGCGCATCTTGGAGGAGGTCTTCGTGCCCTCTTCCACGGCGCGCGAGGCCTTCCGGCGGCTGACGCGGCTGTACGCCGAGGAGGAGGAGGAGGAGGAGACCCAGAGTTGGGTCCAGGAGCGTTTAGAGACCCGGAAAAAGGAGGAAACGCCCTGGAAACGGGAATCTCCAGGTACAGCATGGGAGTTGGGCCGTTGGCAGATGAAATGAATGTGAATATCCATGTCCTGGAGACAAACTTGAGGATTTGAGGGTGTCAGATGAGCGACACTGAAGAGTTTGTTGACTGGCGTTGACCAGCTCCAGTTCGATGGTGCACGCGTGTGGTGCTGATAGACAACTATATACTGCTTGAATATCTCGTCCATTTTTTGAGGTTGAGTTTGTGTATAGTGACCGGCGACCAACTTGGTACATGCTCTTCCTGAAAAGTGTTGCTTCATTGTGACGTCGCATACTTCGCACCAAGGAAGGCATGGGTGAGGGCAGCTGCTTGTGCCAGGAGGTGCCATGGGTCAAAGTGTGTCAAAAGAGAAAGCACGTCAGCCCTTTTGCTCAAGATGCTTTGATTGGTATTTGGGTCTACCTTCGAGTTCAAGGACGTTTGAGGGCACCTGTTTCGTTGATGTTGTTCGTTTTTTCTCGTTCTCTCGATGTTTCCCTTGAAAAGGGCCCATGTTTGTTACCGTTTCGCGCTTGATCCACCCCAGGTGATCATGAGGCTTCTGGAGATGGCGGAGTTTTCCGCTAAAGCCGGCAAGACGCGGCATGCGCGCTTGACGCTGGACGAACGCTTTCGGTTGAGGAGTCAGAGTGAAGTGATGGTCGTAGGAGGCAAGGTTGGTAGAGGGACGAAGGATGAAGGTCGTTTTGGTGTATATAACAAAAAGCTATTAGAAACAAGTGCATCGCTAGTAGCTTGTTCTACCTATATAGCCTGGCAACATGGACGCCGCGCACCACAAGACCACCCCAAATGGTCAAACTGTCATAATTTGGCATGTATTTGCAGACATCAATGACCGAGCCATACAATCTTTTCCCTTTTTACCCCATGCATCCACCCACCCTCCCACTACGGGTCACACCGCTTTTCGCGCATGTTTGGCGCGTTTGGTGCGCGGAATTGATCCGAGGATGGAGGCGTTGAGCCACGACTTCGCCAGTCTCAGCCGCCTCTTCGGACGCCCCGACTTCTGCGAGGGCGTCCGGGCTGCGCTCATCGAGAAGGACAAGAGCCCCAAGTGGCAGAATGCAACGCTGGCGGAAGTAGATCCGGCGGAGGTGTACCGGGCTTCTTGGGATTATACGGCTATACGCACGGTTCGTGTGGTGAAATCGATGGAAATCCTTTGGGCATTCTATGGAGCGTTGTGACTTGTTAATACTTTGTTGATATACGTGCCTCATCCGCAAATCCAAGGTTTTGGCACCCTTGCCACCAGCAGAGGCGCTGAGCTTTGGATGACCAGACACCGGTGGTCGATTTGGAGAGTCACCTGGACGAGCTAAGAAGTTCTACGACCCTGTCCCTCAACTGATGCAGCAAGGCAGCACTGACCATGGCACTGAGGCATCCACGGATTGAAACAAACTCCGCCCACTTAGGTCTCACAAGGTTCGCACATCCATGCTGGAAAGCGGCCGGAGAAAGGGTATTTGCATTCGGTGTGTTGGGTGGCTTAGGACTTTTCAAACGTTGCTGCGTCTATCAAAGCAAAAGGATTGGCTTGCAGAGTGGAACTGAAGCCGCATATCATATGGTGGTGAAGCGTGTAGTGCAACATGTGACGAGGGCTGACGTTCAGCATGTTCGGCCAACAGAACACCCTCAAAATCCATCAAACACTTTCATGGCCAGCCTTGGCACAGCGAGAAAGTGGCAGCTGCAATCGGGGCCACACATTATTGGTGCGTGCCAAGTGCTTTGGATTCCTCACTTCAAGCTTTTGACCAAGTGGCAGCGAGCCCAGATCAACTGATTACTAGTATCAAGAGAGACAGTATCACTGCAGACAAATATACTTATTTTATGAGTATTTTATAAAAATGGCGAGAATGTACTAAGTAAAACCGATTGCAACCAGGACTTTACAGGAAGCAAAGAAACTCACTAGTTAGTGCAGCAGACAGCAGATCCAGCAGAACAAGGATAGTTTGTATTTGTTTCGACTGTGCTGGAACATCCCACAATTCTAATTCTGACTCGGGTCCCTAAGTGCCAAAAGGACGTGACAGTGCAAGCAGTAACACAGAAGTTGAGTCGCTCCGGTGCCGAACTCCGGAGTCCGACGCCGATTCGCCTAAGCGGCGCTGGCCAAAGTGCCACATGCCATGCAGCCACCGGAGCGACGCAGCCTGCATGGTGTGTGTGAGCCTTCTAGAGTCTAGAGGAATCGCACAGAAGTGCCAGTCAGAAGTCCAAACAGACCTAACTTGAGGATCGTAGGACCTATATAAATGTTTTAACTAGTGAAGGTATTTGCCAGAGGCGAATAGCTACTCGAGTTGCATATGGTTCACTTAGCCTTAGGATGGCCGCTTTGAATTTGTCCGCTTTGAGGCCTGTGGCTTTTGCTGGCATTGTCAGGCGGGGCTTCAAACGCTTGTTGAAAGATCAAAATGGTGTCAGGATATGGAGAACAAGCGGGTTTTCAGAGTCGAGGCTATCAATGTTGCTGACCTGCGCTCTCAAGCTGCAAGGTGGAACAGATGTCGAGAATGTTTGCGAGAAAGGCTTTTACCAAGAGGACTGCGATTATCGGCCTGTGATGGACAAATCTGAAGTGGCCCACGGCCGAATTGTCCATGTGGCACCGAAGCAAATGACAAGTATGAGACGTTATCAATGCGCATCCCCGAAAGGATGCACCACCTAAAATTTTGCATGACGAGCAGCTCGTTCACATGTTATCTCATCCTTCAACGTGTGGGCCCCAACGTACCATGTCTCCAGCCGATAGGTTGAACAACCCCTTGCGCCTCACCTTTCCGGACCCAAAGTGGGCCTCCCCAAAAAGGAGCATCCAAAATCGCAAGAAGTCTCGAAGTTGCAATGGTCTTCAGATCTCACCACCCTGCGAATCGCATTGGTGAGTGCCCCCTGGACCCTTAGAGCTGACAGAGCGCCAGGATCCTATCGTTTTCGGCTGCCAGGGCGGCAAGGGACGGCAGTCCATGATTCTGACCTCGCGAGCCGCGCGCGGAGCTCCAAGAGACAACGAAGGGATTGCGGAACTCCATGTCAATGGACTTTTTATGTTTTCTGCGAAGGGTTTTTGCGGATGGATTGCGAGCTTGTCCTAGCACAATTGAACCGATCATGAAGGGCAAACATGGCAAGAAATCAGTCAGAATCTAAGAAGTCATTCTTCAGCTTCGGCTTCACCGTTGGTGGACACATCCGAGCTTGTCCCTGCAGATGGTCGGTCATGGTCTCTAGGTTTTTCGTCAACGTCACGCCGTCAGAGTTGGCCGCCAGGGCACAGGGCCAGTTCTCCTGGGAGGTGCCCAAAGATACGGCAGACCTCTCGGTCGAGGCGGGCGGCCAAGAGGTTGAAACAGGGCCTAATGATACAGTTGGAATTCATTTATGTATATATATAGGGTACACATACATAATATATATATATATTACAGTGCTATAGTCAATCCTAGACTCCAGGAATGAAGGCTTCAACATAGATGTTAAACACTCCAAGGAATGCAAGGTTCTGGCGCAGAGAAACTGGTTGGCCTTGGTTTCCCATGTTTTTCCCCGAGAGTTCTGGGGCGTCTTGCCTTTTTGAGATGTTGGTATGTTGGTGACGTATGTTGGAAGTGTGACGTATGAAGTCTTTGGCTCTGGAGACACAACAAATCCAGCAGCCAAGTCAAGCGAGAAACAGAGCTGCAATTTGGCAAGGTATATCACTTCTTAAGGAGCAAACATTGCACCGGTATGATGCCAAAATCCGTGTAACTCGTGCGATGTAAGGTTGTGCAGGGTTTCTTCTGTCAGATTTGCAGCCGATGTGCGCGTGAGGTACTTTTCGAGCCCTTGAAGTCCCTGCACGGCTCAGCCAAGTTGCGAGAGCCTTATATAAAGAGATGTGATCGGCTGGGGGATGCAAACCGATGATTTCATGGTCGAGCATGACGCTGGCTGAGCTTGAAGAAGGATCTGAAAGACAGAAAATCCACCTTATCCCTTGCCAGGGGGTTGGGGGACACGGCTCATGAGTCAAGAGAGAGTGAAAGTTTCAAATGGCTGCAGTGCAATGGCCCCAGATAAGCCAGCCGGTAGTAGGTCTAACGATTTGTGGCCATGCAGGTCCCCAGCGAAGTTCAAGGAGTGGTCGCTGCTGCAGCGTGTGCCATTTTTACCAACATCAACCTGGTGCTCAGTAAGTTCATGAATGGGTGGGACTTCCCCTACCTTTTCTTAGCCGGGCTGGCCGCTCTTTGCATTGCCTTTGCTTTGGCCATGACCATGTTGTGGCAAGGATCCTGGCATTTGGAGCGGCGAGAAGTGAAGTGGGTCCTTCTTGTTGGTCTTTTCAGCAGCTCCGCCAACGCGCTGCACTTTTTGGCCGTGCTCGCCGGCGCAAATGTGGGCACCGTCGGCGCCTTGGCAAGCTTGAACACCGTGATAGCAGCACTTCTAGGGAGGCTCGTGCTACAAGAGCCTTTGGGTAAGGTGCACCTTTTGGCAGTTCTCCTGAGCGTGGTGGGTGCTGTACTGATCTCTGATCCTGTGGAAGTCATGTCCGGCATGGGTTCCAACTTGTTGGGAAATATGCTGGCGCTTTCTGCTGGGATTGCCCAGAGTGGTATTTTAATTTGCGCACGCAAGTCAGGCGGTGCATCCTCAATGATGTTAAGCAATTCTGCTATGGCCCACCGTTGTGTGGTCTTTTGGCTTTTGGCGGCTTTGCCTGCTGTGCCTGACGGCCACTTGCAAAGCTTGGCGATGTCACCTCCCACAAGTATGTTGTTTTTCGTTGGCCTCACCTTACTTCTCCTCTCCGCAAATCGCCTCAGCATGCTTGCTTCCAAGAAATGCCCTGCCGCTTTAACCTCTACAGTGCTCACTGGGGTCCAGATGACCACGGGCTATTTCTTGGACTTTGTCCTCTTCCACCAGGTGCCCAAAGCCTTGACCATGATGGGTGCAGTGCTCATGTTCTTCTCGGTGGTGACCATGGCCTTGACGCGTTTGCCGCACCGCACCGCGGCCGACCCGACGCCCGTCGGCCAGAGCCTGGCATCCTTCGCGGCAGCGGAGTTCGCGGAGCGCGAAGAGGTCAACGAGCGCATCGGGAGCACCGGCATTGGGCCCAGGCAGCGCGCCTCGGCTCTGCCTGGAATCTTGGGAAAACAAACCGCCAGTGCATGAGTGTCACTGCGCGACAGTTTCAGCCTGTAAGAAAAGCATAGTTTGATCGGGTTTTGCTGTTCAAGCTGCTTGGGCTTGATACAAATTCGGTGTATAGTAGGTTTGTTTTGCAATGTTTCTTCTTTTTGCATCATTTGTAGCCTCCAGGGCCAAAATCGGAGTGTCGTTCGCGCCGAGTGACTTTCAATCGCAGCCATTTGAGAGGAAAAAGGAACCTTTAAAACTGTTTGGACGTTCACTGGTCAACACCTACACTGATGATGCATCCTTAAAGGCATGACATCATGACATGTGTACAAATTAATGTATATATGACGTGCAGTTTTGACGTCCATGTTCACCTGTCCTTCAGAGGTCGGCGAAGTGCGCTGACACGGGTGAAGTGATCCTGGGCTTGGCTCCCAGAGTTAGTTGTGAGGGACAATTGGAATTTCCCTCGAAGAAGTTGAAACCGATACAACATATCATATCTGTCAGACTTCTGAAATGCATACACCCGGGAAGATTAACGTGGAACCTCAAAATGGACCATGCATACGCCTGTCATCCCCTATGAAGATTAACATGGAACCTAAAAATTGCCCTTTGGAAGACTACTTGCCTCTACAGTCTAATAGTCTACAGGTTGGTGGTTGCCAGGTTCCATGTTAATCTTCCAGCGTGTTCAGAGTGCCCGGTTGTGTGTGGAAATGCTGCTGGGGTCTCATTGAATTACAATAGGGCCTAGAACTCCCTCAGGAGGAACCCTGTATCATTAGGGCCAGGTTCCATTCCGGCAAAGTTTAAGTGGAACACGGGGGAATGACGATTTCCTGGGCGTGCCTCAATGCTGCTCAAACCTCAACATACCCCAACACATTTCAACCAGCTGGTGTGTGAGTAGATTATCTTCTTTGGGGGGTTGCTAGATTATGCAAATTGGCAATTGCAGTAGTGTAATTATAGAGTTGTTTTCAACTTTGTTGTTGGTAATGCTCTTGCGTCCTCGCAGTGTTTTGCCCCATGATGTGCATCATCATGCGTCGTGTATTAGGTTTGTCCTATTACCTGCAACACTCAGCAAACAACTATCACTATCACTATTTTTGAACAAGGCCTTTAGTAACCATCATCATCCACTGGGGCCTGGTAATGGGATAGACCCAAATCATGTAGATATATAGTTTCAAAGTATTCACCTGACCTGTCACACATCGACCCACGGAGAACATTCAGAGTGCACTTGCTGGTGGATAGGCATTGTTATCACACCCCCAGAGTCGCGTAACGGTTACATTGGAGGATCTCCCATGGGTGATGCGACCCATGAGATCCTCAGTGTTGAGATCCTCAGTGCTGCGGACCCCCCCACCTTAGCTCGGTCACTGCGAGGTGAAACTCAGAGCTTGTTGAACGAGTCAGTCGGGCACTCGCAGTCAGTCGGGGCTGGGGAGTGTTCGTTCGTTGATCTTGCTTGCAATGACTCAATGTGGCGGACTTGTCGCTGTGGCCACTCCTTGTGACACTGAGCGGGAGAGGTTTGAGAGAAAGAAAGCAAGAAGGAATGACATCATTTGATGTGACACCTTCTCATGTTTCATGTATTTGTTTAATATGGCGGGCTGCATGCTATTTCATCAGCAGGCTTGGCCTCTCCAGAACATCGGTTGGATTTTTTGACAAGACCGACCCTACCCTTCCAGGTGCACCAATTCTGGTAGATGATATTTGAGATGAAAAGCACATGAATCCTACGAACCTCCTTGGTCTTCCGGCCCCTTCCTGCAATCCATCTGGGATGAATCCTTGGGGCCGTTTGGGGTACGTGTGTGTGTCCTTCACCCATTTCATCAGCTTTCCTCCTCCAACGGTGGCATATGTGTGGTGAGCAGGTCTTCTTCCCTTGGCCTCACGCTGAGGCCAAACTGGTCACCGCCCATGGCGCCCAATGGTCTTGGAGCAGGGAGGCCCAACCTGACATGAGATGCGCTCAGCGCAATAAGGCATGTGGATCGCAAAGTGTTGCTGTTCAAATCTCAATAATTCAATGATAGTCACTGTGTTTTCTCATGTCTTGAGGGGCAACGAAGGTAGCTAACTGGGATGACGGACCGGACATGAGGGGTGAGGGATTCTAATGCTTGGCCTTTAATTGACCGATTCACTCTAATTACGGGGCCTTGAGGAAGTCTGATAGACCTGATAGAAAGCCTCTTTCTTGCGCTGGGTCAGCTGCCTGGGTCAGCTGACCCCAGCTATCTCCCCTCGCTCTCCCATCCGCCCCGAGGTGGCAATGCCACGCACCGGAGCGGTTCTTTCAGCCTGTGCTGCTGGCCAGCACTTCACCCGGTCGTGCGACATCGTCGTGTGCGCCGCAGTGCTCCTTTCTGCCAGTTGGCTGCGCGTGCATGGTCCTTTGCATTGTGACCTTGGCTTCCGTGTGGAGAATGACCTGGTCGGGGGCCTGGCAGAATTACTAAGCTTAAATAAAACATATGAGCTCATAGTAGGGTGAATGGTGAGGAGGCAGCGATGCAAGCTTCAATCACCAGATGCTTTGTATTGTTATTTTTTTTGTGTTGTTTGATTCTGAAATTCATGTCATTTCCTTGTGCTCACTATATTGGCAGACTGAAGAACATAAGAAGCCCGGATTTCTTTGTCCATCTTCCACAGGTTCCTGAAGTGCAACTCAAACACATTCATCATGTCATATCATGTCGATATCATGTGTATCTAAAGTTGTGCTCAGATTCTGATTCTGCAACTCCTGTGTCACATCATGTCATGACAGAAAGCAAGAAGCACAAGAACTTCAAGTCCAAATCCTCACCATGTTTGACGTGGTTTTCTTCCACCACCGGTGGCTGGCCTCGTTCACCGGCACTGAGGAGTCCAACCTAGCTGCCGATGTGCGCTACTCCTGGCGCCTTGGGACGTGCGAATGTCTGCGGGGGGCGACGTTGACTGACGGGTGCAAGGCTTGAGGAAGGATTTCTGAGGGGATGGATAGCATCAGAAGTAGCATCAGGTAGCAAATGATAGCGTTGGCAGTTGAGTGACCAAGCAGTGACCAGTTCAATTGGCATTTAGCTCCATGACTTCATCCTGAGGGCAAACTGTTTTCGAGTTATTTGAATGCATATCTAATCTCCAACCTTCAAAATGCATTTGCATGTTATTCTACAAATTATTGCGATATATTGTGTGTATTCACACATTGAGCTCAAGCATGACTGACTGGGCAGGTGATCGATGCAGAGACCTAGACCTAGTTATTGTCGTATCAAATGTCATCGTTGGACCACAGAGGCACAAAGGATAAGAGTAGTGATAAGAGTATATAAGACTTGTTTTTCCCCAAACAGTTTACTGTTGGGGTTCTATCTTAGAAAGAAAAGAGCTGGCCACACTCACTGGCCGCGCCCCTGAACTCTGTGGCTGGGCTCTGTGGCTGGGCCTTGTCCTCCTCTTG
>CAXAMN010024917.1:1110335-1121651 GCA_963970005.1 Durusdinium trenchii
CTGAACTCTGTGGCTGGGCTCTGTGGCTGGGCCTTGTCCTCCTCTTGTCCTCCTCTTGGCCGCGCCCCTGAACTCTGTCAACTCTGTGGCTGGGCTCTGTGGTTGGGCCTTGTCCTGGCTCTGTGTCCAGGCCTTGCCCTCCTGTTGTCCTTCTCTTGCCCGCCCCCCATGAACTCTGTCAACTCTGTGTGGCTGGGCTCTGTGTCCAGGCCTTGTCCTCCTTTTGTCCTCGTTGTCCTCCTCTTGTCCTCCTCTTGGCCGCGCCCCTGAACTCTGTCAACTCTGTGTCCTCCTCTTGGCCGTGCCCCTGAACTCTGTCAACTCTGTGGCTGGGCTCTGTGGCGCACGCTCTGACATACGCTCCAGAAAGGCGCGCTCAGAGCGCGCTCTACAGAGAGAAAGACAGAGAAAGATAAACTTGAAGAGAAAGAGAAAGAGAAAGAGACAGAGAGAGAGAGAGAGAAAGAAAGAAAGAAAGAAGTTCCAGCAGCTAGGGCTGCTGTGTGTAGAGCCGGGTCAAAGGCGAATGATCCTTTCCCGGGCCACTTTTGGCTTGTGCCGTGGCCATGAGATTGCAGGCATAAAAGAACCGAGAAAAAAAGAAAGAAAGAAAGAAAGATAATGAAGTAGAGAAAGAAAGAAAGAAAGAAACACAGCAGGGCGGGCGCGCGCGAGCGCTCGTGTGCTATGGACGGCGCGCTCACGCTCCAGAAAGGCGCGCTTAGAGCACGCTCTGCAGAGAGAAAGACAGAGAAAGAGAAACTTAAAGAGAAAGAGAGAGAGAGAGAGAAAGAAAGAAAGACAGAGAAAAACAGCAGGGCGAGCCAGCGCGCGCTCGTGTGCTTCGGACGGCGCGCTCTGCGCGCTCTGAAATACGCTCCAGAAAGGCGCGCTCACGGCGCGCTCTGCACAGAGAAAGACAGAGAAAGAGAAACTTAAAGAGAAAGAGAGAGAGAGAGAGAGACAGAAAGAAAGAAAAAAAGACAGAAAGAAAGAAAGAAAGACAGAAAGAAAGAAGGAAAGCAAAGAAAGAAAGAAAAAGACAGCAGGGCGAGCCAGCGCGCGCTCGTGTGCTTCGGACGGCGCGCTGTGCGCGCTCTGAAATACTCTCCAGAAAGGCGCGCTCACAGCGCGCTCTGCAGAGAGAAAGACAGAGAAAGAGAAACTTAAAGAGAAAGAGAGAGAGAGAGCGAGAGAGATAGAGAGAGAGAGAGAGAGAACAAAAGAAAGACAGCAGGGCGAGCGCGCTCGTGCGCGCTCTGAAATACGCTCCAGAATGGCGCGCTCACGGCGCGCTGCGCAGAGAGAAAGACAGAGAAAGAAGCACCTAAAGAGAATGAGCGAGAGAGAGAGAGAGAGAGACAGAAAGAAAGAAAGAAAGAAAGAAAGAAAAAAAAGGAAGGAAGGAAGGAAGGAAGGAAGGAAAGAAGAAAGAAAGAAAGAAAGACAGAAAGAAAGAAAGAAAGACAGAGAGAGAGAGAGAGAGAAAGAGAGCAGGGCGAGCGCGCGCGCGCATGTGTGCTATGGACGGCTTACTGGGCTCTTGTCCTCCTCTTGTCCTCTGTGCTGGGCTCTGTGGCTGGGCCTTGTCCTCTTCTTGTCCTCCTCTTGTCCTTGTCTTGGCCGCGCCCCTGAACTCTGTGGCTGGGCTCTGTGGCCCGGCTCTGTGTCCGGGTCTTGTCCTCCTCTTGTCCTTGTCTTCGCCGCGCCCCTGAACTCTGTGGCCGGTCTTTGTGGCCCGGCTTACTGGAGAGGAGTGTGGCCGAAGAAATAGATTCATTGATGAAGCAGTTTGCTCTTGGGGTGAAAGTAGGGCGAACCAAGAAATCGATTTTTGACTAATATTGGTCTAAACGAAGCGTTTTGAAGCTGTTTGGGGTCTATGCTTGTATAATCTTGTTTTTTGCTAATCAACAGCTCACCCAGATGAAGACACTCAATGACAAGTGTATTAAGTTGCAAGGGCTTTGATGAAGTTGCATTGTCATCGAAGGTCTCACATCAAGCCTTGCCCCAAGCAGCTTAAAGGCACGGAATTTGGCTCGGGAAGATGCCCCCAAGTGAACAACCAATAGATATGGTCCCAAGTTGGCCCCCTCTTTTACTCCAAAAAGGACATCATTTATCCACCTGCTGGGCAAAGAACACCAGGTCCTTCTTTTGAAGCTTTGTTTCTTGGCCAATTGACTTCACAAGTTCGTGCGTTTTTTGGGTGGAGAGGCTAACTTGCAGTGGCCAGTGGTCAAGCATGAGAACGAAAACCAGCTATAGGCCTTCATAAAGGAGGGAAAAAGATGGCTGTCACCAAGCTGTCCTTTTCGGGTGGAAAAGGGCGATATTATTCACATCAACCATTGAATGGGGCTTGATAGGCCATGATGAGGAGGGAATCCTTGAATCTTGAACACATCATTGAGAGGAATGCGAGAAACATGAGTCCGGTGAAATCTGAAATGATTTTTTACCATCAACAACCCACACAAGTCCATGGAACTGGAGTAACTGGAGACTTGTATGTCAAATGCAAGGGGGCCATTAGGTGCCATAGGTACATATTGCCGCTAGCCGCTTAAGTTACAATTCTTGATGAGTTTACCTCCAAGTTCCCCACAGACTGGAGACTGGCATCCAACCCCGGTGCATTTGCTGAGCGCGTTTACGCAGCGCTGCGAGGATGCGAGGAGTGCCCAAAGGACAAGCTCGGACCTTGGGCTTTTTGGTATTGCCTAGTGCATCTAGCCGTTTTGCACACGAGAGTGCAGGCCTTCAATGCCCTGCAAGATTGTCTGAAGGAATTTCCCATGAGCCCCAGTTTGGCGTCATGTCCAGTCAGACAAAGACAGAGAGAGAGAGAGAGTGGCCTTCCTGGGATCACTGGCATCCCCAAGCGGTTTCTCGTCCTGAGGTGTCACCCTGATGATGTTGCAGTGTGCGATGGTTCCCGCTATTGGGAGTGCCAACCTCACGGGGACGGTGGTGGTACTTGTCATGTTTGTGAAGCCAACAGTGGAGTCGCCCTGAAGCGGCTCCGGTCGATGACCATGATGCAACTCTCACAATTTGTGGTCATGTTCTGTCTTGCAGACATGATCCACATGATCAACCTTGGATGCAGAGCAGGGGGTGGTCTATGATTTTCCAGGGCGTGTTTGATGTTGAAAGGCGCAGTCAGTCATCCATCGACGAGTTTCGCAGTCGATCGAGTTTCGACACAAAAGGACACAATTCCCTAATAAGGGGGATAGAATTTAATGCGGAATATCGGCCACACCAGATAGAATGCGGATATAGAATGCAACTATAAATGCCAGATGGAAAGCCAGAATTTATGTCAGATAGAATGTCAGAATATATGCCAGATAAAATGCCAGAAAAGAGGCCAGATAGAATCACGGCAGAATTTATGCAAGATAGAATGCCATCATTTGTTTGCCAGATATCAAACGCCAGATAGATGCCAGAGTATATCCCAGCTACAAGGCCAGAATTTAAGCCAGCTAGAGTGGCAGTGTATGTTTGAAACAATACAGTCACCGGTTGTTAGCCATATATATATACAGTATATGTATAATGCCATCATGGGCTCAAGTGGCTGCAATGGGTATTTCAGAGTCCCACCACGGCACAGCATGCTTGTGCCAAAGGAGATGTTGCCAAAACGTGGAGGGTGAGATGGTAGATGACCTGGTGAGCCACATGGTTCCGAACGACCCAACGGACACCATGATTCCAAATGAAGGCATCAGGTCAGCAGCTATGGCGCAGGCAGAGGAGCTTTCATTCCCATTGGCGGCGGCCCAACCTTGGGGAGCTCCATCCAGTCAGGAAGACCTACGCAGAATCCAGCTGCACTACCAAGCAGAACACGAAGAACAAATGAGGTTACAACAACTGCGGCAAGAAGAGCAGTTCGCTCACCGGCTGGCGTTTCGCCAGATGTTCGGCAACGAGAGTTTATTGAGACACCCCGCTTTGATGCAGCACCTGCACCACAGGAGGTTTCAAGTGACCGGCGACCATTGGGAGAGCTTCGGGAAGGCTGCAAGCCACACTTCTTTATTTGGGAAAGCTGAATATGCGCAAGTATTTCATGACCGTGTTTGGGAAGCTACTGGCGGCGCAGGGCTGTCCAGCACTGAAGTTCCCATCGTTATGTTTGACGACGCTTGGTGAAGGTGTTGCGCTACCTTGTGCTGTGTGAGTGCTGCGACGTGCGACATAGATGCGAAAAAAAGAATGCCATCATGAGAATCGCTCCAAGTAAAGTAGTTGTTTTTTTTGTGGTGTGGGTCCGCATGCTCGACTAGCTGGCGACACAGCAGTGCAAACAAGGTACTCGTAGAATGTGGCGTCATTGGTACTTGTGATGAAGCCTTCGCAGCGACAGGTGCTTGCCCAAAGAGGTGCCTGATAGGGGTGATGGCCGGACTGAACTCTTGTATTTGGCTACATTTGGTTCATTTATGCTGCTGTTTGGAATCAATCTATTTAATGCACGTGTAGCACAGTCAGAGTGCTTGGTCCATTGCCGAATGCCTTGGCAGGCCTTGCTGAAGAGAACCTCAACCACCGAAGGCGGTTCCAGAAAGGGATATGTTTGCATGATGGATGGTTGATGTTGCCAGCCAGCCCTTGGCCTTGCCATGCTGTGCCCGTTCTGCTGCATTTGGACTCAGAAGCATGGCTCGTTGAGCTTGGCTTGCTTCACATGAGACCATGAACATTGGGAGAACCGTGTCGTAGACCATGGTATTCATCGCATTCACATGTGATGCACAAAAGAGTGAAAGAGACCATGCTTTGGAAAATGCCCTCATATGTGGCGGACCATTGTTGACGTGCATGCCAAATAGGTGCTATCATGTTTCGTGAAGCCTAAGTTGCAGACCACCAAGAGCAAGAGCGACTCTTGTCCAGCAACCCAATGCTAAATCAATTGCTGGTTCAGCGGCCACATGGCCACACTGTAATTGTGCTGAAGTTGTGACCCACATCAATCAAGCATATGAGATCCCGATATATTCCGAAAACAAATGGTAGATTAGTCTTTCTGGTCCTTTGCTCCTTCTCAGTTGCCCCGGTGTCCACCTACTCCGCCGGTGTCCACCGGTCATGGCGGATGCTCGGCCGCGTGAAGCTCTCCGGAGCTACCAACTACCAGTCAGTGCAATGAGGAAAATGAGGCAGGCAAAGGAAGATTCATGTGAATCTCAGTGAAAGCCACCTGGTGAAAAGTAGACAGATCTTAGATGAATGAGCAACACTTTGCCCCGTCCAAATGTTGCATCGATTCTACTCACTCTGTGAGGGATGTTTCTTGGGGGCTCCAGGTGTTCGAGCAGGAATGTAAAACTATGCAAAACTACATCAGATGGAGGAATTGCCAGGCAACTTGCGACCAACTCAATACCTTTGAGGCCTTTGGTTGCTTAGGCCTTAGGCAGATTACCAAGCTTGAGGAGATAGCATGGCAATGGGTGAAGAGAGGAGATAAGAAGAGTCACGCTGGGTGCAAGCCAGTTGGGTCTTGCAGCGCTAGGTAGCAAGCCACCCTGAGGTGCAGCCATCATGTGGAGTGGGTGAAGGTTTGAAGAATAAAACCGTTGCTGGTTTAGGGGTACAAGAGGCGTAAAGCATCCTAAAACCATAGTGGTGCACTGGCGACCGTTGGCTTTGCCAATGCAACGTTGGATCAGTTTCGTGGACAGCTGTTGCATGCTGTCGCTAACTGCTAAGGACAAGATGTCGAAGTTTAAGACAGTGAAGAAGGACCTGCAGCGAGGGTGCACCCGAATTATATAGGAGCCCGAAAGTAGCGGTATGCAAGATCCAGATACTGTACACACACATATATATATATAGATGCCTTCGCAGGATAATTTGTAGCCTTTGTTTTGATTTGGGGGTGGTCCCATGTGTCATGTTCAGTTCACCAGCTTTTGGCCTTGTCCATTTATGGCCAGCTTTGGTCCATGGAGGTGCCGCGGGAGCCGCAAGGGAGGCGGTTCCAAAGAATCCGACCAAAGATCACCTGGAGACACAAGCCGTCTTCAGAGTGATCTTGGAGATATAAGTTTATATCAGGTGATTTTTAGCCCAAACATCAGAACAACAAACCAAGACTCTGATTTTGATTTCATCTCTTCAGAGTTTGTTGTTCTGATGTTTGGGTTTTCATTGGTGTTTTTTTTGGAAACCCGGATGCCAGAGCGAGCGCTTGCTCCAAATGGGACGGTCTTACCACCGTCCTGTTCCGTGTGGTCGGAGCACCGGCTTCCAGACCTCGTGGGGAGGACTTCCGGCTTCCGACGAGACTTCCCAAAAGCGAAAGGCAGGGTCAGGGCAGGGCCTGCCCAGCGGTGCAAGAGCCGGAGGAACCGATGGTTTAGAGAGCCATTTTTAGACCACAAAGCAAGCATACCAGTAGCTAGGTGCCTCAGAGTGCTATGCCTCATTACACCAAGTATCACCAAATACATGCCTGGTGGCCTTTATGTTGGTTGATATTTCTTTTTTCGAAAGCCTTTGAAGGAGGGTTGGCTTCATGAGGCTTACAAGTCGTCCGATCTGGACGACTTGGATTCCACTGTTGCCAGGCCGGAGCCCGAGGTGGACCTGGAGGTGATGCATCATGCAGAGGATATGGACAGTGACTCGGACCGCCCGGGAGGGAGTGGATTTGGGAGAAGTTCTTGGCTTTCATTTGAATGAATGAATGAAGTACAGGCCACACTAGGACAGCCAAGAAAGATCATGATTTTGTCCAGAGATATGGTGAGCCCTATGACACTTGTGTGTGCATTGAGCGAAATCACAAAGCTCAGGTTTGGAGTTTGGCATGTAAATCCAGGTCCATATAGTAGATCCTCCCTGAGATTCACCACAGACATCATGTGTGATGGTTTGGATGTTGTTTAATTGAGTTCTGATTGGCCAAAAGCCTCATGACCTCATGCGGCAGGATGTGGACCCGGCTTACATCTCACCCAAAATCCGTCAGCAGCTGGGTGTGCCCTTGGAGGCCACTGTGTGGCAGCTGGGTGTGTTCTTTCTTGTGCTTCACTTCAGGATGCTTTTGGGGGGCCTTTAGGTCGATGCAAACATGGCCCATGGCACACAGTCTGCACAACTGGTAGCGGGTATAGTGGACATGCTTCATTGCTCAGCAGCGACTCCACAAAGCGTTCGCTTCGGAACATGTTCTGCCAGGTGAAGCTCCCTCCAGCACTGCAAGCAGCAGCTGAGGAGACCGGCTATACCAAGGGTGCCCGGAGCCCAATCCGGACATTTTCCGCTCGCGCCCTCTCATGTCTCCTTTCTCTCATGTCTCATTCGTTCGGTGTCGGCCTGAGGTCCGGAAGATCCAGAAGGCAGTTGTGAAGATGCAGGCGACGAATCACCCAGCGGGAGACCGGCGAATGGTGTGATCCAGGGTGAATAGGTAGCACAAGCAATGTGCAAACTCGACAGAGAAGTTTAGACCAAAGGCCTTTGCATATGTATATAGATGTATATGTATAGATGTGTGTATATAAGTACTTATATAAGTATATGGCTATGCCATTTACATCTCCAGCTGTCATTCCATTGGTGACGTCACCAGGCCTCCAAGAGGGACGACCATTTGAAAGAGAAGCCACCACCAATGGGATCGGTGCATTTCGATGAGCAGCTGCTGCGGAAGCTCTTCCAGAAGATGGACCGCTTCTTGCACCGCCATGTTGACTCGTCAGAGAGATTTGGTGAGAAAGTGCTGCGTGGGAAGACATGGGAAGTTTGTTAAGATGAATGAAGATGTTTGGAGGCTATTTGCCGGTTCATTGGTGGTGGTGTCCTAAGAACCTGCATCCCAAGGCTTTGGGATTATATATACATACTCTAGTAGTGCCTCGGCTACTAGCCTGTTAGTTCCGCTAAATCCAGCAAACAAGCGTGACATCATTGGCTGCTCGATAGTCTAGAGACTAGAGATGTTTCTTATTTTTCGATATCCATCAGGTGACCTCAGACCTCGTCGAGACGTGAGCCAATCAGATCCTGCCTTGCAGGACTTGGACCATTGCGAGGCGCACAGTCTGTCCGAAGTGCACCCAGGAGTAACTTGTTACCCACGAGTGGATGCTCCTGGAAGTTCAGGGATTGGTCTACGATGTTTAGAGCGGTTCTGTTTTGCGTCATAGTGGCAGAACAGAAGAGCATAGAAGAGCTATGTCACTGTGGGGTCCCTGCATGTGCTAAAGCCTCCAATGTCCTCCCATCAACAGCCACGGCGTGAAGATTGGATCCCCGTGAAAGACCATATTCCCGTGTTTCTTTGAAACCGCGACTAGGGGTGTATGTTCCACTTCCGTGTTGTGGAAAACACAACTAGAGTCCAACGCAAAGCTTACCTGAGTTTGAGATCCATGCTATTGAGGTGTTTTGTTCACCGTTCGACCCGCAACTCCTACCCTTCATTCACCTGTTTGTTCCCAGGCTGCCATCAGCATCCCACCATACAATAGATTGATGGAATGCTGTTCCCACTCATGCTACTTCCCTCCGGCCGCCACAGGATATGCTGTAAATAAAATACTGACTGTAAACATTTCTAAGTTGTAATCTCAAACGGCATATATATATATACAATTAGGCCATCCATGCCCATCCTGCAGCCTAAAACCTGCATCCCTCCCACTCCAGGCCATCAGCAGCAAGGTGCTGCGACATTTATTTCTCCAAATGGGTCGTGAGATCGCGGCAGAAGAGTTGGAGGCCATGATCACCATGGTGGACATGCCCCTTCGACTCAATCCTTCGGGTGAGCAGGAACCCATGGGGGTCGGCCCTCCGAAGGTTTCGGGAAGGCGTTTGAACACGGCTGAAGATCTAAAAACACAACGTCACGAGGCAGAATTCAACTTCTGCAGCACAGACGTCGGGCAGAATTCAATCGCTTTGAGAATTTGCAGAAATGAACTGCAGAAATGTGTGAGTACCACTCGAGAAGAACCAGTGTTGCGACAGATTTTGTGTGGCGGATGAGGAAAGAGATGGGCACCGCCACCTACGAAGATTTTGCCGCCATTTTCGGCAATCCTGTGGCCGCACCCAGACAATCCGGATGAGTACACATGAAGACCGAATAATTACATATCATATTCCTGGCTCCCAAAACCATCTACAACATCTAGGGCTCCTCGGCTAGTTGATTGGAGTCTACTGGAGTTATCACCTGGTTTCGGAAAGAGTGGTTCTAGCTGCAGTCGAACCAGCAATCATCCGCAATCGAAAATGTTCAGGATTGCTTTTGCTTGCCGTTGCCTCGAATTTGCATTGCACAGACAAGCTGAAACAACTTCATCTCAAAGAGCCACACATCACATCCTATCTATTACTAGGCATCTCATTTGTACCGAGACCAGGTTAGATTTGACTGGAGTGAATCAAAAAAGGGTTAAGAAACAAGAAGCTACTAGTAACAAAGGGCATCGCCACGAACCGAACAAGAACGCTACTAGTTAAGCCCATAGCTCACCATGAATCTGATCTTCTTGAGGCTCTCCGATGTTCTCCGCCCTCCGCGCTGCCGAGGCCGAGTCCCTACGCCAGGTGAACGTGGAAGCGGTCCAAGCGGCGGCGCGGGGAGAAGTCAGGCGTGACAGAAATTGCTGGAGAGGGTGTTAGCCGGGATGTTGCTGGCTCTTAGCTGTGTTGTTTGTTCTTGATGATTTGGGAGATTGGTTGGTTCGCATTTCGTGTGAATGGTATTGATATGTATTGATTGGTTGTGACCATATCTAAGATGTTTGCAGACGTTTAAGGAAGGAGATGCTGCAGTAGTAGTCTAGAGTCTACTGTGAGTCTTGCGATGTACCTAAGTGAATTTGAGTGAAGAAACAGGCAAATTTCAGCGGGGGACTGAATGTGAAGGACAGCACAAAGGAGGAAGAAGTAGCATGAAGTAGCAGAGATGCAGTGGCCCGCCTTTGCCTTAAGCTACCCAGACAAGAACCCCAAATTTGTTCCCTCGACCTGGACATCGTGACATCTCATAACTTATACGGCTTTTGCCAACCTGGGAATTTGAAGATGGGTATGCTGGAATAGTTTGTGAGGCTGTTCGTTTGCAGGCACAAGAAGGATCACCTCTTGCCTGAGTTGGAGGAGGATAGCGAGGAAGAAGACCAGAATAGTGATGGTGAAGATCAAGAGGAGGAAGATGACGCCGTTGAAAATGGTTGATTCCTCACATTCAGGCCTTGTCCAGAGATTTTCCAGTAGGCCCTGGGCCGTTTTGGCCAAAAGTTGACAATCTTGTCGTCTCGTCGGTGTTTTTCCCGAATGCGTAGCGAAGGGTTCCCGTTTATAGTTGGGGGTCTGGGGGTTGGAGCTGTGTTCGCGTGGCTTGCGTCGTGTCGTCGTCTCTCGTCGTCTGTCGTCGTCTCTGGTCGTTTGTCGTCGTCGTCGCGTCTCAAATTTGCTGCCATTGGGGGAAGCTTTTGCAAGGGACTTTGCATGGACGTGTCACGTGTCAGTTTGCGTCGCTATTCCATTGTGATTTGCATGACACCGACATGTCGCGCAAGGAACGTGATGCATTTCGCTGCACAGGCGCAGCGTTTTGTGAGATCCGCAGTTTGCTGCGCGGTGCCATTGGGATTAGCGTTTGGAGAGTCGTGTTTTTGGGGTGTTGGATGTGGCCGTGCCATTGGGATTTGCGTTTCAGGGTGTGGCATCGAAGCTCTGTTTTCGTGACAAGTCTCAGCTGAAATGGCGATTTTGATGGATGGGAGTGTGCTCTGAACGGGTCGAAATCATTCCAAACGTGTGGTGTGGTGCAAATTTTGTTGAAGCTCACATGCGATGATATTGTCACTTTTCGTGGCAGGCGCAGGGAATCGTGAGGTTGCGAGGTGTGAGGGAGGTGACATTTCGTGGCAGGCGCAGTACTTTGTGCGCGTTAGACGTGTGGATGGGGAAAGATTCGTGGCAGGCGCAGGGAATCGTGAGGTTGTGAGTTGTGGTAGAGGTGAATGTCGCTGTCCCATTGGGATTGGCGTGTGAGCGGATGTTGTTTGGAGGGCTGGAATCGCGAAACTGCTTGGCAGGGCTGCGTGATGTGTGTGCTCCGATGGGTGTTTCCGCTTGACTTTTGGAGGAAGTCTCGTACGAAACGCTCGTTTTGCAGACTTTGACGTGTGAGTTTTTGAGGAAGTCTCGTACGAAACGCTCGTTTTGGAGACTTGACGCGCAACCCTCTGCGGAGATCGTGCGTGTCGAGTGCACCAAATGCAGGCGAGAGTGCGATTTGTCCCATGCGCGCGCAACCCTCTG
>CAXAMN010024917.1:1121819-1132997 GCA_963970005.1 Durusdinium trenchii
CAAGAGTGTCCTACAAGAGTGACCCACAAGAGTGTCCTACAAGAGTGTCCTATAAGAGTGTCCCACAAGAGTGTCCCACAAGAGTGTCCCAAAAGAGTTTCCTACAAGAGTGTCCTACAAGAGTGTCCCACAAGAGTGTTCAGAGTGTCCTACAAGAGTGTCGTGTAAGAGTGTCCCACAAGAGTGTCCTGCAAGTGACCCACACAAGTGTTCTACAAGAGTGTCTCACAAGAGTGTCCTACAAGATTGTCCCACAAGAGTGTCCCACAACAGTGTCCTAGAAGAGTGTCCCACAAGAGTTTCCTAAGAGTGTCCCACAAGAGTGTCCTGCAAGTGACCCACAAGAGTGTCCGACAAGAGTGTCTCACAAGGTGTCCCACAAGAGTGTCCCACAAGAGTGTCCCACAAGAGTGTCCTATAAGAGTGCCCCACAAGAGTGTCCTACAGGAGTATCCCACAAGAGTGTCCTACAAGAGTGTCCTACAAGAGTGTCCTACAAGAGTGTCCCACAAGAGTGTCCTACAAGAGTGTCGTGTAAGAGTGTCCCACAAGAGTGTCCTACAAGAGTGTCGTACAGGAGTGTCCTACAAGAGTGTCCCACAAGAGTGTCCCACAAGAGTGTCCTACAAGAGTGTCCCACAAGAGTGTCCCACAAGAGTGTCCCACAAGAGTTTCCGACGAGAGTGTCCTACAAGAGTGTCCTACAAGAGTGTCCCACAAGAGTGTCCTACAAGAGTGTCGTGTAAGAGTGTCCCACAAGAGTGTCCTGCAAGTGACCCACAAGAGTGTTCTACAAGAGTGTCTCACAAGAGTGTCCCACAAGAGTGTCCTACAAGAGTGTCCCACAAAAGTGTCCCACAAGAGTGTCCCACAAGAGTGTCCCACAAGAGTGTCCTATAAGAGTGTCCCACAAGAGTGTCCTACAAGAGTGTCCCACAAGAGTTTCCTACAAGAGTGGCCCACAAGAGTGTCCTACAGAGTGTCCCGCAAGAGTGTCCTTTGGACATATTAGTTTTTCGATCGTGTTTGCATTCGGGTTCGTGGGTTCCATCTTGTTTCTCGATCAGTAGACATGCCTTACATAGAATTTTCCACCAGAATGGAATCTACTTCAAGTCAACAAGGTCTGAGGTACTGCTCATCGGGTCGAGTCCACTCCGATTGAACAATGTGCTAAGAAGGGAAGTATGAGGCTAAGCACACCCATGAACAAAAATCATCGTTGATTAGTTAAAAGAGATCAGCTCTCCTATATAGTCGATCAAATCGAGTTTGACAATCATTTGGTTGTGTTGTGTGGCTCGGATTAACTGTGAAGAAGGGGGTTCCATAACACCCACAGGCTTATTCATGGAGGACATGAGCCACCAATACCCATTCAATTGGGGTGAATGTTTGAGGCTGTTATGGCTCGGCTTAACTTGGGGAATGCTTATTCATCCTGACTTTGCATGATTGACATTGATCATTTATGGTATATATTATGGTATAGACCCCTTGACTCCTCGGATGCCTGTTTTGGTCTACTGAAGATGGCTGGACTTGCCCTGTTGGAGCTCTTGCATGACATTTCACCGGAAAAAGACGTGGAACGGGGCACCAGGCTTCAGATGTGGCGACGTAGCTTGCCGCCATTGAACGCATGGCATGCCCAGCGACCATGGCATGAAAGTCGTTCAAGTTTTGGTATCATTGGTGGACCGTTTGGATAGGCAAAGATGAACGCGACGCCTCTCTTGACCCCTTCTGTAGCCAGTCACTTCAACAACTAGGACAAGTTCCCAGACCTTCAAGGCTTCCGATCAACGTGCCCAGACATGCCCCGCCGGACTACACCACTGTCCCCTTTGAAAAAACATGTGCCAGGTGAGACCACGCACTCCACCACCACATCCACCACCCCGCAGCCGTTGGAAGCCCGGCGGAAGTTCCATCATCATCGGTTGGCTTGGATGTGTTTCAAGAAAAGAAGAGGGCAGATTGCGGTTCGCTGGGCCATGCGTTAGCTGTTTTGACTTGACCTGGCACATTGGCGGTCCAGGTCTTTGGATGAGCTAATGGAAGATCCTCACTTTCAGCAACTGCTGCCTGGGACTCAGGGCCACAGGTTTTTCATGCACCAGGAAGGTGCCACAACTTGAAAACGCGCCTTGAAGAAGACGACACTCCCTGAAATAGTGGAGTTCACCACCTGTTTGTAGAGGCAAATTCTCATGCAAGGGTCCATGCCATCCACTTCCATTGTTATTTCATGATATTTTGGGGACCCGGGAGTGTGTACACAGATGCTAGCAGCTTAAAGATTGCTAAAGTACTGCCCTGAGTGACTCTGGGTTTGTGCCCATCCTTTCTGTTGCGGTTTATATAACTGTGACCTCATCTCATTCCCTCGCGTGGTGTTTTTTGTTTGACTCAGACGTTGATGGCCGAGAAATGCGGCTGCAACCTGCTACAGTTTGTCAGACTGGACCCTCTCAGAAGACTTGGCACAAAGGCTTTTGTGTGACAGGGCCTCAGCTAGGCCAGAAGCTCTATTTGAGATGTGGCAGTGTCATGATGTCCTGGGCGAGGCAGCAGGAAGAGGAGCTTCACCAGCCGGAGATGCGATCGCCTCAGTGGGCCGTCTCACACTCACTGGTCAGCTGGTATGTCGCAGTCATATGTTTGTTGATTTAATTGGCATCAAAACCCAGTCCGCCTTGTCCCTGTTTCAGCTATCTTCCATGTTTGCCACCCACTGCCCGTTCGTGGGAACACATGTTTGATGCTGCGAGCAACTGAGGGCAACAGGGCCCTTGCCAACTTCTCACCCTGCAGCTGGGAGACCCAGCTGCAGGCTGCGCAGCCTGTGAGGATTGGCTCGGTCAGCCTTGATCGCTTGAGGATGTGACCAAGGTACACTTAAGGCTTCACATGTCAAGTGTTGCTGAAACACGTTCAATCAATCCAACGACTCTTACCTCGTCGGAAGTTTGTGTGCTTCATTCTTGGGTTCAAGCACAGTGAAACGGCATTGAGAAGAGTTGTGCGAACAAACATTAATCAGGTGACGCTGCGGAAGGGTTGGAAATTGCAGCCCAGCAGGCGCAACATGGTGGAAACTGTGCCGTAGTCAGAAGCTAAATGATCGCCACAAGAATCCTTTTCCTACACTAATGGCTTACAGTTTTGATGGATTGCATCTTGCCCATTTTTTCAACTTTCACTGCATGATGACCCGGGTAGCAGGCAGAAGAATACTTGGTAGAAGGATTGTTTGGTATTTTTGTTGTCGGGCCAGGAGTGTGCTAGAAGTGCTAATTAGGATTTTGCATTGGAACCTTTTGCATGGAGAACTTGATTTTGTGGCGGCGCGTTGTGTCAAGTTGACCTTTTAGGAGATCGTGGGCCATTTTCCACGCGGGGTCCGCTCCAACGAACTGGAACTGGAGAAACGTCCGCAGAGCGATGTGATCGAGTGGAACTGCTGATTGACCAATGTGGCACGACTTGACGAATGCACCCGGCCATGGCCATCAGCGGGTTTACCCTTGAGCCACTGGGCTCGCGCAATGCAGGTCACCAGTGGTGGCACCAATGGGGCAGGCGGATCCGGAACAATGTCGTGCTCGTGGTTTCGGGCGCAATGGGTCAAACCACAAGACCACTCACAAGCCCAACGCCGGGCTCCTCTTAAGGCGGGCTTGAAGTTCTGGTATGAATTGTTGTCCATTTGGACACCACTGTCAACCTTTTCAATGCGTTTGACGTGGACAGAGAGCAACGATCCATTTGTTGTGTCCAATGTATAGATCGACTGAAGTTCACGGGATTCTGCCACCACAATAGCAAGATGGAAAGAGGAGAGCCACCAGAGTCACCAGAGGGCGTCACAAACGCAACAGGAACGCCATGCAGTCAAGCAGTTGCAGTATTTTAGGCTCTTGCAAGAAGCGACATGAGAAAGGTGCCAGATGCTGAGATTCTGACGCCGAGAAAAGATAGCGCCAAAAGAAACGAGAGAACCCTTGAAGTGGCCCCTTGAATATTCCAGGACTCAATGTGCAACAGTTGTCCATAATTTGTGGCCTAACGTCTCTGACGCCGCTGAATCGGCCTCGACCGGGTGGTCTTCAGGATGGTGTTCACTGGCAGACCTGGGGCGCAGGGACCTGAGCGGGCGAAGGAGACGACCTGCGGATTGGGTGACGTGGCACAAAAGACTCGCATACACTTCCGCACTTTCCAACGAAGGCCGGGATTCAGCTGTTCCAGTTCAAGTGGTGTTTGTTATATATATTGTTTGTTTGCATCTTGGGGAGTTCAGCTTGGAACGCTTGAGATGCTTTGTTTGGATTCAGAACTGAGGGGCCGCCTGCAGAGCCTCTTGATCTCCAGCAGTTTGCTGTAGATAATGTAGACGGCAGCCTCAAGTGAAGCAGATTTTGACGGGCTTTCAAGTAGTAGTATCTTCCAGACACCCCTGTGGCACCAGCGGCACGTAGTTTTGGTTTCACAACATGTCCCACCACGACGCCGAGATCGGGTTTATTGCCTGTGTGCTCCTACTGGCTGGAGCCTCAGCTGTCACCTGATCTGATCCTTGAGCACCAGCACGCTGCCCGAAAGGCTCACGGTGACATGGTGTTTCGTGGCGGCTTATAGTAAGTATATCAATATAGTTACATATTCTGTATAGCTATTCTTGCAGGAGCGCGTAGCTGGCGTAACTTGGCGGAATCCCATGCAGAGTGCTCACAACATTTCCATACCAGAAGCCAGAAGCACATCTTGCAGCCGAACGAGAAACTCAGAACTCAATGAGCTGCAAGGTGATTGAGTCTGCAAGCCTATTAAGTCGTTGCCAGGTCCGTGAAGCCTGCTTCTTTCAAGGTCCCCCGAAGCATTGGGTGGACTCAACAGCACAGCATCAAGTCCTCCAGCTACTCACTCAAGCGTTTTCCCATACCTTCCGCCGTGGAAGATTTCAATGTCCAGATTTCGCTCCGGAGATCTCCTTGTTGCTTGATTGCTCCCAGTTCCTAGAGGGAACACATGACAACCCGCGCCAGAGGAATCACCTAAACCGGCTTTACGGCTTTGCGGACCAAGTGGAGCAGCCCCGCATGCACAGTGCGTTGCCGATGTTCGGAACCTTCCGGGTGGGCGTCCAGCTGCTCAGGCCTCCTGCGTTTGCTGCTGCTCAGCTGAGCCATCCCAACAGGCTCAGCCCGCGCCAGGAGTGGATGTTCCCAGCATGATGGAACGGACACTCACAGCTTCACCGTTTTTTGATTCTGCGAACAGTTCTTTTTTTGGTGCGTCGTAGTGATATACTGCGACCGGGACTTCTGGGGGAGCTCTAGCAGCTAGCAAGTCTTTTGTCCAGGCACCCTTACAGATCTTACAGCTGGCACATGAATGAATTTCTTCATCTCAGACCATGGATTTCATCTTCGTGCGAGGTGCGTGGGCAAGTCGGCACGGCGATCCAAGGCCCGGGCCGCGTGGTTCATCGCAACATTGGTGGGATTCTCTACGGACCTCCCTTACTGTAGGAGTCCTACAGTTACTCTTCATTGTTAGCAGGTGCACTCGTGGATGTGACCTGGTAAGGTATTGGCCCGCTTATATAACCTTTGTTTAGCCGTGGCCCTTCCTCCTTACTGAATTAAGTAGGCACATGTAGGCCATGTAGGCACCTACTTTTATATAACTAAGTAAGGGAGAAAGCTCCTAGCTACTGAACGCAGGATAGCTCACGCTCGCACTAACCATTTGGCTCCTAGATGTTCAGAGAAACTTAACAATGGATGGACTGTTTGTAAATTAAGACATTCCGACCTTCCCCTTTTCTCATTGCGGGGAGTCCAAGCACTGTAGGGCTGCGCGCTGGCACGTCACCATGTCTTCGTTGGGGGCATTCAGCTGCGCTAAGCCATATATATATATATATATTTGATGGCTGGCTTAGGGAACCAGAGAAACAACTTGACAGCATTTTCAGCATAGTGGAGAGGAGCAATCCAAAACTGTAGGCTCATAGGCTCCTGATAGATTGTGCGACAGGGATCCCAACGATGATCCCGGAGACCAGGAAGCCGCCAAATCCGATGCTGCCGAGGTCAACGCACTCCGTACTATCCAATCGAAGCTGATCCGGGTGTCTAGTAAAATCGAACGCGCCCAATTGCGCCGCATGCGACCGCATGGCCTGGCAAAAGAAGGTGCATCACGGCCCACGGCACGGATCATGTCGCGTTGCTTCTTCGTTGGTGATCAATGGGATTCTTCATGTAGCCATTCTGCCATTTGAGATTGTGCTTCCTTGCCTCAAGCAGGAATAGATTGATGTGGAGCTCTTTGAAGATTAGTAAGTGTCCTGTGTGTGAGATCCAGATGCCCCATCATTTTGCACATCAAGATTCGATGATCTTGGACTTGGGCCAATTTGTGTTTGTGCTGGATGAGGGGACGGGAAAAATATATGTCCAATGACATCCAACTACAAACTACAGCCTGCCTGTTCTTTTTAAATTGTTGATGTGAAAAGGACAGTTTGCGACATTGTGCGCCCCTAGCCCTAGGATTGAAACTAGTACAGTATGCGTGAGTGTTTTGTAGCTTGTGCTGCCGTTCGTTAGGGCCAGCCTCCTCACCATTGACATTGCTCGTCACGAGTCATGAGAGATGTCCCGTATTCATCGCACAGCTCGGTTCAGCCCCGAGCTGTTCCATTCGACAAGAAGTGAGATGATTGGGTTTATGATGTGATGTTTTGCCTCTTGCGTTCACCAAAGAAGCTTGGCCCGCCGGCAAATTCGCGCTCGAATTCAGGAAAGCACCGGATGTGAAGTGGGTGAATAGTTGAGGATTGTAAGATGTCCAGGGCGCCTCACACGAGGCCCCGGATATATTGTTACAACATCTCAGACTAGTCGACTCATTGGATGATCATTGCTGAGCAACACTTGGCATAAGACGTGCATTTTTACGAATCATCGACTCCACATCCTTGGCGTGACCCCGAGGTTTGCAGGGACGAACGAAATATGACAATGACGGACATGTTTGGGACAGATTAATGACAGCTTTGTAGATCAATTGTCCTCCTTAATGTCTCTCAGCACATGACAGCTTGGATGCAAATATGTTCAAACGGAACGAAGGAATCGAAGATCAGCGAATCTCCTGTGGTGCGGGATGACGGCGCACTGTCACTTACTTCATCCTAAGGCGTGGCCATGGTCTACCAGGACTCAGGGCAAATGATCACACGTCACAAATGTGGTCAGATGATGTCAGATGGCTTCGGCTGTTCCAGGATATGAACACAATTTTTTGGGGGGGGTGGACATTTGCAAACCCCAAATAGCTGGACAAGGCGCTGAATTGACTGTCATGTTTTTGTTAGCTTTTTCAGCCGGTTTTCATATACAGTTGAAATTGGTTGAAAATGCCTTGCACAACAAATGAAATCGAACCATCAAAATGACCTCCGCATCGCATAACCCAGGATCAAGATCACTACTCAGTCCTGGGCCTAAAAGCCAAAGCCAGCGCCCACGAGGCTCGTTCGCATGAGGCACATGAGGGCTGTGACTGGAAGGTTTTTGGTCCCAGCAAAGGTGTCCAGAATGAATCGAGATGTGGATCTATGGCAACTTGAAATGGTGGATCTATGTGGATCTATGGCAGAATTTACAAATCGACAGAGCGACAACCAAAGTCATTCTTGACTCGATCGGTCTGTTGGGTCGCGACCGACGCTCATGAGCGTCGGATGGGTTGGAACCCTCCATCTGACACTCTTTCAACACGGCTAGGACCGGCTAGCACACCAAGTAAGTGAAAGACTTCCTGAGCTTTAGTAACAAGGGAGTTAACAAGTGCATTACTACTAGTAGCAAGAAGCCACTAGTAACAAGGGCATTTGGGAACATCTAAGTCTTCTTGAAGTTCCAGTGGGCACCTGGCAGGTCAAGAGGGCCTACCGCAATTTGTGCAAGCAGTGCCCACCCATAGCCCAGCGCCTGCGTAGGGCCCGGTCGGGTCGCCGCCTCCTAAGTCGCACAAAACAGGTTTCCTCCCGACCGCAGGTTCTTGATTCTTCAAGCATTCACTTTCGGTCCAAAGGCTTCAAAGAATGCAAGAAATTCATGTAAATTCCAACTTGTACCCCGACATCTCCTTTAGTCTATGGGCTTACTGTTCGTTCCGTGGTCCATAGACAATTGGCCGTCAACCACTTGCTGAGAACCCTGTGGCCTTTTTTGCTCAGCATTCAGCACTTACTTGTATAGGAAAGGAATGGGCATCCTCATCCAAATGTTTTGCCGGCAGAAGGGCCCAGCACCCTGACAAGGTATCACCCTGACAAGGCAGCCCACTTGGACGAAACGACCAAGCGAGAGCAGGGGAGCCACAACGAAGTTCTTCAATCAGGTGTGAGCCAGTACAGATATGATTGTCCTGTTGCTGTCTCTTGTTGATTTTATGGGTGCCTTTACTTTACTTGATCCCTCAAATCATTTGTGCTTGTGGAGTGTAACGAGTCACTGTATGACATGACTGCTTTGGTTGACCTTTGTACGTCGACTCGGAGCTTTCAGCCAATCAACTGATGGCTTCAGCTCGCAGCTGAAGAAACGTTTGACTCATCTGAACCGGTGTCCAAGTGGTGGCCAAACCGATAGCCAAGCCAAAGACCATCCAAATTGGCTGGCTGCAACCTTGGCAGAATTTATACGTATGAAGGCCTGGACTCCCTAAACCTGCGGACCTTAAGGAACGCCTTACTAGATCATATAGTTAGTAGTCCATACAGTTTGAAGGAACATTCAATTCAAGCCTGCCTTCCCATCATCCTCTTTGATCAAGCCCAACAGCACAAGCTTCAAGCTCCTTTTGGCGCAACCACGATTCCGGAAGCGCCAATCGTCACGTGCCAGGTCCAGCAACCCCTCTCTTCTCACTAGTAACAAGAAGCTACTTACTAGCGGCTCCTGGCCTTACTACAGACTCCATCGAGCCGAGTCCACGTTCCCTTTGAGCCGAGTCCGGCGCTGCCGATAACCCGTTCGGCTCGAGGACCAGAACGACGACCCGACGACCCGGCGACCCGAGGCGGGCAGCCCAGATGGTGAGGCTCAATGCGGCGTACCAGGCAGGTCCGGAGTGAGCGGAGTGAGAGAACAAGAAGCAAGTAGAAACAAGTGCCACGCTAGTAGTAACAGGTGCCTTACTAGTAGTAACAAAGAAGCTATTAAAGTCTAATAGCTTCTTTGTTACTACTAGTAAGGCACCTGTTACTACTAGCGTGGCACTTGTTACTAGTAGTATCTGAAATACCTTTAAGGAAATCCCATGATGATCATGATTCATGATCATTGATACAGAAAGGAGCGCTCTGAGCGGCGCGTTTTTGCATTGTTTCATTTTGTTTGTATTTTGTTTCTATATATATTTGTATTGTGTTTCTATTGATTTTTGCGCCACTGAAAGAATCCTATTCTGCTTCAACCCCCCCTCCCCCAAAGGCAATTAAAATTCCAATTTTCCAAAATTCCAATTTTCCAAAATTCCAATTTTTCAAAAAAAAAAAAAAAACAATTCTGCACAGACCATGGGGGGAAGAGGGGGTGAGGCAAAGTCCTGGCACAATTGGTTTTTTTTGGTTTTTTTGGAAAATTGGAATTTTGGAAAATTGGAATTTTGGAAAATTGGAATTTTGGATTTTTGTGATGTCCTGGGATATTTTTAGCTGTTTCACTTTCCTTGGAAGTGACATTTTTCAAGCCTTGCACTGCGACGCAAACACATGCAGGTGAATGAGATTTTGAAACTGCATGACTTGCTGACAGGTGCAAGATACATTTTTTTGTGCTCACGCAGGCTCAACAGAGATGATCTCTTTACACTACTTTTTGGATGCCGGCCTTTTCCGGCTTTCCGTAGTTGAGCGTCGAGTCTGGTAGGTCGGCATTTCTTTCAAGTTGTTGTTCCAAAACTTGATGGCCTCCTCCACCCAGAAGCGATGGCTGGTCGCATTCATGGAGTTGAGGGCAAAGTTCTTTCTGCGAATCCATGCGTTGAAAACCTCAGACATGTTGGTTCGCACCTTGCGGAGTCGAGACTTTTCCGTCTTGGTATGGTTCCTTTTGGCACACTTGTGATTGCACCGATGGAATTCATCAATGGCATAGTGCTTGATTTGCTTGAAGGCTTTCTTGAGACTGCTATCGGATTTTACTCGTTGCTCAAAATGACATGCATCATCATGGATCAGAAGGTCTGGGTTCACCTTGGGCAGTTGCATTGCGGTTCTCACCACCTCTGCCTTGTCTGCATTGGACTCATTGATCATGTGCTCTTTCGCAGCTACAACAAGGCGAGAGTCAGGATCAATCACAAATTGCCATCCGGCAGTTCGATTTTTCAAAAAGATCCTTTGGCGCTCTTTGTCAACACAGCTACACGTGCGCTCCTCCTTTTGATATCTCTTTCCCTTTTTCGGTGGCCGACCCCGTAGAGCTACTGTGCGAGGAGCCTCCAGATCCTTATCGAGAGCCCTGTGCACTCCGAAGTGGCCATCAAAGCAGAGCGCTTTCACCACCACAGGAGGAGGAAACAATAGGGGTTCCTGCGAGAGCCTCATACTTTCTGAGGGGCGGTCAATTGGAAAGGATAGGACTGCTTCCGGGCTTCGTTGTAGTAGGGCGAAAGCTTCCAAAGCTCTCATGAGGTGAGATTGCAACCTCTTTGTGTGAAGCAAATTTTCCTCAGATAGCATCTTTCTTACGCTGGCTTCTTGCCCAGGAGCCAGGTTGCCCCGGAGGAATCTACACCAAGACTGCTTGAGGTAATTCACGGTGAACCCAAACTGGCTTGACACCATGTAGATGCCGGAGTTTTCAAGCTCAGAGAAGTTGACGACGTTCACCTTGGCGCCGTCATGGTATGCAAAATTGCCTCGGTGAGTGGTCCGACAATCCCGGGTGTGACACACCTTGCGGTAGGAAAGGATGATCTCGACACTCTCACTTCCAAGAATGGTGCATTGGATGGGCTTCTCATCGGTGCGTAGTTGCAGAGGACATTTGCAAATTGTGCACTTGGTTCTTGGAGAATGGTATACTTTCATGTCGGCAGACTCCTTCTTCACGCTCGGCCTCTTCCGTGCGGAACCGTGCTTGGAGC